>CAWUFW010012358.1:0-547469 GCA_963921515.1 Calotriton arnoldi | reverse complement strand
GTAAAGACAACCTTATTGAGAAAAAGCTATCCTAGTGGTAGCTATGGAGAGCAGCCTTTCAGGCTAAGCTCCTGAAGGAGTGTTAAGCCATTGTTTTACCAGTTACAACCCTATGAATGACTCAAATGAAAGGAGAACCACTACCAGGTATATATATATAATATATGTATTTATTACTAAACACAAACCCAACAGTCTCTCTTTATGAGTGCTATTGAGTGTGAAAGTACACACCTATGCGAAGCCGCACAGCACAGTAAAATACGCACAATATACGCATCAGCCTAGGGGCGTACCAAACCATATATATTAAGAAAGTGGCATAAGAACCACGACGAGGCAGACACAAGGCCTAGAGCCTGTAGAATCGTTGGGACCCCGGCGTGAACCACCTACAAGGTAGTGACACAGGGGGACCCACGGGGGCTGTGTGCAGTGTGTGAACACAGCCGCGAGCTCCGTTAAAGTCTGTGGGAAAGTCGCGCGGTCGTTTTAGAGTTTAGGGACACTTAGGAAATGGACCAGGGGACCAAACCCTCTTGGACTTAGACAGTTCTAGGGTCAACACCCACGGGAGCACTGGAGTACTCGAGCTACCCCCACCCACGGAAGCCGGGCATAGGTGTCGGGAATGGCGTCGGGTCGCCGTCGCCAGAAAGCCAATGGCAGCCTGCCAACAAGTGCTGCTGCCGGGAAGATGCCAAGTGGTACGAAGAGATCAAAGCTCTGAGATCGGAGAAGAGAAGAACCTGAAAGCAGAGGACAGAGTTCGACACTTGGCCAGTGACCAGGGGCACGATAGCTTCGCATCGCCCACCAATGTGGGGGTGCTTTCAGGCAGAAAGAGGCAGCGTGACTTTTCAGCCAACGAGGACCAAGTGGTGCTCGACGTACAACCAGGAGCTGGATTCCGAGCTGCCCCAATAAAGGATGCTCGTCTAGTGCTGCAGCATTGGTGACCAGATTGAACACACCGAGCCTGGCAACAGCAACCCACGCAGAAAGGAGAAAGAGGCTTCGTGAGCAGACCAGCAAAGTCTGGAGGAACTCCACCACTTGGGCGGGGAGTTAGGGCACAGTTCTGGAGCAATTCGAGAAACGCCAACGAAATCAAGAGTCGCTCACAGGGACTCCACCAGTGGGACCGGACCCTCAGGGATCACAAAGGAGCCCCAAGCGGAGGCTGCAAGAATGAGCCCACGTGAACACTCGTGGAGTGTAGGCTCACAACCTCAGCGCAATGGTGCTTCGGGATTGGGCCACGCAGTAACCCAAAGCAGGACTTCGAAGAGCTGTCGAGAAGTCAACGCACTTGCAAATGTGCACGGTGACCAGGGAGTTCTGAACCACACTACCTCGCGAGGGCTGCGGGTCTCGTGCCTTGCTGGGGACTCGGGTCGGCCTCTGAAATGTCTGGAAAATCCTCTCCTGGGCCGCAAAGCACTTTGGACGCAGCGCGGGAGCTTCAGAGATGCAGGACTGGCAAATGCTTGTTAGTGCCTGCCACAGGGAGTCACTCCTTGACCCCAAGGAGATTTCTGGTCTGGGCCTAGTCTTGAAATAGAGCTTCAAAGTTCCAGGATCCAGCTTCCAGAGTTTCTGGCCCAGGATAGCCCAAACTCCTGAGTTGCCAGGTTCCCTTACTTATACTGAAAGAAAGGGGTCGGACTGACCTCTGGGGACCCACCCATGGGAGGGTTTGGAACGAGAGGTGGCTACACCCATTTCCTTTGTCCAGTTTTCATGCCAGAGCAGGGGCTGGCAGTCCCTGCAACCCGGTTTGAACTGGGAAGGCACGCAGGACACCAAACGAAGCCCCCAGTGCAGGGACTTCAAAGCACTCAGAGAGTGCACCCACCCAGCCCCCATCCACGAAGGTCTGTCTTGGGAGGTGGTCACACCCTCCCTGTGACAGGAAAATTCTGCTGTCCAGGCCTCCCTGCCGTGAGCCTCCTGCCGGTCAGCAGCAGGAGTGCCGTAGGACTCGTGTCTGTGGCCGCAGGCATCCATTTTGTGATGCCAGGCTCTGCAAAGTTTCTACCGGGTAGCACAGTGCTGCCATGTCTCTCCCCGTAAGGGTGGGGACACTTCCCACACCAGTTACCGGGTGGGGGTATGAGATTCTCCAAGGTGTTTGACACCAAACACCTACATGTTTCCGTGCAGCCAGTCCACAGTTGGGGCGTTTATCGCTGGTTGAGAACGCCACTGGAGAGTGGTGGTGGTCAGGCTGGCAACCACTTGGACAACCCTTCGGATAGGAGACTCCCGAGGGCTGCAGAGGGGCTCTGCTCATGCATGGCACCCTCTCACGTATAACCAAGCACCTCTGCCTTCAGTGATTGACAAGGCCCGCCATTAGGGGTGACTGATAGGTTTCTATGTGCACGATAGGTGAGATATAGTGAACTCATATCTCTGTAAGGGGTGCATGCACCACCCTCACTCAGGCCGCGGTAGCAGTCCTGTGGTGTCATTTTGGATGGCTTTCCAGGGATGGCACATACATGCTTCAGCCCCGGGTAGGCCTCTGGGCACTCTACAGCCCTGGAGTGCATAGTATACCATAGTACACTAGGGACTTATAAGGGCACCCAGAATCCCATCCTGTGGTGTACCTAAAGTACATGGAATCAATTTATAAGAGAAAGCTATGATAGGCTGGGGAACCTGAATAGGCAGGTTCCTAGCCAAACCAAGTCAAAACCATCAAAACACCAGAAAAAAAGAGTGGGGGCAATCATGTAGTCAGGATTCCACCTTCCTACATCCACCTCTCCTACAGAGGGTGCAGCAACAGGCAAGAGGGGTGCAGAAAGGAGCAAGAGAAGTCCAGCAAGAAGCAACTGAGGTGCAGAAAGAGGCAAGGGGGGATGCAGAAATAAGCAAGAGAGTGTGCAGAAAGAAGCAAGTGAAGTACATAAAAAGCAACAGAAGGGAGAGAAAGAGGCAAGAGACTGTGCAGAAAGAGTGAAAGAGAGCTGCAGAAAAAGGCAAAAGGAAGTGCAGAAAGACACATAAGTGAGGGGTGGCAAGAGCAGAGAGACGGGCAGAATACAAGGAAGGGGGTAGAAAGAGGCAAGAAGGGTGCAGACAGAACATAGAGGTGCCAAAAGAAGAAAGAGAAGTAGTGAAAGAAGCTACAGAGTTGTAGAAAGATGCAGAGAAGAGCAGAAAGAGGCAAGAGAGGTGCAGAAAGAGTCAAGAGCTGCTTGCAGAAAGATGTGGAAGAGGGGTGCAGAAAGAGCCGAAGATGGGTGCAGAAAGATGTAGGCTAGGTGCAGAAAGAAGCAAGAGAAGTGCAGAAAGAGGCAAGAGAGATACAGAAAGTGACAAAGAGAACGGCAGAAAGAGGGAAGAGAGGTGCAGAAACATGCAAGAGAGGTGCAGAAAGAGGGATCAGGGGTAGCAGAACGGCAAGAGAGGCAGAAAGAGGGAAGAGTGGTGCAGACAGAAGCAAGTAGGGGTGCAGGTAAAGCAAGAGAGCTGCAGAGAGAAGAAAGAAAAGGCAGAAAGAACCAACAGAGGGCAGCAGAAAGAGGCAAGAGGGGTATAGAAAGAGTGCAGACAGAAGGGCAGAAGGAAGCAACAGAGGTTCAGAAAGAGGCAAGAGAACTACAGAAAGAGGCAAGAGAGGTGCAGAAAGAGGCAAGACAGGTGCAGAAAGAGGGGTGCAGAAAAAGGCAAGGAGGGGTGCAGAAAAACAAGCAAGATAAGTGCAGAAAGAAGGAAGAGAAGAGCAGAAAGAGGCAAAGAGAGGTGAAGAGACAGAAGCAAAAGAGGTGCAGAAAGAGGCAAGTGAGGTGCAGAAAGAGGCAAGAGAATTGCATAAACAGGCAAGAGAGGTGCAGAAAGAGGAAGAGGGGTGCAAAAAGAAGGAAGAGGTGCAAGGGGAAACAGGCAAGAGAGGTAGAAAGAGGCAAGAGAGGTGCAGAAAGAGGCAAGAGGGGTGCAAAAGAGGTAAGAGGGATGCAGAAAGAAGCAAGAGAAGTGCAGAAAGAGGCAAGAGAGGCAGAAAGAGGCAAGATGGGGTGCAAAAAGAGGTAAGAGGAGTGCAGAAAGCAGCAAGAGAGGTACAGAAAGAAACAAGAGAAGTGCAGAAAGAATGAGCAGAGGTGCAGAAAGAGGCAAGAGGGGGTAGAAAGAGGCAGGAGAATTTCTAGAAAGAAGTAACAGAGGTGCAGAAAGAGGCAAGAGAGAACTATAGAAAGAGGCAAGAGATGTACAGAAAGAGGCAAGACAGGTGTAGAAAGAATGAAGAGGGGTGCAAAAAGAGGCAAGATGGGTAGAGAAAGAAGCAGGAGAGGTGCAGGAAGAAGCAATACAAGTGCAGAAAGATGCAACAGAAGTGCAGAAAGAAGCTACAGAGTGTGTTGGAAAGAATTCAAGCAGAAGTGCAGAAAGAGGCAAGAGAGGTGCAGAAAGAGGCAAGTAGAGTTGTAGAAAGATGGAAGAGGGGTGGAGAAAGAGGCAAGATGGGTATGAAAGATGGAAGAGGAAGGGAGAAAGAGGCAAGAGGGGTGCAGAAAGAAGCAACAGAAGTACAGAAAGAAGCAACAGAGGTGCCGAAAGAGGCAAGAGGGTTGAAGAAAAAGGCAATAGAAGTGCAGAAAGAAGGAAGAGAGGTACAGGAAACATGCAAGAGAGGTGCAGAAAGAGGGAAGAGGGTGCAGAAAGAGGGAAGAGGGATAAAGAAAGCAAGAGGTACATAAAGAAGTAAGAGAAGTGCAGGAAGAACAAACAGAGGTGCAGAAAGAGGTAAGAGGGGTGCTGAAAGAGGCAAAGAGATATGCAGAAAGTAGCAACAGAGGTGTAGAAAGAAGCAAGAGAACTTCAGAAAGAGGGAAGAGAGGTGGCAGAAACGATTGCGAAGAGAGAGTGTGCAGAAAGAGGAAGAGGGGTGTAGAAAAGGGCAACAGAGGTGAAGAAAGAGGGAAGAGGGATGCATGACAGAGGCAAGAGTGGTGCAGAAAGAATCAACAGAGGTGCAGAAAGAGGCAATAGATCTACAGAAAGAAGAAAATTAAGTGCAGAAAGACAGCAACAGAGGCAGCAGAATGTACGCGAAGGGTGCAGTAGAAAGAGGCAAGAGAACGACAGAAAGAGGCAGGGCAGGTGCCAAAGAGGCAATACAGGTGCAGAAAGAGGGAAGAGGGGAAGTGAACAGCAGGCAGCAGGGTGTGCAGAAAGAAGCAAGAGAAGTGCAGAGAAAGGAGCAACAGAGGTGCAGGAAGAGGCAAAGTGGGGTGCAGAAATAGGCAAGAGAATTGCAGAAAGAAGCAAAAGAGATGGAAAAAGAGGCAAGAGTAGGTGCAGAAAGAAGCAAACAGAGGTAGCAGAAAGAGGCAAGAGGAAGGCTTAAAAAGAAGCAAAGAGAAGTGCAGAAAGAAGCAAGAGAAGTGCAGACAGAAGCAACAGATGTGCAGAAAGAGACACAATAACTGCAGAAAGAGTGGAGCGGAGGTGCAGAAAGAGCAAGAGATGCAGAAACAGTGCAAGATAGGGATGCCAAAAGCACACAAAGAGAAGTGCAGAATTAAGCTACAGAGTGTTTAGAAAGAGGCAAGAGAATTGCAGAAAGAGGCAATTGAGGTGCAGAAAGACGCGAGAGGTGCAGAGAAATAGGGAAGAGGGTGTAGAAAGAGGCAAGACGGGTGCAGAAAGAAGCAGTGAGAGGTATGAAGAAGCAAGAGAAGTACAGAAAGAAGCAACAGAGGTGCAGAAAGAGACAACATAAAGAGAAGAAAGAGGCAGAAGAGAGAGGTACAAAGCAGCCAAGAGACGTGCAGAAAGAGGGAAGACTGGTGCATAAAGAGGTAAGAGGGGTGCAGAAAGAAGTCAAGAGGGGTGCAGAAAGAATTAAGAGGAAGAGCAAGAAAGAAGCAACAGAGGTCCAGGGAGATTGAAAAGGGGTGCAGAAAGAGGCAATAAGGGTGCAGAAAGAAGCAAGAGAAGTGCAGTAAAGAGGCAAGAGAGGTGCAGAAAGAAGGGAACAGGGGTGCAGAAGGAGGCAAGAGAGGTGCAGAAAGAGGGAAGAGGGGTGCAAAAAGAGGTAAGAGGGATGCATGAAGAAGCAAGAGAGGTACAGAAAGAAACAAGAGACGTGGGCAGAAAGAGGCAAGAGAGGCACAGAAAGAGGGGAACAGGGGTGCAGAAGGAGGCAAGAGAGGTGCAGAAAGAGGGACGAGATGCAAAAAGACAAAAGAGGGATGCAGAAACAAGCAAGAGAGTGTAACAGAAAGAAGCAAGAGAAGTGCAGAAAGAATTAGCAGAGGTGCAGAAAGAGGCAAGAGGGGGTAGAAAGAGGCAAGAGAGGTGCACAAAGAGAGCAAGACAGGTGTAGGAAAGAGGGAAGAGGGGTGTAAAAAGTAGGCAAGACGGGTAGAGAAAGAAGCAGGAGAGGTGCAGCAAGAAGCAATATAAGTGCTGAAAGATGCAACAGAAGTGCAGAAAGAGGCTAAGCAGAGGTGTTGAAAGAACTCAAGAGAAGTGCAGAAAGAGGCAAGAGAGAGGTGCAGAAAGAGGCAAGAAAAGTTGTAGAAAGATGGAAGAGGGGTGGAGAAAGAGGCAAGACGGGTGCAGAAAGATGGAAGAGTGGTGCAGAAAGAGGCAAGAGGGGTGCAGAAAGAAGCAAGAGAAGTGCAGAAAGAAGCAACAGAGGTGCCGAAAGAGGCAAAGAGGGTTGCAGAAAGCAATAGAAGTGCAGAAAGACAGGAAGAGAGGCACAGAAACATGCACGAGGAGGTGCAGAAAGAGGGGAAGAGGGGTGCAGAAAGAGGTAAGAGGGATAAAGAAAAAGCAAGAGAGGTACATAAAGAAGTAAGAGAAGTGCAGGAAGAACGGTAACAGAGGTGCAGGAAGAGGTAAGAAGGGTGCTGAAAGAGGTAAGAAATGTGCAGAAAGTAGCAACAGAGGTGTAGAAAGAAGCAAGAGAACTACAGAAAGAGGGGACTAGAGGTGCAGAAACATGCAAGAGAGGTGCAAAGAAAGAGGGAGAGGGGTGCAGAAAAAGGCAACAGAGGTGAAGAAAGAGGAAGAGGGATGCAGACAGAGGCAAGAGTGGAGCAGAAAGAAGCAAGAGAGGTGCATAAAGCAGCAAGAGAAGGGCAGAAAAAAAGCAAACAGAGGTGCAGAAAGAGGCAGTAGATCTACAGAAAGAAAATGAAGTGCAGAAAGAAGCAACAGAGGTGCAGAATGAGGCAAAGGGGTGCAGAAAGAGGCAAGAGAACTAGAAAGAGGCAAGAAGAGGGCCAACGAGGCAATACAGGTCGCAGAAAGAGGGAAGAGGTGCAGAAAGACAAGTGGGGTGCAGAAAGAAGCAAGAGAAGTGCAGAAAGGAGCAACAGAGGTGCAGGAAGAGGCAAAGGGGGTGCAGAAATAGGCAAGAGAATTGCAGAAAGAAGCAAAAGAGATGAAAAAGAGGCAAGAGTAGTGCAGAAAGAAGCAACAGAGGTGCAGAAAGAGGCAGAGGGTTGCAGAAAGAAGCAAGAGAAGTGCAGAAAGAAGGAAAAGAAGGTGCAGACAGAAGCAGCAGATGTGCAGAAAGGGACAAGATAACTGCAGAAAGAGGAAAAGGAGGTGCAGAAAGAGCTAACTCGATGCAGAACAGGCAAGAGGGATGCCAAAAGAACAGAGAGAGAGTGCAGAATCAGCTACAGAGGTTTAGAGAGGTGTAGAATGCAGAAAGAGGCAATTGAGGTGCAGAAAGACACAAGAGAGGTGCAGAAATAGGGAAGAGGGGTCAGAAAGAGGCAAGACGGGTGCAGAAGAGAAGCGGGAGAGGGTGCATAAAGAAGCAAGAGAAGTACAGAAAGAAGCAACAGAGGTGCAGAAAGATACAACAAAAGAGAAGAAAGATGCAAGAGAGGAGGCACAAAGAGACAAGAGACGTAAGAAAGAGGGAAGACTGGTGCAGAAAGAGGTAAGAGGGGTGCAGAAAGAAGCAAGAGGGGTGCAGAAAGAATTAAGAGTAGTGCAGAAAGAAGCAACAGAGGTCCAGGGAGATTGAAGGGGCGCAGAAAAGAGGGCAATAAGGTGCAGAAAGAAGCAAGAGAAGTGCAGAAAGAAGCAACCGAGGTGCAGAAAGATTCAAGAGAACTGCAGAAAGAGGTAAGAGAAGGTGCAGAAACATGCAAGAAAGGTACAGAAAGAGAGGAACAGGGGAGCAGAAGGAGGCAAAGATGTGCAGAAAGAGGGAAGAGGGTGCAGAAAGAGATAAGAGGAATGCATAACAAAGCAAGAGAGGTACATAAAGAAGCAAGAGAAGTGCAGAAAGAATGAACAGGGGTTCAGGACATGGCAAGAGGGTGCTGAAAGAGGCAAGAGAAGAGCAGAAAGGAAGCAACAGAGGTGCAGAAAGAAGCAAGAGAACTGCAGAAAGAAGGAAGAGAGGTGCAGAAACATCCAAGAGAGGTGCAGAAAGAGGGAGAGGGTGCAGAAAGAGGCAACAGAGGTGCATAAAGAGAGAGGAGGTGGAGACAGAGGCAAGAGGGAGAACAGAAAGAAGCAAGAGAAGTGCAATAAGAAACAAGAGAAGTTCAGAAAGAACCAACAAAGGTGCAGAAAGAGAAGGAGCGGTGTAGAAAGAGGCAAGAGAAGTTCAGAAAGAAGCAACAGAGGTGCAGAAAGAGGCAAGAGAATTACAGAAAGAAGCAAGAGAAGGTGCAGAAAAAAGCAACAGAGTGTGCAAAGAGGCAAAAGTGGTGAAGAAAGACGCGGAGAACTACAGAAAGAGGCAAAGAGGTGCAGAAAGAGGCAAGAGAATTGCAGAAAGAAGAGACAGAGATGCAGAAAGTGGTAAGGGTAGTGCAGAAAGAAGCAACAGAGGTGCAGAAGAAGAAACTAGATGTAGAAAGTGGCAAGAGTAGTGCAGAAAGAAGCAACAGAGGTGCAGAAAGAGGCAAGAGGGTTGCAGAAAGACAGCAAGAGAAGTACAGAAAGAAGCAAGAGGAATGCAGAAAGAAGCAACAGAGAGGTACAGAAAGAGCAAGAAAGAGAGTGCAGAAACAGGGAAGGGGGTGCAAAAAGTGCCAAGAGGGGTGCAGAAAGAAGCAAGAGAGGTGCCAAAAGAACAGAGAAGTGCAGAAAGAGGCAAGAGAAGTGCAGAAAGAGGCAAGAGAGGTGCAGAAGAGGAAGGGACATGCAGAAACAGGGAAGGGGATGCAGAAAGAGGCAAGAGGGTGCACAAAAAGCAAGAAGAGGTGCCAAAAGCAGAAAGAGAAGTGCAGAAAGAAGTTAGAGAAGTGCAGAAAGAGGCAAGAGAGGGCAGAAAGAGGCAATAGAGGTGCTGAAAGACGCAAGAGAGGCAGAAAGAGGAAAGAGGGGTGCAGAAAGAGGCAAGACGTGTGCAGAAAGAAGCAGGAGAGGTGCACAAAGAAGCAAGAGAGGTACAGAAAGAAGCAACAGAGGTGCAGAAAGAAGCAACTTAAAGAGAAGAAAGAGGGAAGAGGTGCACAAAGAGACAAGAGGCGTGCAGAAAGAGGGAAGACTGGTGCAGAAAGAGGTAAGAGGTGCAGAAAGACGGAAGAGGGTGCAGAAAGAATTAAGAGAAGTGCAGAAAGAAGCAACAGAGGTGTGCAGAAAGAGGCAGGAGGGTTGCAGAAAGAAGCAAGAGAAGTGCAGAAAGAAGCAAGAGAAATGCAGAAAGAAGCAACAGAGAAGTGCAGAAAGAGCAAGAGACATGCAGAAACAGGGAAGGGGTGCATAAAGAGGCAAGAGGGGTGCACAAAGAAGCAAGAGAGGTGCTAAAGAAGAAAGAGAAGTGCAGAAAGAAGCTACAGAGGTTTAGAAAGAGGCAAGAAAAGTGCAGAAAGAGGCAAGAAGAGGTCGCTTAAAGAGAGGCAAGAGAGGTGCTGAAATAGAGAAGAGGGGGGGCAGAAAGAGAGGCAAGATAGGTGCAGAAAGAAGCAGTGGAGATGTGCAGAAAAGAAGCAAGAGATGTACAGAAAGAAGCAACAGGAGTGCAGAAAGAGGCAACACAAAGAGCAGAAAGAGGCAAGAGGAGTGCACAAATAGACAAGAGGCGGGGCAGACAGAGGGTGAAGAGTGGTGCAGAAAGAGGTAAGAGGGGTGCAAGAAAGAAGCAAAGAGAGGTGCGAAGAAAAAAGAAAGAGAGAAGTGCGGAAAGAAGCACCAGAGGTGCAGAAAGAGGCAACAAAAGACCAGAAAGAGGCAAGAGAGAAAGAAACAAAGAGACAAAGAGGCGTGCAGAAAGAGAGGAAGACTAGTGCAGAAAGAGGCATAAGGAGGTACTGAAAAGAGAGGCAAGAGGGGTGCAAGAAAGATGGAGGAGGGGTGCAAAAAGAATTAAGAGAAGTACAGAAAAAAAGAGAAGCAGCAGAGGTGCAGAAAGAGGCAAGGGAACTGCAGAAAGAGGGAAGAGAGGTGCAGAAACATGCCAAGAGAGGTGCAGAAAAGAGGGCAGTGAGGGGGTGCTGCAGAGAGGCACAGAGAAGTGCAGAAAGAAGCAACAGAGGTGCAGAAATAAGCAAAGAGAACTGCAGAAAGAGGAAGAGAGGTGCAGCAACATGCAAGAGAGGAGTGCAGAAAGAGGGATCAAGGGGTGCAGAAAGAGGCAGCAGAGGAACAGAAAGAAGCAACAGACATGCAGAAAGAAGCAGGAGAAGTGCAGAAAGAGGCGAAGAGAGGTGAAGAAACATGCGAAGAGGAGGTGCAGACAGAGGGCAAGAGGGTGCAGAAAGAAGCCAGAGAGGTGCAGTAAGAAGCAAGAGATGTGCAGAAAGAACCAACAAAGGTGCAGAAAGAGGCAAGAGTTGTGTGGGAAAGAGGCAATAAAAGTTCAGAAAGAATCAACAGAGGTGCAGAAAGAGGCAAGAGAACTACAGAAAGAGGCAAGACAGGTGCAGAAAAGGCAAGAGTGGTGCCGCAAGAGGCAAAGAAGGGGTGCAGAAAGAAGCAAGGAAGTGCAGAAGCAAGCAACAGAGTGTTCAGAAAGAGGCAAGAGGGTTGCAGAAAGAAGCAAAGAGAGCGGTGCCAGAAAGAAGCAAGAGTACTGCTAGAAATGAAGCAACAGATGTGCAGAAAAAGGCAAAGAGAATTGCAGAAAGAGGAAAGAGAGGTGCAGAAAGAGCAAGAGACATGCCAGAAACAGGGAAGGGGGTTGCAGAAAATGCCAAGAGGGTACAGAAAGAAGCAAGAGAGGTGCCGAAAGAAAGAAGAGAAGTGCAGAAAGCAGCTACAGAAAGGTTCAGAAAGAGGCAAGAGGAGTGCAGAAAGAGGCAAGAGAGGTGGAGAAAGAGGAAGAGGGGTGCAGAAAGAGGCAGGACAGGTGCAGAAAGACAGGAGAGGTGCAGAAAGAAGCAAGAAATACAGAAAGAAGCAACAGAGGTGCAGAAAGAGAGAACAAAAGAGCAGAAAGAGGCAAGCAAGAGGTGCAGAAAAAGAGACAAGAGACGTGCAGAAAGAGGGAAGACTGGTGCAGAAAGACATAAGAGGGTGCAGAAAGAAGAAAGAGAGGTGCAGAAAGAAGTAAGAGTAAGTGCAGAAAAGAAGCACCAGGAAGTGCAGGAAGAGGCAGAGAGAAGTGCAGAAAGAGGCAAAAGAGGTGCAGAAAGAGGAAGAGGGGTGCAGAAAGAGGGAAGAGGGTGCAGAAAGAAGGCAAGAGGGTGCTAGAGAAGCAAGAGAGGTGAGAAAGAAGCAAGAGAAGTGCAGAAAGAGCAACAGGAGTTGCAGATAGAGGTAAGAGAAGTGCAAAAGAGGCAAGAGAGGTGCAGAACAGAGGGAACAGAGGTGCAGAAAGAGGCAAGAGAGGTGCAGAAAGAGGGCATAGAGGGGTGCAGACAAGAGGCAAGAGAGGTGCAGAAAGAAGCAAGAGAAGTGCAGAAAGAACTAAGAGAAGTGCAGAAAGAAGCCAACAGAGGTGCAAGAAAGAGGCAAGAGGGGTGGAGAAAGAGGCAAGAGAAGTGCAGAAACAAGCAACAGAGGTGCATAAAGAGGCAAGAGAAGTCGTAGAAAGAGGCAAGAGAGGTGCAGAAAGAGGCAAGAGACAGTGCAGCAAAGAAGGGAAGAGGGGTGCAGAAAGAGGCAAGAGAGGTGCAGAAAGAGGGAAGAGGGGTATAGAAAGAGGCAAGAGGGGTACAGAGAAGTGCAAGAGAGGTATGAGAAAGAAGCAAGAGAGTGCAGAAAGAACCAACAGAGGTGCAGAAAGAGGCAAGAGGAGTGCAGAAAGAGGCAGAGAAAGGGTGCTAGAAGGAGGCAAGAGAGGTGCAGAAACAGGCAAGAGAGGTGCAGAAAAAAGCAGATCAGAGGTGCTATAAGAGGCAAGAGAAGTACAGAAAGAGGCAATAGGGTGCAGAAAGAGGCAAGAGAGGTGCAGAAAGAAGCAAGAGAAGTGCAGAACGAGAGCAAAGCAGGTGCAGAAAGAGGCAAGAGGGGTTTAGAAAGAGGCAAGAGAAGTGCAGAAAGAAGCAACAGAGATGCAGAAAGAGACAAGAGAAGTGCAGAAAAGAGAGCAAAGAGAGGTGCAGAAAGAGAGCAAGAGAGGTGCAGAAAGAAGCAAGAGAGGTGCAGAAAGAAACAAGAGATCTGTAGAATAGAGCAACAGAGGTGCAGAAAGAGGCAAGAGAAGTGCAGAAAGAAGCAACAGAGGATGCAGAAAGGAGGCAAGAGAAGTGCAAAAGAAGCAAGTGAGGTGCATAAGTAGACAATAGAGGTGCAGAAAGAGAGCAAGAGGGGTGCAGAAAGAGGCAAGAGAGGTGCAGAAAGAGGCAAGAGAGGTGCAGAAAGAGGGAAGAGGGTGCAGAAAGAGGCAAGAGGGGTGCAGAAAGAGGCAAGAGAGGTACAGAAAGAGGCAAGAGAGGTGCAGAAAGAGGCAAGAGAGGTGGATAAAGAGGCAAGAGAGGTGCAGAAAGAATCAAGAGAGTGTGCAGAAAGAGAACACAAGTAGTGCAGAAAGAAGCAACAGAGGTATAGAAAGAGGCAAGAGGTGCAGAAAGAGGCAAGAGAAGTGCAGAAAGAAGGCAACAGAGGTGCAGGAAGAGAGCAAGAGAAGTGCAGAAAGAGGCAGAAGGGTGCAGAAAGAGGCAAGAGAGGTGCAGAAAGAAGCAAGAGAGGTGCAGAAAGAAGCAAAGAGAGTGCAGAAAGAGGCAAGTAGAAGTGCAGAAAGAGGCAAGAGAGGTGCAGAAAGAGGGAACAGGAGTGCAGAAAGAGACAAGAAGAGGTGCAAAATAGAAGCAAGGAGAGGTGCAGAAAGAGGCAAGAGGGGTGCAGAAAGGAGCAAGAGAGGTTGCAGAAAGAAGCAAGAGAAGTGCAGAAAAAACCAACAGAGGTGCAGAAAGAGGCTAGAGAAATGCAGAAAGAGCCAAGAGAGGTGCAGAAAGAGGCAAAAGAGGTGCAGAAAGAGGCAAGACAGGTGCAGAAAGAGGCAAGAGAGGTGCAGAAAGAGGCAAGAGGGTGCAGAAAGAGGCTAGGAGGGGTGCAGAAAGAAGTAAGAGAAGTGCAGAAAGAAGCAACAGAGGTGCAGAAAGAGGCAAGAGAACTGCAGAAAAAGGCAAGAGAGGTGCAAAAAGAGGCAAGAGAGGTGCAGAAAGAGGCAGTAGGGGTGCATGAAGAGGCAAGAGAAGTGCAGAAAGAAGCAACAGAGGTGCAGAAAGAAGCAAGAGAGGACTGCAGAAAGAGGCAAGAGAGGTGCAGAAAGATGCAAGAGAGGTGCAGAAAGAGGCAAGAGGGTGCTGAAAGAGGCAAGAGAAGTGCAGAAACAGAAGCAACAGAGGTGCAGAAAGAAGCAACAGGAATGCAGAAAGAGGCAAGAGAGTGCAGAAACATGCAAGAGAGGTGCAGAAAGAGGCAACAGGAGTGCAGAAAGAGGCAAGAGAGGTACAGAAAGAGGCAGAGATGGATGCAGACAGAGGCAAGAGGGGTGCAAAAAGAAGCAAAAGAGGTGCAGAAAGAAGCAAGAGAAGTTCTGAAAGAACCAACAGAGGTGCAGAAAGAGGCAAGAGGAGTGAAGAAAGAGGCAAGAGAAGTGCAGAAAGAAGCAACAGAGAGTGCAGAAAGAGGCAAGAGAGCTGCAGAAAGAGGCAAGAGAGGTGCAGAAAGAGGGAAGAGAGGTGCAGAAAGAGGCAAGAGGGGTGCAGAAAGAAGCAAGAGAAGTGCAGAAAGAGGCAAACAGAGGTGCAGAAAGAGGCAAGAGGGGTGCAGAAAGAAGCAAGAGAGGTGCAGAAAGAAGCAAGAGAAGTGCAGAAAGAAGCAACAGAGGTGCAGAAAGAGGCAAGAGAAGTGCAGAAAGAGGCAAGAGAGGTGCAAAAGGAAGCAAGAGAGTTGCAAAAAGAGGGAAAGGGGTGCAGAAAAAGGCAAGAGGGGTGCAGAAAGAAGCAAGAGAGGTGCAGAAAGAAGCAAGAGAAGTACAAGCAACAGGGGTGCAGAAAGAGGCAAGAGGGGTGCAGAAAGAGGCAAGAGAGGTAGCAGAACAGAGGCAAACAGAGGTGCAGAAAGAGGGAACAGGGGTGCAGACAGAGGCAGGACGAGGTGCAGAAAGAGGCAAGAGAGGTGCAGAAAGAGGCAAGAGAGGTGCAGAAAGAGGCAACAGAGGTGCAGAAAGAGGGAACAGAGGTGCAGAAAGAGGCAAGAGAGGTGCAGAAAGAGGCAAGAGAGGTGCAGAAAGAGGCAAGAGGGGTGCAGAAAGAAGCAAGAGAGGTGCAGAAAGAAGCAAGAGAAGTGCAGAAAGAAGCAACAGAGGTGCAGAAAGAGGCAAGAGAGGTACAGAAAGAGGCAAGAGAGGTGCAGAAAGAGGCAAGAGAGGTGCAGAAAGAGGCAAGAGGGGTGCAGAAAGAGGCAAGAGGGGTGCAGAAAGAGGCAGGAGAGGTGCAGAAAGAGGCAAGAGAGGTGCAGAAAGAGTGCAGAAAGAAGCAAGAGAAGTGCAGAAAGAAGAAACAGAGGTGCAGATAGAGGCAAGATAACTGAAGAAAAAGGCAAGAGAGGTGCAGAAAGAGGGAAGAGAGGTGCAGAAAGAGGCAAGGGGGTGCAGAAAGAAGCAAGAGTGGTGTAAAAAGAAGCAAGAGAAGTGCAAAAAGAAGCAACAGGGGTGCAGAAAGAGGCAAGATGGATGCAGAAAGAGGCAAGAGAAGTGCACAAAGAAGCAACAGAGGTACAGAAGGAGGCAAGAGAATTGCAGAAAAAGGCAAGAAAGTTGCACAAACAGGAAAACAAGGTGCAGAAATATGGAACAGGGGTGCAGACAGAGGCAAGAGGGGTGCAGAAATTTGCAATAGAGGTGCTGAAAGAAGCAAGAGGAGTGCACAACAAACCAACAGAGGTGCAGAAAGAGGCTAGAGGAGTGCACAAAGAACCAACAGAGGTGCAGAAAGAAGAAACAGAGGTGCAGAAAGAGGCAAGAGAACTGCAGAAAAAGGCAAGAGAGGTGCAGAAAGAGAGCAAGAGAGGTGCAGAAAGAGACAAGAGAAGTGCAGAAAGAAGCAAGAGGAGGTGCAGAAGAGAGGCAAAGAGAGGTGCAGAAAGAGGAAAGAGAAGTGCAGAAAGAGGCAAGAGAGGTGCAGAAAGAGGCAAGAGAAGTGCAGAAAGAAGCAAGAGAAGTGCAGAAAGAAGCAAGAGAGATGCAGAAAGAGGCAAGAGGGGTGCAGTGAGAGGCAAGAGAAGTGAAGACAGATGCAGGAGAAGTACAGAAAGAGGGAAGAGAGGTGCAGAAAGAGGCAAGAGAGGTGCAGAAAGAGGCAAGAGAAGTGCAGAAAGAGGCAGGAGAGGTACAGAAAGAGGCAAGAGAGGTGCAGAAAGAGGCAAGAGGGGTGCAGAAAGAAGCAACAGAGGTGCAGAAAGAAGCAAGAGAGGTACAGAAAGAAGCAAGAGAAGTGCAGAAAGATGCAACAGATGTGCAGAAAGAGGCAAGATAGGTGCTGAAAGAAGCAAGAGAGATGCAGAAAGAAGGCAAGAGAGGTGGCAGAAAGAGGCAAGAGAGGTGCAGAAAGAGGCAAACAGAGATGCAGAAAGCAGGCAAACAGAGGTGCAGAAAGATGGAACAGGAGGCAGAAAGAGGCAAGAGAGGTGCAGAAAGAGGCAAGAGCAGGTGCAGAAAGATGGAACGAGGGGTGCAGAAAGAAGCAAGAGAGGTGCAGAAAGAAGCAAGAGAAGTGCAGAAAGAAGCAAGAGAGGTGCAGAAAGAGGCAAGAGAGGTGCAGAAAGAAGCAAGAGAGGTGCAGAAAGGAGGCAAGAGAGGTGCAGAAAGAGGCAAGAAGAGGTGCAGAAAGAGGCAAGAGAAGGTGCAGAAAGAGGAACAGGAGGTACAGACAGAGGCATGAGAGAGGTGCAGAAAGAGAGCAAGAGAGGTGCAGAAAGAGCAACAGAGGTGCAGAAAGAGGCAAGAGGAGTGCAGAAAGAGGCAAGAGGAGTGCAGAAAGAGGCAAGAGAGGTGCAGAATAGAGGCAAGAGAGGTGCAGAAAGAAGCAAGAGAGGTGCAGAAAGAGGCAAGAGAGGTGCAGAAAGAGGCAAGGAGAGGTGTACAAAGAGGCAAACAGAGGTGCAGAAAGAAGCAACAGAGGTGCAGAAAGAGGCAAGAGAGGTGCAGAAAGAGGCAAGAGAGGTGCAGAAAGAAGCAAGAGCGGTGCAGAAAGAGGCAAGAGAGGTGCAGAAAGAGGCAAGAGGGGTGCAGAAAGAAGCAAGAGAGGTGCAGAAAGAAGCAAGAGAGGTGCAGAAAGAGGCAAGAGAGGTGCAGAAAGAAGCAAGAGAGATGCAGAAAGAGGCAAGAGAGGTGCAGAAAGACAGCAAGAGAGGTGCAGAAAGAAGCAAGAGAGGTGCAGAAAGAGGGAAGAGAGGTGCAGAAAGAGGAAGAGAGGTGCAGAAAGAAGCAACGAGAGGTGCAGAAAGAGGCAAGAGAGAGTGCAGAAAGAGGCAAGAGAGGTGCAGAAAGAAGCAACAGAGGTGCAGAAAGAGGCAAGAGAAGTGCAGAAAGAAGGCAAAGAGAGGTGCAGAAAGAGAGAACAGAGGTGCAGAAAGACACAAGAGAGGTGCAGAAAGAGGCAAGAGAGGTGCAGAAAGAGGGAAGAGGGGTGCAGAAAGAGGCAAGAGAGGTGCAGAAAGAAGCAACAGAGGTGCAGAAAGAGGCAAGAGAGGTGCAGAAAGAGGCAAGAGAGGTGCAGAAAGAGGCAACAGAGGTGCAGAAAGAGAACAAGAGAGGTGCAGAAAGAGGCAAGAGAAGTGCAGAAAGAAGGCAAGAGAAGTGCAGAAAGAAGCAAAGAGGTGGTGCAGAAAGAAGCAAGAGAGGTGCAGAAAGAAGCAAGAGAGGTGCAGAAAGAAGCAAGAGGAGTGCAGAAAGAGGCAAGAGAGGTGCAGAAAGAAGCAAGAGAGGTGCAGAAAGAAGCAAGAGGAGTGCAGAAAGAGGCAAGAGAGGTGCAGAAAGAGGCAACAGAGGTGCAGAAAGAGGCAAAGAGGGGTGCAGAAAGAGGCAGGAGGGGTGCAGAAAGAGGCAAGAGTGGTGCAGAAAGAGGCAAGAGAGGTGCAGAAAAAGGCAGAACAGATGCAGAAAGAGGCAAACAGGGGTGCAGAAAGAGGCAAGAGAAGCAAGAGAAGTGCAGAAAGTAGCAACAGAGGTGCAGAAAGAGGCAAGAGAAGTGCAGAAAAAGGCAATAGAGGTGCAGAAAGAGGCAAAAGAGGTGCAGAAAGAGGCAAGAGAGGTGCAGAAAGAAGCAAGAGAGGTGCAGAAAGAAGCAAGAGAGGTGCAGAAAGAGGCAAGAGGAGTGCAGAAAGAGGCAAGATGAGGTGCAGAAAGAGGCAACAGAGGTGCAGAAAGAGGCAAGAGAGGTGCAGAAAGAGGCAAGAGAGGTGCAGAAAGAGGCAAGAGAGGTGCAGAAAGAAGGCAAGAGAGGGTGCAGAAAGAGGCAAGAGAGGTGCAGAAATATGCAAGAGAGGTATAGAAAGAAGCAACAGAAGTGCAGAAAAAAGCAACAGAGGTGCAGAAAGAGGCAAGAGGAGTGCAGAAAGAAGCAAGAGAGATGCAGAAAGAAGGAAGTGAGTTGCAGAAAGAAGCAAGAGAAGCCCAGAAAGAGGCAAGAGAGGTGCAGAAAGAAGCAAGAGAGGTGCAGAAAGAACAAGAGAGGTGCAGAAAGAGCAAGAGGGGTGCAGAAAGAGGCAAGAGAGGTGCAGAAAGAAGCAAGAGAAGTGCAGAAAGAAGCAACAGAGGTGCAGAAAGAGGCAAGAGAAGTGCAGAAAGAGGCAAGAGAAGTTGCAGAAAGAGGCAAGCAGAGGTGCAGAAAGATGGAAGAGGGGTGCAGACGAGAGGCAAGAGGGTGCAGAAAGATTGCAAGAGAGGTGCAGAAAGAAGGCAAGAGAGGTGCAGAAAGAAGCAACAGAGGTGCAGAAAGAGGCAAGAGAAGTGCAGAAAGAGAGCAAGAGAGGTGCAGAAAGAGGCAAGAGAGGTGCAGAAAGAGGCAAGAGGGGTGCAGAAAGAGGCAAGAGAGGTGCAGAAAGAGACAAGAGAGGTGCAGAAAGAAGCAAGAGTGCAGAAAACAGAGGTGCAGAAAGAAGCAAGAGAGGTGCAGAAAGAAGCAAGAGAAGTGCAGAAAGAAGCAACAGAGGTGCAGAAAGAGGCAAGAGAAGTGCAGAAAGAGGCAAGAGAAGTGCAGAAAGAGGCAAGAGAGGTGCAGAAAGAGGGAAGAGGGGTGCAGAGAGAGGCAAGAGAGGTGCAGAAAGAAGCAAGAGAGGTACAGAAAGAAGCAAGAGAGGTGCAGAAAGAAGCAACAGAGGTGCAGAAAGAGGCAAGAGAAGTGCTGAAAGAGGCAAGGGAGGTTCAGAAAGAGGCAAGAGAGGTGCAGAAAGAAGCAAGAGAGGTGCAGAAAGAAGCAAGAGAGGTGCAGAAAGAGGCAAACAGAGGTGCAGAAAGAAGCAAGCAGAGGTGCAGAAGAGAGGCAAGAGAGAGTGCAGAAAGAGGCAAGAGAGTGCAGCAAAGCCAGGCAAACAAGGTGCAGAAAGATGGAACAGGGGTGCAGACAGAGGCAAGAGAGGTGCAGAAAGAGGGAAGAGCAAGTGCAGAAAGAAGCAACAGAGGTGCAGAAAGAGGCAAGAGGAGTGCAGAAAGAGGCAAGAGAGGTGCAGAAAGAAGGTAAGAGAGGTGCAGAAAGAGGCAAGAGGGGTGCAGAAAGAAGCAAGAGAGGTGCAGAAAGAGGCAAGAGAGGTGCAGAAAGAGGCAAGAGAAGTGCAGAAAGAGGCAACAGAGGTGCAGAAAGAGAGCAACAGAGGTGCAGAAAGAGGCAAGAGAGTGTGCAGAAAGAGGCAAGAGAAGTGCAGAAAGAGGCAAGAGAGGTGCAGAAAGAGGCAAGAGAGGTGCAGAAAGAGGAACAGAGGGTGCAGAAAGAAGCAACAGAGGTGCAGAAAGAGGCAAGAGAAGTGCAGAAAGAGGCAAGAGAGGTGCAGAAAGAGGCAGGAGGTTCAGAAAGAGGGAAGAGGGGTACAGAAAGAGGGAAGAGGGGTGCAGAAAGAAGCAAAAGAGATGCAGAAAGAAGCAAGAGAAGTGCAGAAAGAAGCAACAGAGGTGCAGAAAGAGGCAAGAGAGGTGCAGAAAGAGGCAAGAGAGGTACAGAAAGAGGCAAGAGGGGTGCAGAAAGAGGCAAGAGGTGTGTAGAAAGAGGCAACAGAGGTGCAGAAAGAGGCAAGAGAGGTGCAGAAAGAGGCAAGAGCGGTGCAGAAAGAGGCAAGAGAGGTGCAGAAAGAAGCAAGAGAAGTGCAGAAAGAACCAACAGAGGTGCAGAAAGAGGCAAGAGAAGTGCAGAAAGAGGCAAGAGAGGTGCAGAAACAGGCAGAGATGCGCAGAAAGAGGGAACAGGGGTGCAGAAAGAGGCAAGAGAGGTGCAGAAAGAGGCAAGAGAGGTGCAGAAAGAAGCAAGAGGAGTGCAGAAAAATGCAAGAGAGGTGCAGAAAGAAGCAAGAGAAGTGCAGAAAGAGCCAACAGAGGTGCAGAAAGAAGGCAAGAGGGATGCAGAAAGAGGCAAGAGAAGTGCAGAAAGAATCAATAGAGGTGCAGAAAGAAGCAAGAGAAGTGCAGAAAAGAGGCAAGAGAGAGGTGCAGAAAGAGGCAAGAGAGGTGCAGAAAGAGGCAAGAGAGGTGCAGAAAGAGGCAAGAGAGGTGCAGAAAGAGGCAAGAGCAAGTGCAGAAAGAAGCAACAGAGGTGCAGAAAGAGGCAAGAGGGGTGCAGAAAGAGGCAAGAGAGGTGCAGAAAGAGGCAAGAGAGGTGCAAAAAGGGCAAGAAAAGTACAGAAAGAAGCAAGAGAGGTGCAGAAAGAAGCAACAGAGGTGCAGAAAGAGGCAAGAGAAGTGCAGAAAGATGCAAGAGAGGTGCAGAAAGAGGCAAGAGAGCTGCAGAAAGAGGCAAGAGGGGTGCAGAAAAAGGCAAGAGAGGTGCAGAAAGAGGCAAGAGGGGTGCAGAAAGAGGCAAGAGAGGTGCAGAAAGAGGCAGACAGATGCAGAAAGAGGCAAGAGAGGTGCAGAAGGAAGCAAGAAAAGTACAGAAAGAACCAACAGAGGTACAGAAAGAAGCAAGGGGGTTGCAGAAAGAGGCAAGAGAAGTGCAGAAAGAAGCAAGAGAGGTGCAGAAAGAGGCAAGAGAGGTGCAGAAAGAGGCAAAGAAGTGCAGAAAAGGCAAAGAGGTGCAGAAAGAGGCAAGAGAAGTGCAGAAAGAAGCAAGAGAGGTGTAGATAGAGGCAAGAGAGGTGCAGAAAGAGGCAAAGAAAGAGGCAAGTGAGGTGCAGAAACAGGCAAGAGGGGTGCAGAAACATGCAAGAGAGGTGTAGAAAGAAGCAAGAGAAGTGCAGAAAGAAGCAACAGAGGAGCAGAAAGAGGCAAGAGGGGTACAGAAAGAGGCAAGAGAGGTGCAGAAAGAAGCAACAGAGGTGCAGAAAGAGGCAAGAGAAGTGCAGAAAGAGGCAAGAGAGGTGCAGAAAGAGGCAAGAGAGGTGCAGAAAGAGGCAAGAGAGGTGCAGAAACAGGCAAAAGAGGTGCAGAAAGAGAGAACAGGGGTGCAGAAAGAGGCAAGAGAGGTACACAAAGAGGCAACAGAGGTGCAGAAAGAGGCAAGAGAGGTGCACAAAGAGGCAAGAGGGGTGCAGAAATTTGCAAGAGAGGTGCAGAAAGAAGCAAGAGGGGTGCAGAAAGAAGCAAGAGAAGTGCAGAAAGAAGCAACAGAGGTGCAGATAGAGGCAAGATAAGGTGCAGAAAGAGGCAAGAGAGGTGCAGAAAGAGGCAAGAGAGGTGCAGAAAGTGGCAAGAGAGGTGCAGAAAGAAGCAAGAGTGGTGCAGAAAGAATCAAGAGAAGTGCAGAAAGAAGCAAGAGAGGTGCAGAAAAAGGCAAGAGAGGTGCAGAAAGAGGCAAGAGAAGTGCACAGAAAGAGGCAAGAGAAGTTGCAGAAAGAGGCAAGAGAGGTGCACAAAGAGGCAAACAGGGTGCAGAAAGATGGAAGAGGTTTGCAGAAAGAGGCAAGAGGGGTGCAGAAATTTGCAAGAGAGGTGCCGAAAGAAGCAAGAGGAGTGCACAACAAACCAACAGAGGTGCAGAAAGAGGCTAGAGGAGTGCACAAAGAACCAACAGAGGTGCAGAAAGAAGAAACAGAGGTGCAGAAAGAGGCAAGAGAACTGCAGAAAAAGGCAAGAGAGGTGCAGAAAGAGAGAAGAGGGGTGCAGAAAGACACAAGAGGGGTGCAGAAAGACGCAAGAGGGGTGCACAAAGAAGCGAGAGAGGTGCAGAAAGAAGAAAGAGAAGTGCAGAAAAAAACAACAGCAGTGCAGAAAGAGGCAAGAGAAGTGCAGAAAGAGGCAAGAGAAGTGCAGAAAGAGGCAAGAGAAGTGCAGAAAGAGGCAGGAGAGATGCAGAAAGAGGGAACAGGGGTGCAGAAAGACACAAGAGGGGTGCAGAAAGAAGCAAGAGAGGAGCAGAAAGAAGCAAGAGAAGTGCAGAAAAAAACAACAGCGGTGCAGAAAGAAGCAAGAGAAGTGCAGAAAGAAGCAAGAGAAGTGCAGAAAGCAGCAACAGGGGTGCAGAAAGAGGCAAGAGGGATGCAGAAAGAGGCAATAGAATTGGCAAACAGGCAAACAAGGTGCAGAAAGATGGAACAGGGGGGCAGACAGAGGCAAGAGAGGTGCAGAAAGAGGGAAGAGCAAGCAGGCAAACATGGTGCAGAAAGATGGAACAGGGGTGCAGACAGAGGCAAGAGAGGTGCAGAAAGAGGGAAGAGGGGTGCAGAAAAAGGCATGAGGGGTACAGAAATTTGCAAGATAGGTGCCGAAAGAAGCAAGAGGAGTGCAGAAATAACCAACAGAAGTGCAGAAAGAGGCAAGAGGAGCACAGAAAGAGGCAAGAGAAGTGCAGAAAGAAGCAACAGAGGTTCAGAAAGAGGGGTGCAGAAAGAGGCAGGAGGGGTGCAGAAAGAAAGCAAGAGAGGTATAGAAAGAAGCAAGAGAAGTGCAGAAAGAAGCAACAGAGGTGCAGAAAGAGGCAAGAGAAGTGCAGAAAGAGGCAAGAGAGGTGCAGAAACAGATAGGAGAGGTGCAGAAAGAGGGAACAGGGGTGCAGAAAGAAGCAACAGAGGAGCAGAAAGAGGCAATAGTAGTGCAGAAAGAGGCAAGAGAGGTACAGAAGCAGACAGGAGATGTACAGAAAGAGGGAACAGGGGTGCAGAAAGACACAAGAGGTGTGCAGAAAGAAGCAAGAGAGGTGCAGAAAGAAGCAAGAGAGGTGCAGAAAAAGGTAAGAGAGGTGCACAAACAGGGAAACAAGGTGCAGAAAGATGCAACAGAGGTGCAGAAGGAGGCAAGAGAACTGCAGAAAGAGGCAAGAAAGTTGCACAGCCAGGCAAACAAGGTGCAGAAAGATGGAACAGGGGTACAGACAGAGGCATGAGAGGTGCAGAAAGAGGGAAGAGGAGTGCACAAAGAACCAACAGAGGTGCAGAATAGGCAAGAGGAGTGCAGAAAGAGGCAAGAGAAGTGCAGAAAGAAGGTACAGTGGTGCGGAAAGAGGCAAGAGGGATGCAGATAGAGGCAAGAGAAGTACACAAAGAAGCAACAGAGGTGCAGAAGGAGGCAAGAGAACTGCAGAAAGAGGCAAGGAAGTTGTACAAACAGGCAAACAAGGTGCAGAAAGATAGAACAGGGGTGCAGACAGAGGCAAGAGAGGTGCAGAAAGAGTGAAGAGGGGTGCAGAAAGAGGCAAGAGCGGTGCAGAAATTTGCAAGAGAGGTGCTGAAAGAAGCAAGAGGAGTGCACAAAGAACCAACAGAGGTGCAGAAAGAGGATAGAGGAGTGCAGAAAGAGGCAAGGGAAGTGCAGAAAGAAGAAACAGAGGTGCAGAAAGATGCAAGATGTAGGAAGGTGGAATCTGACTACATGGTTGCCCCCACTTTTTTTCCTGGTGTTTTGTTGGTTTTTGACTTAGTTTGGCTGGGAACCTGCTATTCAGGTCCCCAGCCTATCTGCTTTCTCTTTAAACGACTTGGAGTGCACTCTAGGTGCACTAGTGATTGGATACTGTGGTACCTTATGAGTCCCTAGTATATGGTGCCTTAGGTACCAAGGGCATAGGTACTTCACAGGCCTACCAGGGGCTGAAGCATGTATTATGCCACCCCTGGGAAGCAGACTAAAGCTGACACCACAGGCCTGCTACTGCAGCCTGGGTGAGGAAGTGCTAGCACTCCTCACTGAGATATAGGTCCCCTATATCTCTCCTGCACACACATTGAGACTTATCAGTCACCCCTAAAGCAGGCCCTATCAATCCTGAGGGCAGGGTGCTTAGTTTCCATGTGAGGGGGTGCCTCTGCCTGAGCAGGGCCCCTCTGCAGCTCTCAGAGTCCATTCTCTGGGGCTGTTTGTGGATGCGGTTAAACCATATACTCTTAAGTGCATTATATCCTCGCGGTAAAATGCTAACTTTGGAATGGCTGCATCGAAACATGTCGTGTTTGGTGTCAAACATCTTGGAATACTACCCCCCGCCAGTCCTGGCGGCGGGGTAGCATTCCACCCTTCTAGAGGGATAGACATGTACCTACTGTGGAAACGCAGTAGAATCCTGCAGAGCCCTGGCATCACAAAATGGATGCCACCAGTCACAGACACTGGGCTGCCCTCCTGCTGATGACCAACACTCGCAGTGGAGGAAGCCCAACAATAGATATCCTGTCCCAAGGGGTGTGACCACCTTCCAGACAGGGTTTAGTGTATTGGGGCTGGGTGGGTGCACTCTTAGAGTGCTTTGAAATCCTGCACTGGGGGAGCAGAAGGCTCCTCTGTGCATACCCCAGTTCAAACCGGCTCAGGGGCTACCTGCCCCTGCTCTGGCGAGAAACTGGACAAAGGGAAGTGGGTGTAGCCTCACACCCCCCTGACCCTCCCATAGGTAGGGTCATAGAGCTAGTCCCTCCCTTTCTTTTAGTATAAGAGGGGGAACCTGTGCATTGCACCCCAGATTTCCCTGGACGACGCTCTGATGAAGAATCCCAGACCTTCGATGTTCCACTACCTTTGGAAGACTGAAGAATCTCCTTGGAGTCAAGGAGTGACTCCCTGCTTGGCAGGCACCAAAAACTACAAACGACGGTCGCAAACTATGCCGCTTCCGCCGGAGTCTGAAGTCCCTGCAGCCCAAGAAGTGGATTTTCTGACTTCACAAAGGCCATCGTGAGTCCCCAGCGAAGCTGAGGCCAGTGGACCCCAAGAGTGATGAGGAACCATGACCCCTGGGTACCGTGCACTATTGTCAAGTGCAACCCCTTCACAATGATCCACAAACTTGTGCTTTGGACCACGTGTGGTCCTAGCCTCCAGCAGGAATCTCTCCGAAGATCAGAGGCCTACCACGTCCCGAGTGACCGTGGGCCCCTGTTGAGCAACTCCTTCCGAGGTGTCTTTGCGATCCCTTGCCAGTCAGCTTGTGGGTCCCCAGAAGACTTTCTAAAGAAACCAAAGGGCTCCCCTGGTTGCTCCAGGCCTGCCCTGACTTATCCTCGCTGGGTGAGTCCCACAGACCTTGCTGGTCTGCACCATTGCCTCTTTGCACTTTCCCCAAGACTTGCTGTTACCAAGGCTTGTTGGCTCCAATCGAGTCGCTGACACTGCAGTAAGCTGCAAACGTCATGGGATACGCGGAATCCAGCTCCTGGTCATCATCGACGCCTCCTGGACCTCGTGACTGAAGAGTCAAGGTACCTGTGAACAACCTGAATCTTGCGACGACGGTGGGCATCCATCTTCCTTGCCCCGAGTCACTGCCAAGTGACTTTGAACACTGTCCCCTCTGCTTTCAGGTCTTCCATCTTCTGAATCCAGGCTTGGATTCCTCCGGACACTTCTCCTGTCGCCGCAAGCAGCAAGTCTTCACTGGCTCCCATTGAAAACGACGCCGCGACCCGACACCAAAGAACACCTATGCACCCGGCTCCCCTGGGTGAGGTAACTTCAGCACTACGGTGCTCCTGTGGGTGTGGGCCCTAGAACTACTTACCCTGTAAGTAACTTGCTTGTAGCTTCCCTAGAAGTGTCCTAAAACCCTTATTTTCTAAGTGCGACAATTGTGCTGACGCGTACAGGGTTCTCGTCTGTGTTAGACACACCACGTCCATCTCCTTTGTAATACTATCTAGAACTGTGTCCTTCGACTCGTACTGAGTCCGATCGGTGTTCGCCTCGAACACACAAGGGGCCTGTAACATTGAGATCTCCATTGCACTGACTCGCACAAGGTTCGCGTCTGTGTTAGACACAGCGCGTCCATCTCCCTTGCAACTCTATCTGTAACCGCGTCCTTCGACTCGTACAAGGACCGATCGGTGTGTTCGCCTCGAACACGCAAGGGACCTTTAACATTGAAATCTCAATCGCGTCTGAGCGCATAGACTCGCACAGGACTCGCACCGGTGCCAGGACACCGCGTCCGTCCCCTGTGGGTCTCCTACAACTACCTGGGGTGGTTCTTGGGGGTCCCTCGATTCTAGATGCCCTAGACCTAGGTCTAGCCAAACTAAGATTGTGATATTCGATTGTGCTAAACTTATTTTGATAACATTTGATTTGTACATATGTTCCTGACTTCTAATCTCATAAAGAGATTAGTAGAGAGTGTTTATTAATAAATACATATATATTTGATATATATACCTGTGTGGTGTCTTTTCATTTGGTGGTTCAAGAGATTGTGTGGTAAAACAAGCTGCTTTACATTCCTTCAAGACTTAGCCTGAAGGCTGTTCTCCACAGCTACCACTAGGATAGCT
Organism: Calotriton arnoldi; assembly: GCA_963921515.1. Lineage (NCBI taxonomy): Eukaryota > Metazoa > Chordata > Amphibia > Caudata > Salamandridae > Calotriton > Calotriton arnoldi. The sequence goes on along the minus strand of CAWUFW010012358.1, from coordinate 521,246 downwards.
TTCTATAAAGGTTGTCTTAAACCTATCTACTATAAGAGTCGAATTGTTCTGGTGCAAGGTGTCCACTTTAATTAGTGAACAGCATAAACCAGGCCAACTTCTCACATTGGTGGGCAGCGGTGGGATTCCAGCTTGCTATTGTTTTACCAGAAAATCTCTAATTGAATTACTAACTGAAAACCACTATAGGTACTCAAGGTACATATAAAGTCAAGGTTAGTATCAATAAGTTCTACTGAACTTAGAGCTGTGTGCCAAGGGATAGGACACCCTTTCTACAGCTCAAGCTAGTATCAGTAGGCCACAAACTAGTGTAGGTAGTACAACACTGCACAACACTAGAATGTCCTTAAAGGGTGGAACCAGTGGATCCACTCAGCCTCAGTATAAGGACATGGCTTTCTCTGACTTGAGAGCCATGTGTGTTGAAAGACACCTGAAGCTAGGACAGAGTCCCTCCACACTACACCTGATAGATCTGCTGACAGCAGATGATCTTAGATTGGCTCTAGGAGCTAATGGGTCTGAATCAGGGAGTGGGTCAATTACAGTATCTGGGTCAGATGATGAAAATCAGAATGACCAAGACTCTGTGATTGAAGGGCCAGGCTCCAAGGGGCCTGAAAAGGACAGAGGAATTCTCCCTAAGAGAGCTGACAGAGTGGAGGAGAGGCATAGGTCCCCTTCCAGGGAATCTGACCACTCTTATCACTCTGGCAGAGAATTTGTCCACCAGAGGAACTCATACTTTCCCATAAGAGAGACCTCCTCTGAAAGAATGTGCAAACTGCTGCAGTATGAGGAAGCAAGAGTTGCCCTCAGAACCAAGCAGTTGGCACTGGATAGAGAAGCCCTGGAGATCCAGAGAGCTTCTAGAAGAGAGGGGTTAGAACCCCTTGGTGGCAGCAACAGTGTCCCTAGAGGCAGAGAATCTATTCCAAACCATAGGAACCTGAGCAAGGTTGTTCCTCCCTACCAGAGTGGGGATGATATCCACAAGTGGATAACTGCTATGGAGAGGGCCTGTAGAGTACAGCAGGTCCCCCAAAAGCAGTGGGCAGCAATCTTGTGGCTCTCCTTTTCAGACAAAGGTAGAGACAAGCTCCTCACTGTTAGAGAAGAGGATGCTGATAATTATGAAGTCCTGAAGAGTGCACTGATAGATGGGTTTGGCTTAACCACTGAGCAGTACAGGTTGAAGTTCAGAGACACCCAGAAGGCACAGACTCAGGACTGGACTGACTTTGTAGATTGTGCAACCAAGGCTCTGGAGGGTTGGCTGATTGGCAGTAGGGTTACTGATCTCAAAGGATTGTACAATTTGATTATGAGGGAGCAGATCCTTAATAACTGTCAAAACCAGCTTTTGCACCAGTACCTTGTGGACTCTGATCTGACCTCTCCCCAAGAATTGGGAAAGAAGGCAGACAAATGGGTCAGAACCAGGGTGAGGCCTAAGAATCAGGGCGGTGACCAGAAGAAAGATTCTACCAAGTCCCAAGAGAAAGGTTGGGATAAATCTAAGGATAAGTCCACTACAGGGCCCCAAAAGTCCTCTTCTGGGGGTGGGTCCCAAACTCCTTCCTCCCCTGAAAAGAAACCATATTGCCATGTCTGTAAAAAGCCTGGATACTGGAAAACTGATCCCAGTTGCCCCAGGATTGGCAATAAAGAAACTGTTCCTCCAGCTATTACTACCACCCCTCCTGGTACTACCAGTAGTAATCCTCCAGTTGGGAGTAGTGCGCCCAAAAAGTTAGGTGCTTTTGCAAGGGGAACAGAGGTGGGCCCTAGTTTAGACAGGTCACCCTCAACAGACTCCTCAGACTCTGATGGTGGTATAGGATTTGCCACCTTTACCATGGGTCCCATTGCATTGGGCAGGTACAGACTGGAGCCAATGATTAATGGTCAGAAGGCTGTGGCATTCAGGGACACAGGGGCTAGTGTCACCATGGTGGCAGGGAAACTATTCCCCCTCACCAGCTTTTACCTGAGTTTAAGTACCAGGTGACCAACATTGATGGTGTCAGGACAGATCACCCCATGGCCATAGTCAATCTCAGCTGGGAGGGGGTCACAGGCCCAAAAAGAGTGGCAGTGTCCCCCAACTTGCCTGTAGATTGCCTGATGGGCAATGATCTGGAAATTTCAGCCTGGGCTGAAGTTGAACACCAAACCCATCTGAAGATGCTAGGCGTCCCTGAAAAGCTAGTGGGGCTGTGATGGCCACAGCCCCAGCCCAGGGAAATGCTGGAGAGATGGAGCCTGGAAGAATGGCCCACTCTCCCCCAAAAGAGAGCACAGGGGTTGAAGAAAAGTCTCCTTTCCCCCAGACAGCAGGTAAGGGTCAGCATCCTCAGGGAACTGATCCTACCCCTAGTGAAGGAACTGCCCCAGAGGTAGTCAGGCCTGACCTGGCCCCACCCCTGATGGCAGAGGACCCTTCCAAGGTGGTACCCAGTCTGGAGCAGGTAACCTGCCCCTCTCTACCCTGCCTCAGTCAGCCCAGGGCTGCAGAGGTCAGGGAGGTCAGTGGACCCCACAGGGCCCCATGTCCAGAGGAACCCCCATCAGCAGATTAGGGGCACCCAGTCTAGTAGCCCTAGCCAGGTGAAAATTCCTCCACACACTGAGGGATCCCCCTACCTTTGTGTAGGGACCTTCCCCAGAAAGACTCTGTTAGGCAAGGGCAAACCTGGAACCAAAAGGTTCCAAACCTGCCATGTCCCTCCAGTGTTCCACCCAAAGGGACCCAACCCCCAGCTGTAGGCAGCCAAAGGTTGACCCTTAGAGCAAAGTGCAGCTCAGTCATGGAAAGACAGGCATACATGGTGACCAGTGATCTGAGGAAACTGAGACCAACTTCCCTAGGGTCTCACTTCCCTACTCAGACACCTCATCAGCCTTGTCCTTTACCAAAACACCCCACAGGTAGTAATTCCCCATGGTGGAGACCCTCTCATACCCTTAGGGTGAGGGATAACTTAGTGGACCATAAGACAGGGGGTAACCATGCTCGTGCAGGTACTTCCTTATATGGCCACTCAGTAAATACAGGCTCACCTGGACAAGGTTAGCCTCATCTCCTTTCGTTTGGGGGGTTATGTAGGAAGGTGGAATCTGACTACATGGTTGCCCCCACTTTTTTCCTGGTGTTTTGTTGGTTTTTGACTTAGTTTGGCTGGGAACCTGCTATTCAGGTCCCCAGCCTATCTGCTTTCTCTTTAAACGACTTGGAGTGCACTCTAGGTGCACTAGTGATTGGATACTGTGGTACCTTATGAGTCCCTAGTATATGGTACCTTAGGTACCAAGGGCATAGGTACTTCACAGGCCTACCAGGGGCTGAAGCATGTATTATGCCACCCCTGGGAAGCAGACTAAAGCTGACACCACAGGCCTGCTACTGCAGCATGGGTGAGGAAGTGCTAGCACCCCTCACTGAGATATAGGTCCCCTATATCTCTCCTGCACACACATTGAGACTTATCAGTCACCCCTAAAGCAGGCCCTATCAATCCTGAGGGCAGGGTGCTTAGTTTCCATGTGAGGGGGTGCCTCTGCCTGAGCAGGGCCCCTCTGCAGCTCTCAGAGTCCATTCTCTGGGGCTGTTTGTGGATGCGGTTAAACCATATACTCTTAAGTGCATTATATCCTCGCGGTAAAATGCTAACTTTGGAATGGCTGTATCAAAACATGTCGTGTTTGGTGTCAAACACCTTGGAATACTACCCCCCTGCCAGTCCTGGCGGCGGGGGTAGCATTCCACCCTTCTAGAGGGATCGACATGTACCTACTGTGGAAACGCGGTAGAATCCTGCAGAGCCCTGGCATCGCAAAATGGATGCCACCAGTCACAGACACTGGGCTGCCCTCCTGCTGATGACCCACACTCGCAGTGGAGGAAGCCCAACAATAGATATCCTGTCCCAAGGGGGTGTGACCACCTTCCAGACAGGGTTTAGTGTATTGGGGCTGGGTGGGTGCACTCTTAGAGTGCTTTGAAGTCCTGCACTGGGGGAGCAGAAGGCTCCTCTGTGCATACCCCAGTTCAAACCGGCTCAGGGGCTACCTGCCCCTGCTCTGGCGCGAAACTGGACAAAGGGAAGTGGGTGTAGCCACCCACCCCCTGACCCTCCCATAGGTAGGGTCATAGAGCTAGTCCCTCCCTTTCTTTTAGTATAAGAGGGGGAACCTGTGCATTGCACCCCAGATTTCCTGGATGACGCTCTGAAGAAGAATCCCGGACCTTCGACGTTCCACTACCTTTGGAAGACTGAAGAATCTCCCTTGGAGTCAAGGAGTGACTCCCCTGCTTGGCAGGCACCAAAAACTACAAATGACAGTCGCAAACTACGCCGCTCCCATCGGAGTCCGAAGTCCCTGCAGCCCAAGAAGTAGATTTCCTGACTTCTCAAAGGCCATCGTGAGTCCCCAGCGAAGCTGAGGCCAGTGAACCCCAAGAGTGATGAGGAACCGCGACCCCTGGGTACCGTGCACTATTTTCGAGTGCAACCCCTTCACAACGTTCCACGAACTTGTGCTTTGGACCAGGTGTGGTCCTAGCCTCCAGCAGGAATCTCTCCGAAGATCAGAGGCCTACCACGTCCCGAGTGACCGTGGGCCCCTGTCGAGCGACTCCTCCCGAGGCGTCTTTGCGATCCCTTGCCAGCCGGCTTGTGGGTCCCCAGAAGACTTTCTAAAGAAACCAAAGGGCTCCCCTGATTGCTCCAGGTCTGCCCTGACTTACCCTCGCTGGGTGAGTCCCACAGACCTTGCTGGTTTGCGCCATTGCCTCTTTGCACTTTTCCCGAGACTTGCTGTTACCAAGGATTGTTGGCTCCAATCGAGTCGCCGACACTGCAGTAAGCTGCAGACATCGTGGGACACGCCGAACCCAGCTCCTGGTTGTCGTCGATGCCTCCTGGACCTCGTGACTGAAGAGTCAAGGCACCCGCGAACGACATGAATCTTGCAACGACGGTGGGCATCCATCTTCCTTGCCCCGAGTCACTGCCAAGTGACTTTGAACACTGTCCCCTCTGCTTTCAGGTCTTCCATCTTCTGAATCCAGGCTTGGATTCCTCCGGACACTTCTCCTGTCGCCGCAAGCAGCAAGTCTTCACTGGCTCCCATTGAAAACGACGCAGCGACCCAACACCAAAGAACACCTATGCACCCGGCTCCCCTGGGTGAGGTAACTTCAGCACTACAGTGCTCCTGTGGGTGTGGGCCCTAGAACTACTTACCCTGTAAGTGACTTGCTTGTAGCTTCCCTAGAAGTGTCCTAAAACCCTTATTTTCTAAGTGCGACAATTGTGCTGACGCGTACAGGGTTCGCGTCTGTATTAGACACACCGCGTCCATCTCCTTTGTAATACTATCTAGAACTGTGTCCTTCGACTCGTACTGAGTCCGATCGGTGTTCGCCTCGAACACACAAGGGGCCTGTAACATTGAGATCTCCATTGCACTGACTCGCACAAGGTTCGCGTCTGTGTTAGACACAGCGCGTCCATCTCCCTTGCAACTCTATCTGTAACCGCGTCTGTAGGAAGGTGGAATCTGACTACATGGTTGCCCCCAGTTTTTCCTGGTGTTTTGTTGGTTTTTGACTTAGTTTGGCTGGGAACCTGCTATTCAGGTCCCCAGCCTATCTGCTTTCTCTTTAAACGACTTGGAGTGCACTCTAGGTGCACTAGTGATTGGATACTGTGGTACCTTATGAGTCCCTAGTATATGGTACCTTAGGTACTAAGGGCATAGGTACTTCACAGGCCTACCAGGGGCTGCAGCATGTATTATGCCACCCCTGGGAAGCAGACTAAATCTGACACCACAGGCCTGCTACTGCAGCCTGGGTGAGGTGGTGCTAGCACTGCTCACTGAGATATAGGTTCCCTATATCTCTCCTACACACACATATAAACCTATCAGTCACCCCTAAGGCAGGCCCTATCAATCCTGAGGGCAGGGTGCTTGGCTTCTATGTGAGGGGGTGCCTCTGCCTGAGCAGGGCCCCTCTGCAGCTCTCAGAGTCCATTCTCTGGTGCTGTTTGTGGATGCGGTTAAACCATATACTTTTAAGTGCATTATATCCTGGCGGTAAAATGCTAACTTTGGAATGGCTGCATCGAAACATGTCGTGTTTGGTGTCAAACACCTTGGAATACTACCCCCCCCGCCAGTCCTGCCGGGGTAGCATTCCACCCTTCTAGAGGGATAGACATGTACCTACTGTGGAAACGCGGTAGAATCCGACAGAGCCCTGGCATCACAAAATGGATGCCACCAGTCACAGACACTGGGCTGCCCTCCTGCTGATGACCAACACTCGCAGTGGAGGGAGCCCAACAATAGATATCCTGTCCCAAGGGGGTGTGACCACCTCCCAGACAGGGTTTAGTGTATTGGGGCTGGTTGGGTGCACTATTAGAGTGCTTTGAAGTCCTGCACTGGTGGAGCAGAAGGCTCCTCTGTGCATATGCCAGTTCAAACCGGCTCAGGGGCTACCTGTCCCTGCTCTGGCGTGAAACTGGACAAAGGGAAGTGGGTGTAGCCACCCACTCCCCTGACCCTCCCATAGGTAGGGTCATAGAGCTAGTCCCTCCCCTCCTTTTAGTATAAGAGGGGGAAACTGTGCATTACACCCTAGATTTCCCTGGACGACGCTCTACAAGAAGAATCCCGGACCTTCGATGATCCACTACCTTTGGAAGACTGAAGAATCTCCCTTGGAGTCAAGGGGTGACTCCCCTGCTTGGCAGGCACCAAAAACTACAAATGATGGTCGCAAACTATGCCGCTCCTGCCGGAGTCCGAAGTCCCTGCAGCCCAAGAAGTAGATTTCCTGACTTCTCAAAGGCCATCGTGAGTCTCCAGCGAAGCTGAGGCCAGTGGACCCCAAGAGCAACGAGGAACCGCGACCCCTGGGTACCATGCACTATTGTCGAGTGCAACCCCTCACAACGTTCCACAAACTTGTTCTTTGGACCACATGTGGTTCCAGCCTCCAGCAGAAATCTCTCCTAAGATCAGCAGCCTACCGCATCCAGAGTGACCGTGGGCCCCTGTGAGAGAATCCTCCCGAGGTGTCTTCGCAATCCCTTGCTAGCCAGCTTGTGGGTCCCCAGAAGACTTTCCAAAGAAACAAAAGGGCTCCTCTGGTTGCTCCAGGCCTGCCCTGACTTACCCTCGCTGGGTGAGTTCCACAGACCTTGCTGGTCTGCGCCATTGCCTTTTCACACTTTCCCCGAGACTTGCTGTTACCAAGGCTTGTTGGCTCTGATCGAGTTGCTGCCACTGCAGTAAGCCGCAGACATTGTGCGACACACTGAATCCAGCTCATGGTCATCGTCGACGCCTCCTGGACCTCATGGCTGAAGAGTCAAGGCAACCATGAATGACCTGAATCCTGCAACGACGGTGGGCATTCATCTTCCTTGCCCCGAGTCACTGCCAAGTGACTTTTAACACTGTCCCCTCTGCTTTCAGGTCATCCTTCCACCGAATCCAGGCTTGGATTCCACCGGACACTTCTTCAAACCATCACAAGCAGCAAGTCTTCTTTGATCGCCATTGAAAACGACGCCTCGACCCGACTCCAAAGGACACCTGTGCACCCGGCTTCCCTGGGTGAGGTAACTCCAGCACTCTGGTGCTCCTGTGGGTGTGGGCCCTCGAACTACTTACCCTGTAAGTGACTTGCTTGTAGGTTCACCAGAAGTATCCTAAAACTCTTACTTTCCCCGTGCGATTCTCGCACTGAGTCGTACCTGGTTCGCGTCTGTGTTAGACACACCGCGTCCGACTCCCTTGCAAATCCTATCTGTAGACCGTATCCTTCGACTCGTACTGAGTCCGATCGGTGTGTTCGCCTCGAACACGCAAGGGACCTTGAACATTGATATCTCAATCGCGTCTGAGTGCATAGACTCGTACAGGATTCGCATCGGTGCCAGGTCACCGCGTCCGTCCCCTGTGGGTCTCCTACAACTACCTGGGGTGGTTCTTGGGGGTCCCTCAATTCTAGATGCCCTAGACCTAGGTCTAGCAAACTAAGATTGTAATATTCAATTGTGCTAAACTTATCCTGATGATATTTGACTTGTACATATGTTCCTATCCTCTAATCTCATAAAGAGATTAGTAGAGAGTGTTTATTAATAAATACATATATATTTGATATATATACCTGTGTGGTGTCTTTTCATTTGGTGATTCAAGAGATTGTGTGGTAAAACAAGATGCTTTACATTCCTTCAAGACTTAGCCTGAAGGCTGCTCTCCACAGCTACCACTAGGATAGCTTTCTATAAAGGTTGTCTTAAACCTATCTACCATAAGAGTCGAATTGTTCTGGTGCAAGGTGTCCACTTTAATTAGTGAACAGCATATACCAGGCCAACTTCTCACAGCGTCCTTCGACTCGTACAAGGACCGATCGGTGTGTTCGCCTCGAACACGCAAGGGACCTTTAACATTGAAATCTCAATCGCGTATGAGCGCATAGACTCGCACAGGACTCGCACCGGTGCCAGGACACCGCGTCCGTCCCCTGTGGGTCTCCTACAACTACCTGGGGTGGTTCTTGGGGGTCCCTCGATTCTAGATGCCCTAGACCTAGGTCTAGCCAAACTAAGATTGTGATATTCGATTGTGCTAAACTTATTTTGATAACATTTGATTTGTACATATGTTCCTGACTTCTAATCTCATAAAGAGATTAGTAGAGAGTGTTTATTAATAAATACATATATATTTGATATATATACCTGTGTGGTGTCTTTTCATTTGGTGGTTCAAGAGATTGTGTGGTAAAACAAGCTGCTTTACATTCCTTCAAGACTTAGCCTGAAGGCTGCTCTCCACAGATACCACTAGGATAGCTTTCTATAAAGGTTGTCTTAAACCTATCTACCATAAGAGTCGAATTGTTCAGGTGCAAGTTGTCCACTTTAATTAGTGAACAGCATATACCAGGTCAACTTCTCACACAAGAGAACTGCAGAAAAAGGCAAGAGAGGTGCAGAAAGCTGGAAGAGGGATGCAGAAAGAGGCAAGGGGGTGCAGAAAGAAGCAAGAGAGGTGTAGAAAGAAGCAAGAGAAGTGAAGAAAGAAGAAACACAAGTGCAGAAAGAGGCAAGACAGGTGCAGAAAGAGGCAAGAGATGTGCAGAAAGAGGTATGTGAGGTGCAGAAAGAGGCAAGAGGGGTGCAGGAAGAGGCAAGAGAAGTGCAGAAAGAAGCAACAGAGGTGCAAAAAGAGGCAAGGGAATTACAGAAAGAGGCAAGAGAGGTGCAGAAAGAAGCAAGAGAGGTGTACAAAGAGGGAAGAGAGGTGCAGAAAGAGGGAAGAGGGGTACAGAAAGAGGCATGAGGGGTGCAGAAAGAAGCGACAGAGGTGCAGAAAGAGGCAAGAGAAGTGCAGAAAGAGGCAAGAGAGGTGCAGAACAGGCAGAAGAGGTGCAGAAAGAGGGAACAGGGGTGCAGAAAGAAGCAACAGAGGTGTATTAAGAGGCAAGAGAAGTCCAGAAAGAGGCAAGAGAGGTACAGAAGCAGGCAGGAGAGGTGCAGATAGAGGGAACGGGTGCAGAAAGACACAAGAAGGGTGCAGAAAGAAGCAGGAAAAATGCAGAAAGAAGCAACAGAGGTACAGAAGGAGGCAAGAGAACTGCAGAAAGAAGCAAGAAAGTTGCACAAACAAGGTGCAGAAAGATGGAACAGGGGTGCAGACAGAGGCAAGAGAGGTGCATGTGAGAGGGAAGAGGGGTGCAGAAAGAGGCAAGAGGGGTGCAGAAATTTGAAGAGAGGTGGCGAAAAAAGCAAGAGGAGTGCACAAACAACCAACAGAGGTGCAGAAAGAGGCTAGAGGAGTGCACAAACAACCAACAGAGGTGCAGAAAGAAGAAACAGAGGTGCAGAAAGAAGCAAGATAACTGAAGAAAAAGGCAAGAGAGGTGCAGAAAGAAGAAATAGGGGTGCAGAAAGAGGCAAGGGGGTGCAGAAATTTGAAAGAGAGGTGCCGAAAGAAGCAAGAGGATTGCAGAAAGAACCAACAGAGGTGCAGAAAGAGGCAACAGAACTGCAGAAAGAGGCGAGAGAAATGCAGAAAGACGCAAGAGAGATGCAGAAAGAGGGATGAGAGGTGCACAAAGAGGGAAGAGGGGTACAGAAAGAGGCAGGAGGGGTGCAGAAAGAAGCAACAGAGATGCAGAAACAGACAAGAAAAGTGCAGAAAGAGGCAAAAGAAGTACAGAAACAGGCAGGAGAGGTGCAGAAAGAGGGAACAGGGTTGCGGAAAGAAGCAACAGAGGTGCGGAAAGAGGCAAGAGATGTGCAGAAAATGGCAGGAGAGGTGCAGAAAGAGGGAACAGGGGTGCAGGAAGGGGCAAGAGAGATACAGAAAGAGTGGAGAGGGGTGCAGAAAGAGGCAAGAGAGATGCAGAAAGAAGCAAGTGAGGTGCAGAAAGCGGCAACAAAGGTGCAGAAAGAGGCAAGAGAAGTGCAGAAATAGGCAAGAGAAGTGCAGAAAGAGGCAAGAGAGGTGGAGAAACAGGCAACAGAGGTGCAGAAAGAGGGAAGATGGGTGCAGAAAGAGGGAGGAGGGGTACAGAAAAAGGCAAGAGGGGTGCAGAAAGAAGCATCAGAGGTGCAGAAAAAAGGAAGAGAAGAGCAGAAAGAGGCAAGTGAGATGCAGAAAGAGGCAAGACAGGTACAGAAAGACGCAAGAGAAGTGCAGGAAGAGGCAAGTGAGATGCAGAAAGAGGCAAGACAAGTGCAGAAAGAGGCAAGAGAGGTGCAGAAAGAGGCAAGAGGGATGTATAAAGAGGCAAGAGAAGTGCAGAGAGAAGCAACAGTGGTGCAAAAAGAGGCAAGAGAACTGCAGAAAGAGGCGAGAGAAGAGCAGAAAGATGCAAGAGAGGTGCAGAAAGAGGGAAGAGGGGTACAAAAAGAGGGAAGAGGGGTAGAGAAAGAAACATCAGAGGTGCAGAAAGAGCCAAGAGAAGTGCAGAAAGAGGGAAGAGAGGTACAGAAAGAGGGAAGAGGGGTACAGAAAGAGGCAAGAGGGGTACAGAAAGAAACATCAGAGGTGCAGAAAGAGGCGAGAGAAGAGCAGAAAGATGCAAGAGAGGTACAGAAAGAGGGAAGAGAGGTACAGAAAGAGGGAAGAGGGGTACAGAAAGAGGCAAGAGGGGTACAGAAAGAAACATCAGAGGTGCAGAAAGATGCAAGAGGAGTGCAGAAATAAGCAAGAGAAGTGCAGAAAAAAACAACAGCCATGCAGAAAGAGGCAAGAGAAGTGCAGAAAGAGGCAAGAAAGGTGTAGAAAGAGGGAGGGGGGTGCAGAAAGAGGGAAGAGGGGTGTAGAAAGAGGCAAGGGGGTGCAGAAAGAAGCAAGAGAGGTACAGAAAGAAGCAAGAGAAGAGCAGAAAGAAGCATCAGGGGTGCAGAAAGAGGCAAGAGGGGTGAGAAAGAGGCAAGAGAAGTGCACAAAGAAGCAACAGAGGTGCAGAAGGAGGCAAGAGTACTGCTGAAAGATGCAAGAAAGTTGCACAAACAGGCAAACAAGGTGCAGAAAGATGAAATAGGGCTGCAGACAGAGCCAAGGAAGGTGCAGAAAGAGGGAAGAGGGGTGCAGAAAAAGGCAAGAGAGGTACAGAAGAGAATAGGGGTGCAGAAATAGGCAGGAGAGGTGTAAAAAGAGGTAAGAGAAGTGCAGAAAGAACCAACAGAGGTGCAGAAAGAAGCAAGAGAAGTGATGAAAGAGACAAGAGAGTTGCAGAAACAGGCACAAAAAGTGCAGAAAGAGGCAAGGGAAAGTGCTGAAGGAAGCAACAAAGGTACAGAAAGAAGCAAGAGAAGTGATGAAGCAGACAAGAGAGTTGCAGAAAGAAACAAGAAAGGTGAAGAAAAAAGGAAGAGAAGTGCAGAAAGAGGCAAGTGAGATGCAGAAAGAGGTACGACAGGTGCAGAAAGAGGCAAGAGAGGTGCAGAAAGAGGCAAGTGAGGTGCAGAAAGAGGCTTGAGGGGTACAGAAATAGGCAAGAGAAGTGCAGAAAGAAGAAACAGAGGTACAGAAAGAGGCAACAGAACTGCAGAAAGAGGCGAGAGAAGTGCAGAAAGACGCAAGAGAGATGCAGAAAGAGGAATGAGAGGTGCACAAATAGGGAAGAGGGGTACAGAAAGAGGCAGGAGGGGTGCAGAAAGAAGCAACAGAGGTGCAGAAACAGACAAGAAAAGTGCAGAAAGAGGCAAAAGAAGTACAGAAACAGGCAGGAGAGGTACAGAAAGAGGGAACATGGTTGCGGAAAGAAGCAACAGAGGTGCGGAAAGAGGCAAGAGATGTGCAGAAAATGGCAGGAGAGGTGCAGAAAGAGGGATCATGGGTGCAGGAAGGGGCAAGAGAAGTGCAGAAAGAAGCAACAGAGGTGCAAAAAGAGGCAAGGGAATTACAGAAAGAGGCAAGAGAGGTGCAGAAAGAAGCAAGAGAGGTGTACAAAGAGGGAAGAGAGGTACAGAAAGAGGCAAAAGAAGTACAGAAAGAGGCAAGAGAGGTGCAGAACAGGCAGAAGCGGTGCAGAAAGAGGGAACAGGGGTGCAGAAAGAACAACAGCTGTGTATTAAGAGGCAAGAGAAGTGCAGAAAGAGGCAAGAGAGGTACAGAAGCAGGCAGGAGAGGTGCAGATAGAGGGAACAGGGGTGCAGAAAGACACAAGAGGGGTGCAGAAAGAAGCAAGAGTGGTGCAGAAAAAAGCAGGAGAAATGCAGAAAGAAGCAACAGAGGTACAGAAGGAGGCAAGAGAACTGCAAAAAGAATCAAGAAAGTTGCACAAATGAGGTGCAGAAAGATGGAACAGGGGTGTAGACAGAGGCAAGAGAGGTGCATGTGAGAGGTAAGAGGGGTGCAGAAAGAGGCAAGAGGGGTGCAGAAATTTGAAGAGAGGTGGCGAAAGAAGCAAGAGGAGTGCACAAACAACCAACAGAGGTGCAGAAAGAGGCTAGAGGAGTGCACAAAGAACCAACAGAGGTGCAGAAAGAAGAAACAGAGGTGCAGAAAGAAGCAAGATAACTGAAGAAAAAGGCAAGAGAGGTGCAGAAAGAAGAAATAGGGGTGCAGAAAGAGGCAAGGGGGTGCAGAAATAAGCAAGAGAGGTGTAGAAAGAAGCAAGAGAAGTACAGAAAGAAGGAACACAAGTGAAGGAACAGGCAAGAGGGGTGCAGAAATTTGAAAGAGAGGTGCCGAAAGAAGCAAGAGGATTGCAGAAAGAACCAACAGAGGTGCAGAAAGAGGCAACAGAACTGCAGAAAGAGGTGAGAGAAATGCAGAAAGACGCAAGAGAGATGCAGAAAGAGGGATGAGAGGTGCACAAAGAGGGAAGAGGGGTACAGAAAGAGGCAGGAGGGGTGCAGAAAGAAGCAACAGAGATGCAGAAACAGACAAGAAAAGTGCAGAAAGAGGCAAAAGAAGTACAGAAACAGGCAGGAGAGGTGCAGAAAGAGGGAACAGGGTTGCGGAAAGAAGCAACAGAGGTGCGGAAAGAGGCAAGAGATGTGCAGAAAATGGCAGGAGAGGTGCAGAAAGAGGGAACAGGGGTGCAGGAAGGGGCAAGAGAGGTACAGAAAGAGGGAAGAGGGGTGCAGAAAGAGGCAAGAGAGATGCAGAAAGAAGCAAGTGAGGTGCAGAAAGCGGCAACAAAGGTGCAGAAAGAGGCAAGAGAAGTGCAGAAATACGCAAGAGAAGTGCAGAAAGAGGCAAGAGAGGTGGAGAAACAGGCAACAGAGGTGCAGAAAGAGGGAAGATGGGTACAGAAAAAGGCAAGAGGGGTGCAGAAAGAAGCATCAGAGGTGCAGAAAAAAGGAAGAGAAGAGCAGAAAGAGGCAAGTGAGATGCAGAAAGAGGCAAGACAGGTACAGAAAGACGCAAGAGAAGTGCAGGAAGAGGCAAGTGAGATGCAGAAAGAGGCAAGACAAGTGCAGAAAGAGGCAATAGAGGTGCAGAAAGAGGCAAGTGAGGTGCAGAAAGAGGCAAGAGGGATGTATACAGAGGCAAGAGAAGTGCAGAGAGAAGCAACAGTGGTGCAAAAAGAGGCAAGAGAACTGCAGAAAGAGGCGAGAGAAGAGCAGAAAGATGCAAGAGAGGTGCAGAAAGAGGGAAGAGGGGTACAAAAAGAGGGAAGAGGGGTACAGAAAGAAACATCAGAGGTGCAGAAAGAGCCAAGAGAAGTGCAGAAAGAGGGAAGAGAGGTACAGAAAGAGGGGTACAGAAAGAGGCAAGAGGGGTACAGAAAGAAACATCAGAGGTGCAGAAAGAGACGAGAGAAGAGCAGAAAGATGCAAGAGAGGTACAGAAAGAGGGAAGAGAGGTACAGAAAGAGGGAAGAGGGGTACAGAAAGAGGCAAGAGGGGTACAGAAAGAAACAACAGCCATGCAGAAAGAGGCAAGAGAAGTGCAGAAAGAGGCAAGAAAGGTGTAGAAAGAGGGAGGGGGGTGCAGAAAGAGGGAAGAGGGGTGTAGAAAGAGGCAAGGGGTGCAGAAAGAAGCAAGAGAGGTACAGAAAGAAGCAAGAGAAGAGCAGAAAGAAGCATCAGGGGTGCAGAAAGAGGCAAGAGGGGTGAGAAAGAGGCAAGAGAAGTGCACAAAGAAGCAACAGAGTTGCAGAAGGAGGCAAGAGTACTGCTGAAAGATGCAAGAAAGTTGCACAAACAGGCAAACAAGGTGCAGAAAGATGAAATAGGGCTGCAGACAGAGCCAATGAAGGTGCAGAAAGAGGGAAGAGGGGTGCAGAAAAAGGCAAGAGAGGTGCTGAAGAGAAGAGGCGTGCAGAAAGAGGCAGGAGAGGTGCAAAAGAGGCAAGAGAAGTGCAGAAAGAACCAACAGAGGTGCAGAAAGAAGCAAGAGAAGTGATGAAAGAGACAAGATGAGTTGCAGAAACAGGCAAAAAAAAGTACAGAAAGAGGCAAGGGAAGTGCTGAAAGGTAGCAACAGAGGTACAGAAAGAAGCAAGAGAAGTGATGAAACAGACAAGAGAGTTGCAGAAAGATGCAAGAAACAGTGCAGAAAAAGGAAGAGAAGTACAGAAAGAGGCAAGTGAGATGCAGAAAGAGGCAAGACAGGTGCAGAAAGAGGCAAGAGAGGTGCAGAAAGAGGCAAGTGAGGTGCAGTAAGGAGGAAAGAGGGGTGCAGAAAGAGGCAAGAGAAGTGCAGAAAGAAGCAACAGAGGTGGCAGAAAGAGGCAAGAGAACTGCAGAAAGAGGTGAGAGAAGTGCAGAAAGACGCAAGAGAGGTGCAGAAAGAGGAAGAGAGGTGCAGAAAGAGGGAAGAGGGGTACAGAAAGAGGCAAGAGGGGTGCAGAAAGAAGCAACAGAGGTGCAGAAAGAGGCAAGAGAAGTGCAGAAAGAGGTAAGAGAGGTGCAGACACAGGTAGGAGAGGTGCAGAAAGAGGGAACATGGTTGCGGAAAGAAGCAACAGAGGTGCGGAAAGAGGCAAGAGATGTGCAGAAAATGGCAGGAGAGGTGCAGAAAGAGGGATCATGGGTGCAGGAAGGGGCAAGAGAGAGTGCAGAAAGAAGCAACAGAGGTGCAGAAAGAGGCAAGAGAAGTACAGAAAGAGGCAAGAGAGGTGCAGAAAGAGGCAAGAGAGGTGCACAAAGAGGGAAGAGAGGTGCAGAAAGAGGGAAGAGGGGTACAGAAAGAGGCAAGAGAGGTGCAGAACAGGCAGAAGAGGTGCAGAAAGAGGGAACAGGGGTGCAGAAAGAAGCAACAGAGGTGTATTAAGAGGCAAGAGAAGTGTAGAAAGAGGCAAGAGAGGTACAGAAGCAGGCAGGAGAGGTGCAGATAGAGGGAACAGGGGTGCAGAAAGACACAAGAGGGGTGCAGAAAGAAGCAAGAGTGGTGCAGAAAGAAGCAGGAGAAATGCAGAAAGAAGCAACGGAGGTGCAGAAGGAGGCAAAGGAACTGCAGAAAGAAGCAAGAAAGTTGCACAAACAAGGTGCAGAAAGATGGAACAGGGGTGCAGACAGAGGCAAGAGAGGTGCATGTGAGAGGGAAGAGGGGTACAGAAATTTGAAGAGAGGTGGCGAAAGAAGCAAGAGGAGTGCACAAAGAACCAACAGAGGTGCAGAAAGAGGCTAGAGGAGTGCACAAAGAACCAACAGAGGTGCAGAAAGAAGAAACAGAGGTGCAGAAAGAGGCAAGAGTACTGCAGAAAAAGGCAAGAGCGGTGCAGAAAAAGGAAAGAGGGGTGCAGAAAGAGGCTAGGGGGTGCAGAAATAAGCAAGAGAGGTGTAGAAAGAAGCAAGAGAAGTACAGAAAGAAGGAACACAAGTGAAGGAACAGGCAAGAGGGGTGCAGAAATTTGAAAGAGAGGTGCAGAAAGAAGCAAGAGGATTGCAGAAAGAACCAACAGAGGTGCAGAAAGAGGCAACAGAACTGCAGAAAGAGGTGAGAGAAATGCAGAAAGACGCAAGAGAGATGCAGAAAGAGGGAAGAGAGGTGCACAAAGAGGGAAGAGGGGTACAGAAAGAGGCAGGAGGGGTGCAGAAAGAAGCAACAGAGATGCAGAAACAGACAAGAGAAGTGCAGAAAGAGGCAAAAGAAGTACAGAAACAGGCAAGAGAGGTGCAGAAAGAGGCAACAGGGTTGCAGAAAGAAGCAACAGAGGTGCAGAAAGAGGCAAGAGATGTGCAGAAAATGGCAAGAGAGGTGCAGAAAGAGGGAACAGGGGTGCAGGAAGGGGCAAGAGAGGTACAGAAAGAGGGAAGAGGGGTGCAGAAAGAGGCAAGAGAGGTGCAGAAAGAAGCAAGAGAGGTGCAGAAAGCGGCAACAAAGGTGCAGAAAGAGGCAAGAGAAGTGCAGAAAGACGCAAGAGAAGTGCAGAAAGAGGCAAGAGAGGTGGAGAAACAGGCAACAGAGGTGCAGAAAGAGGGAAGATGGGTACAGAAAGAGGCAAGAGGGGTGCAGAAAGAAGCATCAGAGGTGCAGAAAGAAGGAAGAGAAGAGCAGAAAGAGGCAAGTGAGATGCAGAAAGAGGCAAGACAGGTACAGAAAGACGCAAGAGAAGTGCAGGAAGAGGCAAGTGAGATGCAGAAAGAGGCAAGACAAGTGCAGAAAGAGGCAATAGAGGTGCAGAAAGAGGCAAGTGAGGTGCAGAAAGAGGCAAGAGGGATGTAGACAGAGGCAAGAGAAGTGCAGAAAGAAGCAACAGTGGTGCAGAAAGAGGCAAGAGAACTGCAGAAAGAGGCGAGAGAAGATGCAGAAAGATGCAAGAGAGGTGCAGAAAGAGGGAAGAGGGGTACAGAAAGAGGCAAGAGGGGTACAGAAAGAAACATCAGAGGTGCAGAAAGAGCCAAGAGAAGTGCAGAAAGAGGGAAGAGAGGTACAGAAAGAGCAGAGGTACAGAAAGAGGCAAGAGGGGTACAGAAAGAAACATCAGAGGTGCAGAAAGAGACGAGAGAAGAGCAGAAAGATGCAAGAGAGGTACAGAAAGAGGCAAGAGAGGTGCAGAAAGAGGGAAGAGGGGTGCAGAAAGAGGCAAGAGGGGTACAGAAAGAAACAACAGCCATGCAGAAAGAGGCAAGAGAAGTGCAGAAAGAGGCAAGAAAGGTGTAGAAAGAGGGAGAGGGGTGCAGAAAGAGGGAAGAGGGGTGCAGAAAGAGGCAAGGGGTGCAGAAAGAAGCAAGAGAGGTACAGAAAGAAGCAAGAGAAGAGCAGAAAGAAGCATCAGGGGTGCAGAAAGAGGCAAGAGGGGTGCAGAAAGAGGCAAGAGAAGTGCACAAAGAAGCAACAGAGGTGCAGAAGGAGGCAAGAGTACTGCTGAAAGATGCAAGAAAGTTGCACAAACAGGCAAACAAGGTGCAGAAAGATGAAATAGGGCTGCAGACAGAGCCAATGAAGGTGCAGAAAGAGGGAAGAGGGGTGCAGAAAAAGGCAAGAGAGGTGCTGAAGAGAAGAGGCGTGCAGAAAGAGGCAGGAGGGGTGCAAAAAGAGGCAAGAGAAATGCAGAAAGAACCAACAGAGGTGCAGAAAGAAGCAAGAGAAGTGATGAAAGAGACAAATGAGTTGCAGAAACAGGCAAAAAAAAGTACAGAAAGAGGCAAGGGAAGTGCTGAAAGGTAGCAACAGAGGTACAGAAAGAAGCAAGAGAAGTGATGGAACAGACAAGAGAGTTTCAGAAAGATGCAAGAAACATGCAGAAAAAAGGAAGAGAAGTACAGAAAGAGGCAAGTGAGATGCAGAAAGTGGCAAGACAGGTGCAGAAAGAGGAAAGAGAGGTACAGAAAGAGGCAAGTGAGATGCAGAAAGAGGCAAGAGGGGTGCAGAAAGAGGCAAGAGAAGTGCAGAGAGAAGCAACAGATGTGGCGAAAGAGGCAAGAGAACTGCAGAAAGAGGTGAGAGAAGTGCAGAAAGACGCAAGAGAGGTGTAGAAAGAGGGAAGAGAGGTGCAGAAAGAGGGAAGAGGGGTACAGAAAGAGGCAAGAGGGGTACAGAAAGAAGCATCAGAGGTACAGAAAGAAGCAAGAGAAGTGCAGAAAGATGCAAGAGAGGTGCAGAAACAGGCAGGAGAGGTGCAGAAAGAGGGAACAGTGTTACGGAATGAAGCAACAGAGGTGCAGAAAGAGGCAGGAGAAGTGCATAAAGAAAGGCAGGGGGCAGGAAGGGGCAAGAGAGATACAGAAAGAGGGAAGAGGGGTGCAGTAAAAGGGAAGAGGGATGCAGAAAGAAGCAAGTGAGGTGCAGAAAGTAGCAACAGAGGTGCAGAAGGAGGCAAGAGAGTGCAGAAATAGGCAAGAGAAGTGCAGAAAGAGGCAAGAGAGGTGCAGAAACAGGCAACAGAGGTGCAGAAAGAGGGAAGAGGGGTGCAGAAAGAGGGAAGAGGGGTGCAGAAAGAAGCAAGAGAAATGCAGAAAGAGGCAACAGAAGTGCAGAAAGAAGCAATAGCGGTGCAGAAAGAGGAAAGAGAAGTGCAGAAAGAGGCAAGCGAGGCACAGAAGCAGACAGGAGGGGTACAGAAGAGGGAACAGGTGTTCAGAAAGACGCAAGTGGGGTGCAGAAAGAAGCAAGAGAGGTACAGAAAGAGACAAGAGAAGTGTAGAAAAAGGCAAGAGAGGGTCACAAACAGGCAAACAAGGTACAGAAAGAGGCAACAGAAGTGCAGAAGGAGGCAAGAGAACTGCGGAAAGAGGCAAGAAAGTTGCACAATCAGGCAAACAAGGTGCAGAAAGATGGAACAGGGGTGCAGACAGAGGCAAGAGAGGTGCAGAAAGAGGGAAGAGGGGTGCAGAAAGAGGCAAGAGGGGTGCAGAAATGTGGAAGAGAGGTGTCGAAAGAAGCAAGAGGAGTGCAGAAAGAACCAACAGAGGTGCAGAAAGAGGCAAGAGGAGTGCAGAAAGAGGCAAAATAAGTGCAGAAAGAAGAAACAGAGGTGCAGAAAGAGTCAAGAGAACTGCAGAAAAAGGCAAGAGAGGTGCAGAAAGAGGGAAGAGGGGTGCAGAAAGAGGCACGGGGTACAGAAAGAAGCAAATGAGGTGTAGAAAGGAGCAAGAGAAGTACAGAAAGAAGGAACACAAGTGCAGGAAGAGGAAAGAGTGGTGCAGAAATTTGAAAGAGAGGTGCCGAAAGAAGCAAGAGGATTGCAGAAAGAACCAACAGAGGTGCAGAAAGAGGCAAGAGGAGTACAGAAAGTAGCAAGAGTAGTGCAGAAAAAGACAACAGCCGTGCAGAAAGAGGCAAGAGAAGTGCTGAGAGAGGCAAGAGAGATGCAGAAAGAGGGAAGGGGTGAAGGAAGAGGGGTACAGAAAGAGGCAAGGGGGGTACAGAAAGAAGCAAGAGAGGTACAAAAAGAAGCAAAAGAAGTGCAGAAAGAAGCAACAGGGGTGAAGAAAGAGGCAAGAGGGGTGCAGAAAGAGGCAAGAGAAATGCACAAAGAAGCAACAGAGATGCAGAAGGAGGCAAGAGAACTGCTGAAAGAGGCAAGAAAGTTGCACAAACAGGCAAACATGGTGCAGAAAGATGGAATAGGGCTGCAGACAGAGCCAAGAAAGGTGCAGAAAGAGGGAAGAGGGGTGTGGAAAGAGGCAAGAGGGGTACAGAAATTTGCAAGAGAGGTGCCGAAAGAAACAAGAGGAGTGCAGAAAGAACCAACAGAGGTGCAGAAAGAGGCAAGAGAACTGCATACAAAAGCAAGAGAGGTGCAGAAGAGAAGAGGGGTGCAGAAAGAGCCAGGAGATGTGCAAAAAGAGGCAAGAGACGTGCAGAAAGAACCAACAGGGGTGCAGAAAGAAGCAAGAGTAGTGATGAAAGAGACAAGAGAGTTGCAGAATGAAACAAGAAAGGTGCAGAAAAAAGGAAGAGAAGTGCAGAAAGAGGCAGGTGAGATGCAGAAAGAGGCAAGAAAGGTGCAGAAAGAGGCAAGAGAGGTGCAGAAAGAGGCAAGTGAGGTGCAGAAAGAGGCTAGAGGGGTGCAGAAAGAGGCAAGAGAAGTGCAGAAAGAAGCAACAGAGGTGCCGAAAGAGGCAAGAGAACTGCAGAAAGAGGCAAGAGAAGTGCAGAAAGAGGCAAGAGAGGTACAGAAGCAGACAGGAGCGGTGCAGAAAGAGGGAACAGGGGTGCAGAAAGACGCAAGACGGGTGCAGAAAGAAGCAAGAGAGGTACAGAAAGAGGCAAGAGAAGTGAAGAAAAAGGCAAGAGAGGGTCACAAACAGGCAAACAAGGTACAGAAAGAGGTGCAGAAGGAGGCAAGAGAACTGCAGAAAGAGGCAAGAAAGTTGCACAATCAGGCAAACAAGGTGCAGAAAGATGGAACAGGGGTGCAGACAGAGGCAAGAGAGGTGCAGAAAGAGGGAAGAGGGGTGTAGAAAGAGGCAAGAGGGGTGCAGAAATGTGCAAGAGAGGTTTCGAAAGAAGCAAAAGGAGGGCACAAAGATCCAACAGAGGTGCAGAAAGAGGCAAGAGGAGTGCAGAAAGAGGCAAGAGAAGTGCAGAAAGAGGAAACAGAGGTGCAGAAAGAGTCAAGAGAACTTCAGAAAAAGGCAAGAGAGGTGCAGAATGAGGGAAGAGGGGTGCAGAAAGAGGCAAGGGGGTGCAGAAAGAAGCAAGAGAAGTGCAGAAAAAAACAACAGCCATGCAGAAAGAGGCAAGAGAAGTGCTGAAAGTGGCAAGAGAGATGCAGAAAGAGGGAAGGGGGTGCAGAAAGAGGGAAGAGGGGTGCAGAAAGAGGCAAGGGGGGTGGAGAAAGATGCAAGAGAGGTACAAAAGAAGCAAGAGAAGTGAAGAAAGAAGCAACAGAGGTGAAGAAAGAGGCAAGAGGGGTGCAGAAAGAGGCAAAAGAAGTGCACAAAGAAGCAACAGAGGTGCAGAAAGAGGCGAGAGAACTGCTGAAAGAGGCAAGAACGTTGCACAAACAGGCAAACACGGTGCAGAAAGATGGAATAGGGCTGCAGACAGAGCCAAGAAAGGTGCAGAAAGAGGGAAGAGGGGTGCAGACGGAGGCAAGAGAGGTGCAGAAGAGAAGAGGGGTACAGTAAGAGCCAGGAGAGGTACAAAAAGAGGCAAGAGAAGTGCAGAATGAACCAACAGAGGTGCAGAAAGAAGCAAGAGAAGTGATGAAAGAGACAAGAGAGTTGCAGAAACAGGCAAGAAAAGTACAGAATGAGGCAAGGGAAGTGCTGAAAGAATCAACGGAGGTACAGAAAGAAGCAAGAGAAGTGATGAAACGGACAAGAGAGTTGCAGAAAGAAACAAGAAAGGTGCAGAAAAAAGGAAGAGAAGTGCAGAAAGAAGCAAGTGAGATGCAGAAAGAGGCAAGACAGGTGTAGAAAGAGGCAAGAGAGGTGCAGAAAGAGGCAAGAGAAGTGCAGAAAGAGGAAACAGAGGTGCAGAAAGAGTCAAGAGAACTTCAGAAAAAGGCAATAGAGGTGCAGAATGAGGGAAGAGGGGTGCAGAAAGAGGCAAGAGAAGTGCAGAAAGAGGAAACAGAGGTGCAGAAAGAGTCAAGAGAACTTCAGAAAAAGGCAAGAGAGGTGCAGAATGAGGGAAGAGGGGTGCAGAAAGAGGCAAGGGGGTGCAGAAAGAAGCAAGAGAAGTGCAGAAAAAAACAACAGCCATGCAGAAAGAGGCAAGAGAAGTGCTGAAAGTGGCAAGAGAGATGCAGAAAGAGGGAAGGGGGTGCAGAAAGAGGGAAGAGGGGTGCAGAAAGAGGGAAGAGGGGTGCAGAAAGAGGCAAGGGGGGTGGAGAAAGATGCAAGAGAGGTACAAAAAGAAGCAAGAGAAGTGAAGAAAGAAGCAACAGAGGTGAAGAAAGAGGCAAGAGGGGTGCAGAAAGAGGCAAAAGAAGTGCACAAAGAAGCAACAGAGGTGCAGAAGGAGGCGAGAGAACTGCTGAAAGAGGCAAGAACGTTGCACAAACAGGCAAACACGGTGCAGAAAGATGGAATAGGGCTGCAGACAGAGCCAAGAAAGGTGCAGAAAGAGGGAAGAGGGGTGCAGACAAGGCAAGAGAGGTGCAGAAGAGAAGAGGGGTACAGTAAGAGCCAGGAGAGGTACAAAAAGAGGCAAGAGAAGTGCAGAATGAACCAACAGAGGTGCAGAAAGAAGCAAGAGAAGTGATGAAAGAGACAAGAGAGTTGCAGAAACAGGCAAGAAAAGTACAGAATGAGGCAAGGGAAGTGCTGAAAGAATCAACGGAGGTACAGAAAGAAGCAAGAGAAGTGATGAAACGGACAAGAGAGTTGCAGAAAGAAACAAGAAAGGTGCAGAAAAAGGAAGAGAAGTGCAGAAAGAAGCAAGTGAGATGCAGAAAGAGGCAAGACAGGTGTAGAAAGAGGCAAGAGAGGTGCAGAAAGAGGCAAGAGAAGTGCAGAAAGAAGCAAGAGAGGTGCGGGAACAGGCAGGAGAACTGCTGAAAGAGGCAAGAATGTTGCACAAACAGGCAAACACGGTGCAGAAAGATGGAATAGGGCTGCAGACAGAGCCAAGAAAGGTGCAGAAAGAGAGAAGAGGGGTGCGGACGGAGGCAAGAGGGGTGCAGAAATTTGCAAGAGAGGTGCCGAAAGAAGCAAGAGGAGTGCAGAAAGAACCAACAGAGGTGCAGAAAGAGGCAGGAGAACTGCAGAAAAAGGCAAGAGAGGTGCATAAGAGAAGAGGGGTGCAGAAAGAGCCAGGAGAGGTGCAAAAAGAGGCAAGAGAAGTGCAGAAAGAACCAACAGAGGTACAGAAAGAAACAAGAGAAGTGATGAAAGAGACAAGAGAGTTGCAGAAACAGGCAAAAAAAGTGCAGAAAGAGGCAAGGGAAGTGCTGAAAGAAGCAACAGAGGTACAGAAAGAAGCAAGATAAGTGCAGAAAGAGGCAAGTGAGATGCAGAAAGAGGCAAGACAGGTGCAGAAAGAGGCAAGAGAGGTGCAGAAAGAGGCAAGTGAGGTGCAGAAAGAGGCCAGAGGGGTGCAGAAAGAGGCAAGAGAAGTGCAGAAAGAAGCAACAGAGGTACAGAAAGAGGTCAAGAGAACTGCAGAAAGAGGCAAGAGAAGTGCACAAAGAGGCAAGAGAGGTACAGAAGCAGGCAGGAGAGGTGCAGAAAGAGGGAACAGGGGTACAGAAAGACGCAAGAAGGGTGCAGAAAGAAGCAAGAGAGGTACAGGAAGAGGCAACAGAGGTGCAGAAGGAGGCAAGACAACTGCAGAAAGAGGCAAGAAAGTTGCACAAACAAGGTGCAGAATGTGGAACAGGTTTGCAGACAGTGGCAAGAGAGGTGCAGAAAGAGGGAAGAGGGGTGTAGAAAGAGGCAAGAGGGGTGCAGAAATTTGCAAGAGAGGTGCTGAAAGAAGCAAGAGGAGTGCACACAGAACCAACAGAGGTGCAGAAAGAGGCAAGAGGAATGCAGAAAGAGGCAAGAGAAGTGCAGAAAGAAGAAACAGAGGTGCAGAAAGAGTCAAGAGAACTGCAGAAAAAGGCAAGAGAGGTGCAGAAAGAGGGAAGGGTGGTGCAGAAAGAGGCAAGGGGGTGCAGAAAGAAGCAAGAGAGGTGCCGAAAGAAGCAAGAGAAGTACAGAAAGAAGGATCACAAGTGCAGAAAGAGGCAAGAGTGGTGCAGCAATTTGAAAGAGAGGTGCAGAAAGAAGCAAGAGGATTGCAGAAAGAACCAACAGAGGTGCAGAAAGAGGCAAGAGGAGTGCAGAAAGAGGCAAGAGAAGTGCTGAAAGGGGCAAGAGAGGTGCAGAAAGAAGAAAGGGGGTGCAGAAAGAGGGAAGAGGGGTGCAGAAAGAGGCAAGGGGTGCAGAAATAAGCAAGAGAGGTACAAAAAGAAGCAAGAGAAGTGCAGAAAGAAGCAACAGGGGTGCAGAAAGAGGCAAGAGGGTGCAGAAAGAGGCATGAGAAGTGCACAAAGAAGCAACAGAGGTGCGAAAGGAGGCAAGAGAAGTAATGAAACAGACAAGAGAATTGCAGAAAGAAACAAGAAAGGTGCAGAAAAAAGGAAGAGAAGTGCAGAAAGAGGCAAGTGAGATGCAGAAAGAGGCAAGACAGGTGCAGAAAGAGGCAACAGAGGTACAGAAAGAGGCAAGTGAGGTGCAGAAAGAGGCCAGAGGGGTGCAGAAAGAGGCAAGAGAAGTACAGAAAGAACCAACAGAGGTGCAGAAAGAGTTCAAGAGAACTGCAGAAAGAGGCAAGAGAAGTGCAGAAAGAGGCAAGAGAGGTACAGAAGCAGACAGGAGAGGTGCAGAAAGAGGGAACAGGGGTGCAGCAAGACGCAAGAGGGGTGCAGAAAGAAGCAAGAGAGGTACAGAAAGAGACAACAGAGGTGCAGAAGGAGGCATGACAACTGCAGAAAGAGGCAAGAAAGTTGCACAAACAGGCAAACAAGGTGCAGAAAGATGGAACAGGTTTGTAGACAGAGGCAAGAGAGGTGCAGAAAGAGGGAAGAGGGGTATAAAAAGAGGCAAGAGGGGTGCAGAAATTTGCAAGAGAGGTGCTGAAAGAAGGAAGAGTAGTGCACAAAGAACCAACAGAGGTGCAGAAAGAGGCAAGAGGAGTGCATAAAGAGGCAAGAGAAGTGCAGAAAGAAGAAACAGAGGTGCAGAAAGAGTCAAGAGAACTGCAGAAAAAGGCAAGAGAGGTGCAGAAAGAGGGAAGGGTGGTGCAGAAAGAGGCAAGGGGGTGCAGAAAGAAGCAAGAGAGGTGCCGAAAGAAGCAAGAGAAGTGCAGAAAGAAGGAACACAAGTGCAGAAAGAGGCAAAAGTGGTGCAGCAATTTGAAAGAGAGGTGCCAAAACAAGCAAGAGGATTGCATAAAGAACCAACAGAGGTGCAGAAAGAGGCAAGAGGAGTGCAGAAAGAGGCAAGAGAAGTGCTGAAAGGGGCAAGAGAGGTGCAGAAAGAGGGAAGGGGGTGCAGAAAGAGGGAAGAGGGGTGCAGAAAGAGGCAATGGGAGTGCAGAAAGAAGCAAGAGAGGCACAAAAAGAAGCAAGAGAAGTGCAGAAAGAAGCAACAGGGGTGCAGAAAGAGGCAAGAGGGGTGCAGAAAGAGGCATGAGAAGTGCACAAAGAAGCAACAGAGGTGCGAAAGGAGGCACGAGAACTGTTGAAAGAGGCAAGAAAGTTGCACAAACAGGCAAACATGGTGCAGAAAGATGGAATAGGGCTGCAGACAGAGGCAAGAAGGGGGCAGAAATTTGCAAGAGTGGTGCGGAAAGAAGCAACAGGAGTGCAGAAAGAACCAAGAGAGGTGCAGAAAGAGGCAAGAGAACTGCAGAAAAAGGCAAGAGAGGTGCAGAAGAGAAGAGGGGTGCAGTGAGAGCCAGGAGAGGTGCAAAAAGAGGCAAGAGAAGTGCAGAAAGAACCAACAGAGGTGCAGAAAGAAGCAAGAGAAGTGATGAAAGAGACAAGAGAGTTGCAGAAACAGGCAAAAAAAGTGCAGAAAGGGGCAAGGGAAGTGCTGAAAGAAGCAACAGAGGTACAGAAAGAAGCAAGAGGAGTGATGAAACAGACAAGAGAGTTGCAGAAAGAAACAAGAAAGGTGCAGAAAAAAGTAAGAAAAGTGCAGAAAGAGGCAAGAGAGGTGCAGAAAGAGACAAGAGAACTGCAGAAAGAGGCGAGAGAAGTGCAGAAAGACGCAAGAGAGGTGCAGAAAGAGGGAAGAGTGGTGCAGAAAGAGGGAAGAGGGGGACAGAAAGAGGCAAGAGGTGTGCAGAAAGAAGCAACAGAGGTGCAGAAAGAGGCAAGAGAAGTGCAGAAAAAAGTAAGAAAGGTGCAGAAACAGGCAGGAGAGGTGCAGAAAAAGGGAACAGGGTTACGGAAAGAAGCAACAGAGGTGCAGAAAGAGGCAAGAGATATGCAGAAACAGGCAGGAGAGGTGCAGAAAGAAGGAACAGGGGTGCAGGAAGGGGCAAGAGAGTTACAGAAAGAGGGAAGAGGGGTGCAGAAAGAGGGAAGAGGGGTGCAGAAAGAAGCAAGTGAGGTTCAGAAAGCGGCAACAGAGGTGCAGGAAGAGGGGTGCAGAAAGAGGGAAGAGGGATGCAGAAAGAAGCAAGAGAGGTGCAAAAAGAAGCAAGAGAAGTGCAGAAAGAAGAAACATAGGTGCAGAAAAAGGTAAAAGGGGTGCATAAAGAAGCAAGAGAGGTGCAGAAAGAAGCAACGGAAGTGCAGAAAGAAGCAAGTGAGGTGCAGAAAGAGGCAAGAGAAGTGCAGAAACAAGCAAGAGAGGTGCAGAAAGAAGGAAGAGAGGTGCAGAAAGAGGTAAGAGGATGCAGAAAGAGGGAAGAGGGTGCAGAAAGAGGTAAGAGAAGTACAGAAAGAAGTAACAGAGGTGCAGAAAGAGGCAAGAGAGGTGCAGAAAAAAGGAGCAGGAGAGATGCAGAAAGAAGCAAGAGAGGTGCAGAAAGAAGGGAGGTGCAGAAAGCGGAAGAGATGTGCAGAAATAGGCAAGAGAAGTACAGAAAAGGAAGAAAGGTGCACAAAGAAGCAAGAGTAATGCTGAAAGAGGCAAGAGAGGCGCAGAAAGAAGCAAGAGTGGTTTGCGCCCCATTAGTACCAATTTAACACCCACATTTAGCAATAAGTAACAGATGACCATTCCAGGTTTGCAAAGGGCCTTCCACCAGGCTGTAACTCTTGTCGCTGCTTTTTTGGTAACATTTGAGCTAGAAACAAGGTTTTTTTTGTTCAAATCTTCAGATTATGCAGCAGATGTTGGATTATGTGGCAAATGCGTAAAATGTCTAATTATGCAAAAATCGGTGCAGCCGAACAGTCACATAATTCCAGTGGCCCTGCTCATACCTTCGACTAGGTCCAGAAGTGCTCCTTAGTGGTTCCTTCTTTTTTTTGTCTCATTGAGTTTATAGCTTAGCTTCTGTGGAAACGAGGAAGACTAAACCTGAAGTTACCACTCCACAACACACACTACCGTACACCATAATTACTCTCCATAACACACAATCTCACTCTACATAATCCCTATACACTAAATACCACATACTTTCTATCCACATAATTTCACTGCAGAACATACCACATAATTCCACTACATACAATGTACATCCACTCCACTCCAAAAAACATTAGTAAAAAATTTTACATTTATAACGCCAATAGCCCTAATTTTTGCAAATGCGAGACCTATTACATTGCAAATGCTTCTTTAACTAGTAGTTACGTTTGCAGAGTTGTGGACAAAGGGGGCTGGCCATCCAACCTGCGCTCAGGAATTCTGCTGCATAGTACTTACAGGAGGTACCAGGAGGGCTTCTTGGCCCCCAAAGTCCATCAGGAGTAAAGTGGACGTCATCCCCCAACCAGTAGTGTGCCTGGAGGCGCATTTGCAGAGTGGTGGAGAAAGGGGGGCGTGGCCTCCAAAGACCTCTTAGCAATCCCACTGTGTAGGACTTACTGGAGGCAACAGGAGGGGTAGTTGGCCCGAAGGACATCCTTGGGGCCAACTACCCCTCCTATTACCTCCAGTAAATCCCACAAAGCAGGATTGCTAAATTCTCATAGCAGGCCACGCCCCCTTTGCCCACCACTCTGCAAACGCACTCCCTGGTGCGCTCTGGGTTGGGGTATTAAGTCCCCTTTGATCCCGAGGGTCCTTAATGGTGAACTAGGCCACCAGGTACCTCCAGTAAGCCCCACACAGCTAGATTGCTGAGAGTGGTCAGAGGCCACGCCCCCTTTTTACACCACTCTGCAAACGTGCCTCCTGGCGCACTGCTGCTTGGGGGATGAAGTCCACTTTAGTCCTGAGGTCCTCAGGACACAAGGGAACCTCATCACCCCACCAGCAGTGCGCCAAGAGGCATGTTTGCAGAGTGGTGTAAAAAGGGGCATGGCCTTCTACCACCTCTCAGCAATCCCACTGTGTGGGTCTTACTGGAGATACCTGGTGGCCTAGTTTGCCCCTAAGGACCCTTAGGATCGAAGGGAACTTAATCCCCCAACCCAGAAGGTGCACTTGCAGAGTGGTGCAGGGAGGGGGCGAGGCCTCCGGTGGGTTGACGGTTCCTTTTTTTTGTATTTTAGGAAGGGGGGCTGTGTGGGTCCCCTTCCCTTGACCCTTTTGGGCCCTGAGGACCCCATCCCCCGGGGCCTGAGCCATTTTTTTTAAAAATAAAAAATTATTAAAAAGGGAGGGGGGTGCACGGCCCCCATCCCGAGGCCGCTTATGGCCCCAGGGACCCCATCCCCCGGGGCTAGGCCTTTGTTTTGTTATTTAAAGGGGAGGGGGCCATGCAGGAGCCCCCCACGCTTTTTAATTATAAAAAAAGCCCCGGGGAGGTGGCGGTCCCCAGGGCTGCAGGGGCCCATGTGGCCCCTGCATGTATTTTAAACATTGCCCCCGGGACCTGGCCCACTCAGGGGCTAAATTAAACGAAGTGCGGGAGACCGCACTTCGTTTTCTTTTTTTTTTCGTCCGGATTCACGCACCCTACGTGAATCCTGCCTAATATATTTTAATAAAATGCTTTTTTTGGCCCTTGAGTCCCTGTGGGTCCCCCTGAGCAGGCCTAGGGGGTCAGGGTGTTTCTACCCTGCCCCATTTTCTTGTTTTTTTAATGTTTTTTTTACCTTTTTGCTTGTGACTCAGTTGAACCGAGTCACAAGATGGCTGCCAACACTTCCTGGTTTGAAGGGTTGGCAGCCAATCCAAGTCAAGCTCATGATCGGGAGGGTTCGCGGATCCACCACGGTCACCAGATACTAATATTTTTTAAATATGAATTTCTCAGGAACTACTGAACCAATTTACACCATTTAATGAAAAGAGTGCTTTTTGGACCAAAAGCTACATTTTTGCCAAATTTGGTGTAATTCCGTTCAGCAGTTCAGGCTGTAACCGTGTCTAAAGTTTCCTATGGAAATTAATATGGAGAAAACATGTTTTGGGACCCCCTCTTTTTCTTGGCCCCCGCTTAATGAATCACCCCGAAACTTTCAAGATAGGAGCTGACCGGAGCCCCCTATTAGTTTTGAAAATTTCGCGAAGATTCGTCAAACGGCGCCAAAGATATTAGCAAAAGAAAAAATGTTTTTCCTATGGAAACTAGGTCCTAACTATAACTACCTACTGGCTACCGCCAGTAGGTAATGTATATATATATATATGTATGAATACATATGTATATATATGTATGTATGTATATATATGTATGTATATGTATGTATATATATGTATATGTACAGGGCCGGAGTACTTAAAACGGCGACTCCAATGGTATACTCCGGAAAGAACATTACGATCAAAGGGGGCCAAGCTGGTCGTAGTGCCACGTGTAAAAAAAGCCCAATGGGGTGGCAGAAGTTTCCTTCATTGTGCGGCAAAAGCTTGGAATGATTTGCCGTTTCATTTAAGAAACACCATGGATCTTCTGTCCTTCAGAAAGGGCTTAAAAAAATGGCTCTTCTCACAATGATCCGGTCACAACGTTCTTTATTCCACCTACGGCCCTCAGAAGATTAAGCTAGCGCCAGGACACCTCCGGGTAATCGACGCGCTTTATAAGTGTCATTAACATAACATAACATATATATATGTATGTATATATGTATGTATATGTACGTATATATATGTATGTATATATGTATGTATGTATATATATGTATGTATGTATGTACATATATATATATATGTATGTGTATATATATATATATATATGTATGTATGTATATATATGTATATATATATGTATGTATATATATATGTATATATATGTATGTATATATGTATATATATGTATGTATATGTATGTATGTATATGTATGTATGTAAGTATGTAGGTGTAAATATGTATAAATATGTGTGTATATGGATATGTATGTGTGTGTATATGTGTATGTATGTCTATGTATATATATTCACAGAGCCACTCACACACCTACCCACACAACCACTCATATACCCACTCACACACCCATACAACCACTCACACACCGACTCACTCATCCATAGAGCCACTCACATAACTACTCACTCACCCATACAGCCACTCACTTACCATACACCTACTCACACTGCCACTCATGCATAGTCACTCACACAGTCACTCACTCACCCATACAGTTACTCACACACCCACTTATTCAACCATTCAACCACTCACACACCCAGTCACTCACCCATACAGCCTCTCAACAGAGCCACTCACTTATCCATACAAACACTCAAACACCCACTCACACACCCATGCAAGAACTCATGTGTATTCACTCACCCATAGAGTGACTCACATAGACACTCACTCACCAATACAGCCACTCACACAACCAATCAGTTAATCAAACACCCTCTCAAACAGCCACTCAGTCACCCATACAGCTACTTATACACACAGTCACTCACCCATACAGCCATTCACACAGCCACTTAGTCACCAATACAGCCACTCACATATCCACTCACAGACCCATACAGCCACTCACAGAGCCCATCACTCACCCATACTGCCACTCATAAATCCACTCCCTCACCAATACAGTCACTCATACCCCATTCACTCATCTATAGGGCCACTCACATACCCACTCACTCACCCATACAGCCACTGACACATCCATGGACCCACTCACTCACACACCCACTCACTCACCCATACAGCCACTCACACACCCATACATTTACTCACACATCCATGTAGTCACCTATACAGGTACTCACACACCCACTTATTCACCCATACAGATACTCACACACCCACTCACACACCTATACATCCACTCAGACATCTACTCTCACATGGATACACACAGCCACTCACATAATATATGTTAGAAATAGTATCACTCATTAGTAGTACACAAAGTACCGTAATTTAACTTTTGTAGTACCTTAGTATATATGTTTAATAGTCATAAACATTTAGAAAACACTCACAATCACTCGATGTCATCAGTGATGTCATGAGTGGCATCATTAGAGATGTCATCAGTGATGTCATGAGTGATGTTGCTGACCATGTCATGAGTGATATAATATGTGAGACTATAAGTAGTACATTGCGGAGGCATAAGTTCTAGTTAGATCAGGTAACTATAACTATTGAATTTCACTGGTTTCGTATGAGTGATATCTGAGCCTAACTATACCGTTCCAGTAACCTTTGTTTTTTTCAGTGAACTTCTAAGGTTTTTTTAATTCTATTTCCTAACTATAACGTCTTTGTAACCTTTGTATTCTTCAGTGAATTTCGAGGTTTTTTTTAACGTAACGCAAGATGCCCATTACAATGCATGGTGGGGAGGCGTTGGATGCAGGGTCTGAACTGGAAAGGTGTTGCCTGTACCCAAGCTTGCTGCTCCTGCCCCCTCCTCCTTACAATCTATTTTTCAAGTATGTGCCCCTGCTCCCTCATTACAGCCCTGTGTGGCCATTGTTTTCTGCCACTGCCCTTCCCGCCTACCCTGAACAGTTAGCTTGCTGCCCCATCCATCTCCTCTCTACTCTCTTTTGTCTGAGTCCATGCACCAGCCCCTCCCTCCTGCCATGCATGGTCCGATGTGGTACCACTGCCCTCCATTTAGCTTGATGTCCCTGCCCACTCCTCCTGCCCTTCATTGCCCTATTCTGTGTCCCATTATTGCCCTTTTACTTAGCCTCTATGCTTAGCTTGCTTCCCCTACTCTCCTTCCCCCCTGCCCTCCGATGTCTGTGTGCATTCTCCTGCTCCCTCCTTTTCGCCCGCCATGTTCCATGGACCTGCCACTGCCCCTCCTATCTACTATGAATGGTCTGTTAGCTGCCACTGCCCCTCCCATGTGCCTAGCATGGTCAGATGGCTGCCACCTGTCCCTGCCACCTCCATGCTGCCTGTCTGAGTTCCATGCCCCTATTCCCTCCCTCCTGTCCTCCATGTCCATTTTGTTGCCACTACCTTCTGCTGTCCATGCTTTGTTGTGCTGCAACTGCCCCTCCTGCCTGCCCTTCATGGTCTGTTGTGAAGGCTCTTCCCCTACCCTCTCTAGTCTGTGTTAAGCCCCTACCCTTCCCTTCTGTCCTCCATGGTCCTTTGTGCATGCCCCAGGCCCCTCCCTATTGCTCACCATGGCTGTTTTGCTGTCACTAACCCTCCCGCTTGCCATGCATGGCCTTCTGTGCTTCCACAGCCCATCCCACCTGCCCTATGTGATCAGCTTGCTTTCTTGGACCCTCCCACCTTCCCTCCATTGTTTGTGTGTATGCCATTATAGTCTCACTGTTGCCCTCCAATGTGTGCAGTGCTTCCAGTGTCCATCCCGTGTGCTCTCCATGGTCAACTTGCTGCTCCTGCACTGTCCCTTTTCCCCTGCCCTCCATTTTTGATGTGCAGACCACTTTCCCCTCCCTTCTGCCTTGTCGAGTCCGTTGTCATGCCCCTGCACCCTACCTTTTGCCCTTCATTGTCCATTATGCTGCAACTGTCCCTCTTGCCTGTCAGGTGTGGTCAGCTTGCTGCTCTAGCCTCTTTCCCCTCTGCTCTCTGCTGTCTATGTGAATGGCCCTGTCCCCTCCCTATTGCTTTCCATGGTCTGTTGTGCTGCACTGCCATCCCTCATGCCCTGTGTGGTGTATTGTGCTGTGCAACCCCTGACGGCTGCCCTGTAAGGTCAGTTTGGTGCCCTTTGTAGGAGAGTAGGATCTGCTTCACATGGGTACCCCCACTTTTTGCTGATGCTTCACTGTTTTTCGACTTTAGTCTGGCTGGGGCCCTGCTAATCAGGACCCCAGCCTAGCTGCTTCATCTCTAAAATGGTTTCCATGTGCCTTAGGCACATCTCTGATTGGAATCTGGAGTGCCCTTGTAAGTCCCTAGTATATGGTATACTATGTACCCAGGGCATAGGTACCTCAGAGGCCTGCCAGGGGCTGAAGCATGTATTATGCCACCCCTGGAAGGCCAGCCAAAATGACACCACAGGCCTGCTACTGCAGCCTGAGTAAGGTGGTGCCTGCACCCCTTACAGTGGTATAGGCTACCTATATCACTACCATTGCACACACCTATAAACCTATAAGTCACTCCTATGGCAGGCCTTGACAATCCTGAAGGCAGAGTGCTTGGTTTTTATGTGAGAGGGTGCCCCTGCAAGAGCAGAGCCCCTCTGCAGCATTCGGAGTACCTCCTCTGATGCTGTTTGCAGTGCAGCCTGACCATATACTCTTAAGTGCATTATATCCTCGCGGTAGAATGCTAACTTTGGACTGGCTGCACCAAAACATGTCGAGTTTGGTGTCAAACATCTTGGAATACTACCCCGCCGCCAGTTCTGGCGGCGGGGGTAGTATTCCATCCTTCTGGAGGGAGAGACATGTACCCACCGGCCTACCCGGTAACTTCTTTCCAGAGCCCTGGTATCACAAAATGGATGCCGCTGCCACAGACACGAGTCTGGCCTCCTGCTGCTGACCGAAACTCCGGCAGGGGAGGCCTGGACAATAGGTTTCCTGTCCCAGGGAGGTGTAACCACCTCCCCAGACAGGATAGTGTGTATTGGGGCTGGGCGGGAGCACTCTCTGGTGCTTTGAAGTCCTGCACTGGGGGCACATTTGGTGTCCCTGTGCATACCCCAGTTCAAACCGGCTCAGGGGCTTCCAGCCCCTGCTCTGGCGCGAAACTGGACAAAGGGAAAGGGTGTAACCACCCCTCTGCCCTGACCCTCCCATAGGTGGGTCCCCAGAGTATGTCCAACCCCTAACTTGGTATAAGTATGGGACCCCAGTCCTTAGGACTTTAGATTTACCTGGACGAAACTCTGACACAGAATCCTGGACCTTCGACGCTCTACTTTAAGATTAGAGGACTGAAGAATCTCCCTTGGGGTCAAGGAGTGACTCCCTGCTTGGCAGGCACCAGAGAAGCAATTGTCTGGTCTGCATCGCCAAAGCTCCCGCCGGACGCCAAAGTCTTTGCATCACCAGATGTGGATTTCCAGACTTCGCCGAGGCTGCCCTGAGTCCCCAGCAAAGCTGAGGCCCGTAGCTGTCGTGGGTAACGTGGAACCGTGACCCCTGGATAGCAAGCACATTTGCAAGTGCATCCTCTTCCTGGGCTCCCACGAAGTTGTGCTTTGGGCTCCAAGTAGCCCCTGCCTCCAGCACTGACTGTACCGAAGATCACTGGCCCCCACTCCACGAGTGTCTCGTGAGCCAGCTCCAAGTGCGTCCACTCGAGGCTCCTTTGCGGTCGCTAGTCCATTGGCTAGTAGGCCCTCCCAAAGGCCAATCTTCTTCTGCTTGGGCTTCCCTGGTTGCTCCAGGCATGCCCTGACTTACTCTTGCTGGGTGAGTCCCTCAGACCTTGCTGGTCTGCTTCACCGTCCTTCTTCTATTTCCACGAGACTTACTGTTGCCAAGGCTTGTTGGGTCCAATCCGGTCGCCGACACCTCAGAAATCAACAGACGTCGTGGGACAGCTCGAATCCAGCTCCTGGTCATCATCGACGCCTCCTGGACCTCATGGCTGAAGAGTCAAGACGACCGTCAACCTACCTGAAGCACCCGACATCGGTGGGCATCCGCTCATCGCCTTCCTGGTCACTGGCTAGTGACCCAGACTCTGTCTCCTCTGCTTTCAGGTTCTTCAGATCTTTGATCCACCTCTGGATCCACCCGAACACTTTCGACTTGGCCGCCAGCAGCACTTTGCAGCAGATCGCCATTGAAAACGACGACGAAACCCGACCCCGAAAGACACCTATGCACCCGGCTTCCCTGGGTGAGGTAACTCGAGTACTCCGGTGCTCCCGTGGGTATAGACTCTAGAACGACCTAGTTCTAAAGGGGTTTGCTCCAAGTTCTCCTCTAAGTGTCCCTTTTCTTTAAAATTCCAACCGCGACTTTCCCCATAGAAGTCAACGGAGATTCGCGGCTGTGTTCTCACACTGCACGCGTCCCCCGTGGGTCCCCTGTGTCACTACCTTGGGTGGTTCCTTGTGGTCCAAGCACTTCTACAGGCTCCAGGCCTTGTGTCTAGCTCAGTCGTGGTTCTTATACCACTTTATTGGTATATGGTTTGGTACGCCCCTAGGGCTCAAACGTGTATTTGTGCTATTACTGTTGATAACTAACTTATAACTTATGTACTTCGAACTCTAGCCTCATAAAGAGACTAGAGGGGTGTGTTTAGCAAATAAATACATATATTTTGAATATATACCTGGTGTGGTCCTCTTTCATTTGGTCACTCAAGAGATTATAGACTGGTAAAACAAGCTGCTTTACATTCCTTCAAGCCTGAAGGCTGCTCTCCATAGCTACCACTAGGATAGCTATCAATAAAGGTTGTCTTTAACCTATCTCCAATAAGGGGTTGTTTGGACTGGTGCAAGGTGCCCACTATAAATAGTGGACAGCATATACCAGGCCAACTTCTCACATTGGTGTGCAGCATGTGGGATTCCAGCTTGCTATTGTTTTACCAGATAATCTCAATTGAATTGATCAACTGAAAACCACTAAGGGTACCTTAGGTACATATAAATCAAGCTTAGTATACAGTAAGTTCTACTGAACTTAGAGTTGTGTGTTAAGGGATAGCACACCCTTTCTACAACTCAAGAGAGTTTAGTAGGCCACACTAGAGTAGGTAGTGCATACACCACACCTCACTAGTAATGTCTTCAAAGCCAGGACCCAGTGAGTCCTTGCCAGAAGCCAGTGGGCTTCTTCCTCCAAGTATGATAAACTCCCATTCTTGGAATTGAGAGCATTATGCAATACTAGGAAGCTGAAGGCAGGCAAAAGTGCCAGCACCCAACACCTCAGGGAGGTGTTACTGGCTGATGATCTCAGCAGACCCCTAGGGTCTGAAGGGGTAGGCAGAGAGGGTGGGGCAGAAAATGAGGAAGGGGTCAGGGGTGAAGAAACCCAGGCCCCCCCCTCTGAAACTGGCCAGGATGGTGACAATGACCTTGACCTGGAAAACCCAGCTATTCCTGTGGATGAAGGGGAGGATCAGGATGACCTCACCTTTGTCCCCCAAGGAAGAGTTGAGAGTGTGCCAAGAAGGGCCAGATCTCCTTCTCAGGAGTCTAACCACTCTGACACCTCAATAGGGACCTCTGTCTCTTCTCATAGGAGAGAATCCTCTCATGACAGGAGAAAGAGACTGATTCAATATGAGCAAGCCCAGCTTGAGCTCAGAAAACAGCAGTTGGCTATAGACAGGAGTCCCTAGATCTCTACAAAGAGAGAAAAAGATGGGACTAGAGTCCCATGGTGGCAGCAATTTCCCCAGAGATAGGGAAAGGTCTTATGACCATAGAAACCTGAGCAAGATTGTCCCTCCCTACCAGAGTGGGGATGACATCCACAAATGGATAACTGCACTGGAGAGGGCCTGTAAAGTACAGAGGGTCCCTCAGGAGCAGTGGGCAGCAATCTTGTGGCTCTCCTTTGCAGACAAAGGTAGAGATAAGCTCCTCACTGTTAGAGAGGAGGATGCTGATAATTACACAGTCTTGAAGAGTGCTCTGATTGATGGGTTTGGCCTAAACACTGAACAATACAGGTTAAAGTTCAGAGATACCCAAAAGCACAGACTCAAGACTGGGTGGACTTTGTTGATTGTTCTGCCAAGGCTCTGGAAGGTTGGTTATTGGGCAGTAAGGTATGTGACTTCACAGGATTGTACAATCTTATCATGAGGGAGCAGATTCTTAACAATTGTCAAAATCAGCTGTTGCATCAGCACCTGGTGGACTCTGATCTGACCTCTCCCCAAGAATTGGGAAAGAAGGCAGACAAATGGGTCAGAACCAGGGTGAGGCAGAAGGTACAGAACAAAGGTGGTGACCCAAAGAAGCAAGATTCTAAGAACTCTGATAAGGGTGGGGAGAAGGGTAAAGACCAGAAGTCTTCACAAGGCCCCCAAAAATCTTCTTCAGGTGGGGATTCACAGTCTAACAAAGGGAAAGGCCAAAAGAAACCATGGTGCAAGGTCTGTAAGCAAAAGACCCAATGGACCAGTGATTGCACCAAGTCCAAAGACTCTACTCCAGCCCCCACCAATGCCCCTAAGGCACCTGCTCCCCTAGTACAGTTACAGTTGGTGGTGGGACTACACAAGCCAAGGGTTTAGTAGGGTTGACCCTGGGTAAGGAGATGAGCTCTGACCTAGTCAGAGAACTCACTCAGGCTGTCCTAGTCTGTGATGGAGGCATGGATGTGACCTCCTCTGTGAGTCCCAGTAATCTGGGCAAGTACAGGCAACAGCCCTTAATCAATGGAAAAGAGGCTTTGGCATTTAGGGACACAGGGGCAAGTGTCACCATGGTGACACAAGACCTTGTGAATCCTGGGCAGATTATACTTGGCGAAATGTACCAAGTGACCAATGCTAGCAATGTCAGAACAGACCATACTCTGGCAGTTGTTAACTTCTCCTGGGGAGGGGTAACTGGCCTTAAGAAGGTTGTGGTAAGTGCAGACCTACCAGTTGAATGCTTGCTTGGCAATGATTTAGAAACTTCAGCTTGGGCAGAAGTGGAGCTCAGGACCCATGCAGAAATGCTGGGCATCCCTGCAGATGTGTTTGCTGTGACCAGGTCACAAGCCAAAATGTCTAACACTGAACAGGCCTTGGATTCTGGAATAATGGACCAAGTGCCCTCCAAGAAGAGGAGTAGCAGGGTAAAGGCAGTGCCTTCCCCCTTGGCTCAGAAGAAAGATCAATCTCTTGAGGGGGATGATCTCAGTCCTGAGGAAGGAACTGTCCCAGAGGAGCTTCAACCTGACCAGGTTGAGTTCTTGGGGACAGGGGCCCTTCCAGGGCAGATCTGAGCCAGGAGCAGCAGAGCTGCCCTCTCTTGAACCCCTCAGACAGCAAGCTGCTGCTGAGGCTGCTGGGAAAGCTAGTGGTCCCCATACAGTGTATTGGGATGATGGACTCTTGTACTCAGAGTGTAGAGACCCCAAGACTGGTGCCACCAGGAGGTTGGTTATACCTCTGAAGTTCAGGGGCTTCCTATTGACCCAAGCCCATGACATTCCCTTAGCAGGTCACCTGGGCCAGAACAAGACTTGGGACAGAATTGTCCCTCACTTTCACTGGCCCCACATGTCTGAAGACACCAAGGAGTTTTGTCGCTCCTGTGTAACCTGCCAGGCCAGTGGCAAGGCAGGTGGCACTACAAAGGCCCCACTGATACCACTACCTGTGGTGGGGGTTCCCTTTGAAAGAGTGGGGATTGACATTGTTGGTCCCATGGATCCCCAAACAGCATCTGGGCACAGGTTTATCCTGGTGGTAGTGGATCATGCCACCAGGTACCCAGAGGCTATTCCCCTTAGGACCACTACAGCACCTGTGGTGGCAAGGGCCCTCCTGGGAATTTTCTCAAGAGTGGGCTTCCCTAGGGAGGTTGTATCAGACAGGGATGCTAACTTTATGTCTGGATACTTGAAAGCAATGTGGAAGGAGTGTGGAGTGACTTACAAGTTCATCACACCCTATCACCCACAATGCAATGGTTTAGTTGAGAGATTCAACAAAACCTTGAAGGGCATGATTAAAGGGCTCCCAGAAAAGCTTAGGCGAAGATGGGACATACTCTTGCCCTGCCTTTTATTTGCATACAGGGAGGTGCCTCAAAGGGGTTGGCTACAGCCCTTTTGAACTTTTGTTTGGTCACCCTGTCAGGGGCCCATTGTGCTTGGTAAAGGAAGGATGGGAGTTACCTCTCAAGCCCCCAAAGCAAGACATAGTGGACTATGTACTTGGTCTCCGCTCCAGGATGGCTGAGTACATGAAGAAGGCAACTAAAAACCTTGAGGCTAGCCAGGAACTTCAAAAAGCCCGGCATGACCAAAAGGCTGTACTGACTGTTTACCAGCCAGGACAGAAGGTGTGGGTGTTGGAGCCAGTGGCCCCAGCAGCTCTCCAAGACAAATGGAGTGGACCCCATACCATTGTTGAACAGAAGGGTGAGGTTACCTATTTAGTAGACCTGGGAACACCCAGGAGTCCCCACAGGTTTCTCCATGTCAACAGATTAAAACCATATGTGGACAGGGCAGACATGGGCTTGCTCATGGCTACTGATGAGGGACAGGAGGAAGAGAGTGACCCACTCCCTGACCTGCTCTCACAGAACCCTGATGATGGGTCAGTGGATGGTGTAGCCTTCGCAGGCAGCCTCACTGCCCAGCAGCAAACTGATTGCAGACAGGTGCTCAATCAGTTCAGGCACATATTCTCACTGACACCCAGTCAGACCACCTGGTGCACTCATGAAGTGGACACTGGGGACAGTCTGCCTATTAAAAATAAGATTTATAGGCAACCTGACCATGTCAGGGACTGTATTAGGACAGAAGTCCAGAAGATGTTGGATTTGGGAGTTATTGAACCCTCAGATAGCCCTTGGGCTAGTCCAGTGGTCCTTGTGCCAAAACCTCACACCAATGGTGGGAAAAGAGAGATGAGGTTTTGTGTGGACTACAGGGGTCTCAATGCAGTCACTAGGACTGATGCCCATCCAATACCTAGGGCAGATGATCTAATAGACACTTTGGCCTCAGCCAAGTATCTAAGCACATTTGACCTGACAGCTGGCTACTGGCAGATCAGACTAGCTGATGATGCAAAGCCAAAAACAGCATTCTCAACCCCTAGTGGGCATTATCAATTTGTGGTGATGCCCTTTGGTCGGCACCTGCCACTTTTCAGAGGTTGGTGAATACAGTCCTTACAGGTCTGGAAGCCTATAGTGCAGCATATCTAGATGATATTGCTGTCTTTAGCTCCACCTGGGAGGATCACCTGGTCCACCTCAGAAATGTTTTACAGGCCCTGCAGAAAGCAGGCCTGACTATCAAGTCCACCAAGTGCCAGATAGGGCAGAGTTAGGTTGTGTACCTGGGCCACCTTGTGGGTGGAGGCCAGGTTCAACCCTTGCAGAGCAAGATCCAGACCATCATGGACTGGACTGCTCCAACTACCCAGACTCAGGTGAGAGCCTTTTTAGGCCTGACTGGGTACTATAGGAGATTTGTCAAGGGGTATGGATCAATAGTGACACCCCTGAATGACTTAACTTCCAAGAAAATGCCCAAAAAGGTTCAGTGGACAGTTAGCTGTCAAAAGGCATTTGAGGACCTAAAGCAGGACATGTGCACTGCTCCCATTCTACAGAGTCCTGATTACTCCAAGAAGTTCATTGTCCAAACAGATGCATCTGAATTGGGGGTAGGGGCTGTGAGAAGTTGGCCTGGCATATGCTGTCCACTAATTATAGTGGGCACCTTGCACCAGTCCAAACAACCCCTTATTGGAGATAGGTTAAAGACAACCTTTATTGAAAGCTATCCTAGTGGTAGCTATGGAGAGCAGCCTTCAGGCTAAGTCTTGAAGGAATGTAAAGCAGCTTGTTTTACCAGTCTATAATCTCTTGAGTGACCAAATGAAAGAGGACCACACCAGGTATATATTCAAAATATATGTATTTATTGCTAAACACACCCCTCTAGTCTCTTTATGAGGCTAGAGTTCGAAGTACATAAGTTATAAGTTAGTTATCTACAGTAATAGCACAAATACACGTTTGAGCCCTAGGGGCGTACCAAACCATATATCAATAACGTGGTATAAGAACCACGAGTGAGCTAGACACAGGGCCTAGAGCCTGTAGAAGTGCTTGGACCACAAGGAACCACCCAAGGTAGTGACACAGGGGACCCACGGGGGACGCGTGCAGTGTAAGAACACAGCCGCAAATCGCCGTTGACTTCTATGGGGAAAGTCGCGGTTGGAATTTTAAAGAAAGGGGACACTTAGAGGAGGACTTGGAGCAAACCCTTTGAGAACTAGGCTGTTCTAGTGTCAATACCCACGGGAGCACCGGAGTACTCGAGTTACCTCACCCAGGGGAGCCGGATGCATAGGTGTCTTTCGGGGTCGGGTTTCGTCGTCGTTTTCAATGGCGATCTGCTGCAAAGAGCTGCTGGTGGCCAAGTCGAAAGTGTTCGGGTGGATGCAAAGGTGGATCGAAGATCTGAAGAACCTGAAAGCAGAGGGGACAGAGTCTGGGTCACTAGCCAGTGACCAGGAGGGCGATGAGCAGATGCCCACCGATGTCGAGTGCTTCAGGTAGGTTGACGGTCATCTTGACTCTTCAGCCACGAGGTCCAGGAGGCGTCGACGATGACCAGGAGCTGGATTCGAGCTGTCCCACGATGTTTGTCGATTGCAGGGGTGTCGGCGACTGGATTGGACCCAACAAGCCTTGGCAACGGCAAGTCTCGTGGAAATGGAAGAAGGACAATGGTGCAGACCAGCAAGGTCTGTGGGACTCACCCAGCGAGGGTAAGTCAGGGCATGCCTGGAGCAACCAGGGAGCCCAAGCAGAAAAAGATTGGCCTTCGGAAGGGCCTACTAGCCAACGGACTATCAACCGCAAAGGAGCCTCGAGTCGACGCACGTGGAGCTGGCTCACAGGACACTCGTGGAGTGGAGGCCAGTGATCTTCGGTGCAGTCGGTGCTGGAGGCTGGGGCTACTCGGAGCCCAAAGCACAACTTCGTGGGAGACCCAGAAGAGGATGCACTTGCAAATGCGATCAGTGTCCAGGGGTCATGGTTCCACGTTACCCACGACAGCTACGGGCCTCAGCTTTGCTGGGGACTCAGGGCAGCCTCGGTGAAGTATGGAAATCCACCTCTGGTGATGCAAAGACTTTGGCGTCCAGCGGGAGCTTCAGCGATGCAGACCGGACAATTGCTTCTTTGGTGCCTGCCAAGCAGGGGAGTCACTCCTTGACCCCAAGGGAGATTCTTCAGTCCTCTAATCTTGAAGTAGAGCGTCGAAGGTCCAGGATTCTGTGTCAGAGTTTTGTCCAGGTTAATCTAAAGTCCTAAGGACTGGGGTCCCATACTTATACTAAGATATGGGGTTGGACATACTCTGGGGACCCACCTATGGGAGGGTCAGGGCAGAGGGGTGGTTACACCCCTTTCCCTTTGTCCAGTTTCGCGCAGAGCAGGGGCTGGAAGCCCCTGAGCCGGTTTGAACTGGGGTATGCACAGGGACACCAAATGTGCCCCCAGTGCAGGACTTCAAAGCACCAGAGAGTGCTCCCGCCCAGCCCCAATACACACTATCCTGTCTGGGGAGGTGGTTACACCTCCCTCGGACAGGAAACCTATTGTCCAGGCCTCCCCTGCCGGAGTTTCGGTCAGCAGCAGGAGGCCAGACTCGTGTCTGTGGCAGCGGCATCCATTTTGTGATGCCAGGGCTCTGGAAAGTCAGTACCGGGTATACCGGTGTGTACATGTCTCTCCCTCTAGAAGGGTGGAATGCTACCCCCGCCGCCAGAACTGGCGGGGTGGTAGTATTCCAAGATGTTTGACACCAAACACGACATGTTTCCGTGCAGCCATCCCAAAGTTAGCATTTAACGCGAGGTTATAATGCGCTTAAGAGTATATGGTCGGGCTGCACTACAAACAGCATCAGAGAAGGGTCTCCGAACGCTGCAGAGGGGCCCAGCACATGCAGGGGCACCCTCTCACATAGGAACCACGCACTCTGCCTTCAGGATTGATAAGGCCTGCCATAGGAGTGACTTATAGGTTTATATGTGTGTATGTATGTAGTGATATAGGTAGCCTATATCACAGTAAGGGGTGCATGCACCACCTTACCCAGGCTGCAGTAGCAGACCTGTGGTGTCCTTTGGCTGGCCTTCCAGGGGTGGCACAATACATGCTTCAGCCCCTGGCAGGCCTCTGAGGTACCTATGCCCTGGGTACATAGTATACCATATACTAGGGACTTACAAGGGCACTCCAGATTCCAATCAGAGATGTGCCTAGGGCACATGGAAACCATTTTAGAGAGGAAGCAGCTAGGCTGGGGTTCTGATTAGCAGGGCCCCAGCCAGACTAAGGTAAAAAAAATAGGGAAGCATCAGCAAAAAGTGGGGGTACCCATGTGAAGCAGATCCTACTCTCCTACACAACCCCCCCCAAACGTAGGGACATTAAACTAACCTTGCCCAGTTAAGTCTTCATGTTCTAAGTGGAAGTACCTAGAGAGTCCATCTGCATTGGCATGGTTACTCCCAGGTCTATGTTCCACTGTGAAGTCCATCCCCTGTATGGAACTGGACCACCTAAGCAGTTTGGGGTTTTCACCCTTCATTTGTTTTAGCCATAAGAGGGGCTTATGGTCGGTTTGAACAAGGAAGTGAGTACCAAACAAGTATGGCCTCAACTTCTTCAGAGCCCAGACCACAGCAAAGGCCTCCCTCTCAATGGCTGACCAACGTTTCTCTCTAGGGGTCAGCCTTCTGCTAATAAAAGCTACTGGCTGATCCTGACCTTCATCATTCAATTGTGACAGTACAGCCCCTACCCCCAATTCAGATGCATCTGTTTGGACAATGAACTTCTTGGAGTAATCAGGACTCTGTAGAATGGGAGCAGTGCACACGGCCTGCTTTAGGTCATCAAATGCCTTTTGACACCTAACTGTGCACTGAACCTTTTTGGGCATTTTCTTGGAAGTTAAGTCATTCAGGGGTGTCACTATTGATCCATACCCCTTGACAAATCTCCTATAGTACCCAGTCAGGCCTAAAAAGGCTCTCACCTGAGTCTGGGTAGTTGGAGCAGTCCAGTCCATGATGGTCTGGATCTTGCTCTGCAGTGGTTGAACCTGGCCTCCACCCACAAGGTGGCCCAGGTACACAACCTGACTCTGCCCTATCTGGCACTTTGTGGCCTTGATAGTCAGGCCTGCTTTCTGCAGGGCCTGCAAAACATTTCTGAGGTGGACCAGGTGATCCTCCCAGGTGGAGCTAAAGACAGCAATATCATCTAGATATGCTGCACTATAGGCTTCCAGACCTGTAAGGACTGTATTCACCAACCTCTGAAAAGTGGCAGGTGCATTCTTCAGACCAAAGGGCATCACCACAAATTGATAATGCCCACTAGGGGTTGAGAATGCTGTCTTTGGCTTTGCATCATCAGCTAGTCTGATCTGCCAGTAGCCAGCTGTCAGGTCAAATGTGCTTAGATACTTGGCTGAGGCCAAAGTGTCTATTAGCTCCTCTGCCCTAGGTATTGGATGGGCATCAGTCCTAGTGACTGCATTGAGACCCCTGTAGTCCACACAAAACCTCATCTCTCTTTTCCCACCATTGGTGTGAGGTTTTGGCACAAGGACCACTGGACTAGCCCAAGGGCTATCTGAGGGTTCAATAACTCCCAAATCCAACATCTTCTGGACTTCTGTCCTGATACAGTCCCTGACATGGTCAGGTTGCCTATAAATCTTATTTTTAATAGGCAGACTGTCCCCAGTGTCCACTTCATGAGTGCACCAGGTAGTCTGACTGGGTGTCAGTGAGAATATGTGCCTGAACTGATTG
The DNA here is from genome assembly GCA_963921515.1 of Calotriton arnoldi. Lineage (NCBI taxonomy): Eukaryota > Metazoa > Chordata > Amphibia > Caudata > Salamandridae > Calotriton > Calotriton arnoldi. Next base: position 476,417 of record CAWUFW010012358.1, on the reverse strand, counting down.
AGCACCTGTCTGCAATCAGTTTGCTGCTGGGCAGTGAGGCTGCCTGCCAAGGCTACACCATCCACTGACCCATCATCAGGGTTCTGTGAGAGCAGGTCAGGGAGTGGGTCACTCTCTTCCTCCTGCCCCTCATCAGTAGCCATGAGCAAGCCCATGTCTGGCCTGTCCACATATGGTTTTAACCTGTTGACATGGAGAACCCTGTGGGGACTCCTGGGTGTTCCTAGGTCTACTAAATAGGTAACCTCACCCTTCTGTTCAACAATGGTATGGGGTCCACTCCATTTGTCTTGGAGAGCTGCTGGGGCCACTGGCTCCAACACCCACACCTTCTGTCCTGGCTGGTAAACAGTCAGTACAGCCTTTTTGTCATGCCATGCTTTTTGAAGTTCCTGGCTAGCCTCAAGGTTTTTAGTTGCCTTTTTCATGTACTCAGCCATCCTGGAGCGGAGACCAAGTACATAGTCCACTATGTCTTGCTTTGGGGGCTTGAGAGGTAACTCCCATCCTTCCTTCACCAAGCACAATGGACCCCTGACAGGGTGACCAAACAAAAATTCAAAAGGGCTGTAGCCAACCCCCTTTTGAGGCACCTCCCTGTATGCAAATAAAAGGCAGGGCAAGAGTATGTCCCATCTTCGTCTAAGCTTTTCGGGGAGCCCTTTAATCATGCCCTTCAAGGTTTTGTTGAATCTCTCAACTAACCCATTGCATTGTGGGTGATAGGGTGTGGTGAACTTGTAAGTCACTCCACACTCCTTCCACATTGCTTTCAAGTATCCAGACATAAAGTTAGCGCCCCTGTCTGATACAACCTCCTTAGTGAAGCCCACTCTTGAGAAAATTCCCAGGAGGGCTCTTGCCACCACAGGTGCTGTAGTGGTCCTAAGGGGAATAGCCTCTGGGTACCTTGTGGCATGATCCACTACCACCAGGATAAACCTGTGCCCAGATGCTGTTTGGGGATCCATGGGACCAACAATGTCAATCCCCACCCTTTCAAAGGGAACCCCCACCACAGGTAGTGGTATCAGGGGGACCTTTGTAGTGCCACCTGCCTTGCCACTGGCCTGGCAGGTTACACAGGAGCGACAAAACTCCTTGGTGTCTTCAGACATGTGGGGCCAGTGAAAGTGAGGGACAATTCTGTCCCAAGTCTTGTTCTGGCCCAGGTGACCTGCTAAGGGAATGTCATGGGCTAGGGTCAATAGGAAGCCCCTGAACTTCAGAGGTATAACCAACCTCTTGGTGGCACCAGGCTTGGGGTCTCTACACTCTGAGTACAAGAGTCCATCATCCCAATACACAGTATGGGGACCACTAGCTTTCCCAGCAGCCTCAGCAGCAGCTTGCTGTCTGAGGGGTTCAAGAGAGGGGCAGCTCTGCTGCTCCTGGCTCAGATCTGCCCTGGAAGGGCCCCCTGTCCCCAAGAACTCAACCTGGTCAGGTTCAAGCTCCTCTGGGACAGTTCCTTCCTCAGGACTGAGATCATCCCCCTCAAGAGACTGATCTTCCTTCTGAGCCAAGGGGGAAGGCACTGCCTTTACCCTACTACTCCTCTTCTTGGAGGGCACTTGGTCCATTATTCCAGAATCCAAGGCCTGTTCAGTGTTAGACATTTTGGCTTGTGACCTGGTCACAGCAAACACATCTGCAGGGATGCCCAGCATTTCTGCATGGGTCCTGAGCTCCACTTCTGCCCAAGCTGAAGTTTCTAAATCATTGCCAAGCAAGCATTCAACGGGTAGGTCTGCACTTACCACAACCTTCTTAAGGCCAGTTACCCCTCCCCAGGAGAAGTTAACAACTGCCAGAGTGTGGTCTGTTCTGACGTTGCTAGCATTGGTCACTTGGTACATTTCACCAAGTATAATCTGCCCAGGATTCACAAGGTCTTGTGTCACCATGGTGACACTTGCCCCTGTGTCCCTAAATGCCAAAGCCTCTTTTCCATTGATTAAGGGCTGTTGCCTGTACTTGCCCAGATTACTGGGACTCACAGAGGAGGTCACATCCATGCCTCCATCACAGACTAGGACAGCCTGAGTGAGTTCTCTGACTAGGTCAGAGCTCATCTCCTTACCCAGGGTCAACCCTACTAAACCCTTGGCTTGTGTAGTCCCTCCACCAATTGTAACTGCACTAGGGGGAGCAGGTGCCTTAGGGGCATTGGTGAGGGCTGGAGTAGAGTCTTTGGACTTGGTGCAATCACTGGTCCATTGGGTCTTTTGCTTACAGACCTTGCACCATGGTTTCTTTTGGCCTCTTCCCTTGTTAGACTGTGAATCCCCACCTGAAGAAGATTTTTGGGGGCCTTGTGAAGACTTTTGATCTTTACCCTTCTCCCCACCCTTATCAGAGTTTTTCGAATCTTGCTTCTTAGGGTCACCACCTTGGTTCTGTACCTTCTCTCTCACCCTGGTTCTGACCCATTTGTCTGCCTTCTTTCCCAGTTCTTTGGGAGAGGTCAGATCAGAGTCCACCAGGTGCTGATGCAACAGCTGATTTTGACAATTATTAAGGATCTGCTCCCTCATGATAAGATTGTACAATCCTGTGAAGTCACATACCTTACTGCCCAATAACCAACCTTCCAGAGCCTTGGCAGAACAATCAACAAAGTCCACCCAGTCTTGAGTCTGTGCCTTTTGGGTATCTCTGAACTTTAACCTGTATTGTTCAGTGGTTAGGCCAAACGCATCAATCAGAGCACTCTTTAAGACTGTGTATTTATCAGCATCCTCCTCTTTAACAGTGAGGAGCTTATCTCTACCTTTGTCTGCAAAGGAGAGCCACAAGATTGCTGCCCACTGCTCCTGAGGGACCCTCTGTACTTTACAGACCCTCTCCAGTGCAGTTATCCATTTGTGGATGTCATCCCCACTCTGGTAGGGAGGGACAATCTTGCTCAGGTTTCTATGGTCATAAGACCTTTCCCTATCTCTGGGGAAATTGCTGCCACCATGGGACTCTAGTCCCATCTTTTTCTCTCTTTGTAGAGATCTAGGGACTCCCTGTCTATAGCCAACTGCTGTTTTCTGAGTTCAAGCTGGGCTTGCTCATACTCAATCAGTCTCTTTCTCCTGTCATGAGAGGATTCTCTCCTATGAGAGGAGACAGAGGTCCCTATTGAGGTGTCAGAGTGGTTAGACTCCTGAGAAGGAGATCTAGACCTTCTGGGCACACTCACAATTCTTCCTGGGGGGACAAAGGGGAGGTCATTCTGATCCTCCTCCTCCTCCACAGGAGGAATTGCGTTCTCCAGGTCAAGGTCATTTTCACCTTCCTGGCCAGTTTCAGAGGGGGGGGGCCTGGGTTTCTTCACCCCTGACCCCTTCCTCATCTTCTGCCCCACCCTCTCTGCCTACCCCTTCAGACCCTAGGGGCCTGCTGAGATTATCAGCCAGTAACACCTCCCTGAGGTGTTGGGTGCTGGCACTTTTGCCTGCCTTCAGCTTCCTAGTATTGCATAATGCTCTCAATTCCAAGAATGGGAGTTTATCATACTTGGAGGGAAGAAGCCCACTGGCTTCTGGCAAGGACTCACTGGGTCCTGGCTTTGAAGACATTACTAGTGAGGTGTGGTGTATGCACTACCTACTCTAGTGTGCCCTACTAAACTCTCTTGAGTTGTAGAAAGGGTGTGCTATCCCTTAACACACAACTCTTAGTTCAGTAGAACTTACTGTATACTAAGCTTGATTTATATGTACCTTAGGTACCCTTAGTGGTTTTCAGTTGATCAATTCAATTGAGATTATCTGGTAAAACAATAGCAAGCTGGAATCCCACACGCTGCACACCAATGTGAGAAGTTGGTCTGGCATATGCTGTCCACTAATTATAGTGGGCACCTTGCACCAGTCCAAACAACCCCTTATTGGAGATAGGTTAAAGACAACCTTTATTGAAAGCTATCCTAGTGGTAGCTATGGAGAGCAGCCTTCAGGCTAAGTCTTGAAGGAATGTAAAGCAGCTTGTTTTACCAGTCTATAATCTCTTGAGTGACCAAATGAAAGAGGACCACACCAGGTATATATTAAAAATATATGTTTTTATTGCTAAACACACCCCTCTAGTCTCTTTATGAGGCTAGAGTTCGAAGTACATAAGTTATAAGTTAGTTATCTACAGTAATAGCACAAATACACGTTTGAGCCCTAGGGGCGTACCAAACCATATACCAATAAAGTGGTATAAGAACCACGACTGAGCTAGACACAGGGCCTAGAGCCTGTAGAAGTGCTTGGACCGCAAGGAACCACCCAAGGTAGTGACACAGGGGACCCACGGGGGATGCGTGCAGTGTAAGAACACAGCCGCGAATCGCCGTTGACTTCTATGGGGAAAGTCGCGGTTGGAATTTTAAAGAAAGGGGACACTTAGAGGAGGACTTGGAGCAAACCCTTTGAGAACTAGGCTGTTCTAGTGTCAATACCCACGGGAGTACCGGAGTACTCGAGTTACCTCACCCAGGGGAGCCGGGTGCATAGGTGTCTTTCGGGGTCGGGTTTCGTCGTCGTTTTCAATGGCGATCTGCTGCAAAGTGCTGCTGGTGGCCAAGTCGAAAGTGTTCGGGTGGATCCAAAGGTGGATCGAAGATCTGAAGAACCTGAAAGCAGAGGGGACAGAGTCTGGGTCACTAGCCAGTGACCAGGAGGGCGATGAGCAGATGCCCACCGATGTCGAGTGCTTAAGGTAGGTTGACGGTCGTCTTGACTCTTCAGCCACGAAGTCCAGGAGGTGTCGACGATGACCAGGAGCTGGATTCGAGCTGTCCCATGACGTTTGTCGATTGCAGGGGTGTCGGCGACCGGATTGGACCCAACAAGCCTTGGCAACGGCAAGTCTCGTGGAAATGGAAGAAGGACGATGGTGCAGATCAGCAAGGTCTGTGGGACTCACCCAGCGAAGGTAAGTCAGGGCACGCCTGGAGCAAACAGGGAGCCCAAGCAGAAGAATATTGGCCTTCGGGAGGGCCTACTAGTCAACGAACTAGCGACCGCAAAGGAGCCTCGAGTCGACGCACGTGGAGCTGGCTCACAGGACACTCGTGGAGTGGAGGCCAGTGATCTTCAGTGCAATCGGTGCTGGAGGCTGGGGCTACTCAGAGCCCAAAGCACAACTTCGTGGGACACCCAGAAGAGGATGCACTTGCAAATGCAAACGGTGTCCAGGGGTCACGGTTCCACGTTACCCACGACAGCTACGGGCCTCAGCTTTGCTGGAGACTCAGGGCAGCCTCGGGGAAGTCTGGAAATCCACCTCTGGTGATGCAAAGACTTCGGCGTGTGGCGGGAGCTTCAGCGATGCAGACCGGGAAAGGGGTGTAACCACCCCTCTGCCCTGACCCTCCCATTGGTGGGTCCCCAGAGTATGTCCAACCCCCTAACTTGGTATAAGTATGGGACCCCAGTCCTTAGGACTTTAGATTTACCTGGACGAAACTCTGACACAGAATTCTGGACCTTCGACGCTCTACTTTAAGATTAGAGGACTGAAGAATCTCCCTTGGGGTCAAGGAGTGACTCCCCTGCTTGGCAGGCACCAAAGAAGCAATTGTCCGGTCTGCATCGCCGAAGCTCCCGCCGGACGCCGAAGTCTTTGCATCACCAGAAGTGGATTTCCAGACTTCCCCGAGGCTGCCCTGAGTCCCCAGCAAAGCTGAGGCCCGTAGCTGTCGTGGGTAACGTGGAACCGTGACCCCTGGACACAGAGCACATTTGCAAGTGCATCCTCTTCCTGGGCTCCCACGAAGTTGTGCTTTGGGCTCCGAGTAGCCCCTGCCTCCAGCACCGACTGCACCGAAGATCACTGGCCCCCACTCCACGAGTGTCCCGTGAGCCAGCTCCAAGTGCGTCCACTTGAGGCTCCTTCGCGGTCACTAGTCCGTTGGCTAGTAGGCCCTCCCGAAGGCCAATCTTCTTCTGCTTGGGCTTTTCTGGTTGCTCCAGGCGTGCCCTGACTTACCCTCGCTGGGTGAGTCCTTCAGATCTTGCTGGTCTGCACCACCGTCCTTCTTCTATTTCCATGAGACTTGCCGTTGCCAAGGCTTGTTGGGTCCAATCCGGTCGCCGACACCTCAGCAATCGCCAGACGTCGTGGGACAGCTCGAATCCAGCTCCTGGTTGTCGTCGACGCCTCCTGGACCTCGTGGCTGAAGAGTCAAGACGACCGTCAACCTACCTGAAGCACCCGACATCGGTGGGCATCCGCTCATCGCCTTCCTGGTCACTGGCTAGTGACCCAGACTCTGTCCCCTCTGCTTTCAGGTTCTTCAGATCTTCGATCCACCTCTGGATCCACCCGAACACTTTCGACTTGGCCGCCAGCAGCACTTTGCAGCAGATCGCCATTGAAAACGACGACGAAACCCGACCCCGAAAGACACCTATGCACCCGGCTTCCCTGGGTGAGGTAACTCGAGTACTCCGGTGCTCCCGTGGGTATAGACTCTAGAACGACCCAGTTCTAAAGGGGTTTGCTCCAAGTCCTCCTCTAAGTGTCCCTTTTCTTTAAAATTCCAATCGCGACTTTCCCCATAGAAGTCAACGGCGATTCGCGGCTGTGTTCTCACACTGCACGCGTCCCCCGTGGGTCCCCTGTGTCACTACCTTGGGTGGTTCCTTGTGGTCCAAGCACTTCTACAGGCTCTAGGCCTTGTGTCTAGCTCAGTCGTGGTTCTTATACCACTTTATAGGTATATGGTTTGGTACGTCCCTAGGGCTCAAACGTGTATTTGTGCTATCACTGTTGATAACTAACTTATAACTTATGTACTTCGAACTCTAGCCTCATAAAGAGACTAGAGGGGTGTGTTTAGCAATAAATACATATATTTTGAATATATACCTGGTGTGGTCCTCTTTCATTTGGTCACTCAAGAGATTATAGACTGGTAAAACAAGCTGCTTTACATTCCTTCAAGACTTAGCCTGAAGGCTGCTCTCCATAGCTACCACTAGGATAGCTTTCAATAAAGGTTGTCTTTAACCTATCTCCAATAAGGGGTTGTTTGGACTGGTGCAAGGTGCCCACTATAAATAGTGGACAGCATATACCAGGCCAACTTCTCACACCCTTGCTCATCTCTCTCCTGCCCTCTGTTATCCAAGTCTATGTCCCTACCCCATTCCTCCTGCCCTCCGTGATCTAATGTACCATACTTGCCACAATTTTGAACTTGGTAAGAGGGAGGTTTTGTAAAAAAAACAAAAACCTGGGGTATTGATTTTCCCCATTAACGTACATTGAAAAAGAGGAGATTTAAGGCAGGGGATAGATAAAATAAAGGCCTTTTGGGCTTAAAAACATCAAGAGTCTCCTGCCTGAATCGGGTCTGTTGGCATGTATGTGATACAGTGGAAATCACATTTTATTTGTATGGGTGCATTATAATCACGTATAGACCGCATCCACATATAATACTTTGTTGTATTAATGTAAAGTGTTAGAATTGCGAAATGTATTAACCTGAAAACGTGACGTGTTTTAAGCCATTGAAATGTAGCATGGTGAATCAACGTAAAAAGTGAATGTAACTAGCAGAAAACATTAATGTAAAGAACTCGTGTTGTGCAATTGACACCTACTCATGAATTAAATGTGCTTATCAATCATGTCATTTCACATGTAGGTAAATGCATTAGCTGAAACTGCATTAGTGCTGTGTGAATTTGTAAAGCGATACCCCCTTTGGTATCGCTTTGTTCGCCCTAAGTTGGCAGGGTATGCCCAGACGTGGGTCCCTTGCTCACTTTGCCACTGGATTCAAGATAGTCTGGCTGATGAGGGTTTTGAACCCGAAACCGGTCCCAGGATGCCTGTTTCCGGTCCAGGGAAGACATGGCTTGGCAGTTCGGGCTGGACTGTTCCCATGAGGCACAGGGTCAGACTGATTTGCATATGGCCATGTCTGAACTGGGGTGGTGGAGTGAGGTAAAGAATGACGATGGATTAAACCCAGATCAGTTGACTGGGGGTGAGTGTTTGATTTGCTCTAACGCTCTGTCCATCATCCCCTTTGGTATCGCTGTGTGAATTTGTAAAGCTTATATGAAGTTTCTTATGTTAGCTGAACCTCGTAGGCCTGAAATGCAGTTCCCTGGAAACTCTTGCTTTAGAATTAACAGTTGAATATCATGGGCGCTGTGGTATTTGTTCTTTCTCACGTTTTGCGTTGCAGGTGAAAGAAGCACTCTCATTAGCTAGAATAATGTCTTTGTTTTTATTAGTCAGGCAAGGAGAGAAGAAGTTACAATCGTGAGGCTTGAGTCGATAAAGGAAGGTCGTTGTGTTTCACACAGGAGAAGGCCTGGGAACCAAGGACAAATTGTATCAAGAAAAGTACACCATTGTCCCAAGGAAAATCACCTCCAGGACTGTATTCAGAGCAGAATGGCATGACTTTTGCACTGTACCCTGGGAATGCTACCTGCAAATAACTTGTTGTTGAAGTTAAGGATAGTCCCCACTTCTTCTTTTGCCTTCGGAGAGAGGGCATCTTGGAGCAAGCTCTGTAGCTCTATGCTACATGACCCATTGTACGTGGAAGGACTTCTTAAGAAGATTGCATGCACTGACACCTTTTACCCCTTCATTTAAAAATGCTTAAGTAGGATGTCATCTTAGTACTAGAGTAGGGATAGATTTAATGCTTTTCACTCACCAACCCTTGATGCAAGGGAACTTGGGCTCATGTTTCCTGGTCTTTTGTATCCTACTTCTTGAACTAATTGTATTGCTCATGTTGCATCATCTAAACTGGATACGCAGATTTGGGTTTTTGATAATTCCTATGTATTTGTACACCCTCGTATTGAGGTGTCTTTATGTTCAGTTATTTTTGGCTTTGTAATAAATCAACTAACCTTTAGCAGTTTTCGGTGGTTACCATGTGTGAGAATTATTGACTAATTGATTGGCCCCCTAATGAATTTTCTGCCCTTTACACTTTCATGCTGCGAAAAAGAACAATTGAATTGTGACTGTAGAACAGATCTAGAACGTATGGGCCCGGCCCTTTCAGTTGGTAACAGTGTAGGATGGTTCACATGAAGTAAGGGGAGAATCCATAAATAGTCTAGAATAAGTTTAACCTAGAACCCTAACGCCCCCGAATAGAGCCCAATGATCGAGAACGGAATGCGATGAAATCTGGCAGAGACCGACGGAGTTTGATGGTGCGGCGAGATCAGCGGCGGATGGAGGAGTGAGGATTAACAGGGTGTATGCTGTGTGTTAGATTGTGGGAATGCTTTGATTGTGTAATATCTTGGAGAGTTGGGGTGTGAGAGTCGAGTGAATGTGGTTTTGGGCCGAACGTGATCTATGGATTGAGATTTGAGTTGCAGGTCCCGAAGTGGCCTAAGATCCCAGGATATATAAAATGGTGTAGAAGACACAGAGATTGTGATTGTCTGATCGAAGAATTGAGGAGATGTCATGAGACATCATCAGCAATTCCATCTAAGACAGGGAACTTAGTGTTAATCAGACGCATGGGAATAGTCTAGTAAACCTTGTGTACAGAGGTGAACTATACAGATTCAGGTGATCCAAGCTGGTCATGGGTCATCGTGTGCAAGTGTTCTTGAGTGACTGAATTCTAAAGATGGCAGACAATTACAGACTTAAGATGACTGTGAGTGAATGTGCACAGAGAGATTGTGAAGTAGGGTGAGCCACTGCGAGGAGTGAAGGTGACGTCAGAGAAGTGTCGCGCTGCAATAGGTGGGTTGGTGCAATGCTGTGCTGTAATTGGTTGGTGGTCATCAGGAAGTTGTGGCTGAAAAAGACTGTTTCGTCGTAATTTGGTGAACAATAAAATTGCAATTTAAAATAATGCGATATTTCAGGGTGTTGCAAGATCTTTTCAGGGGTGATGAGGGGGTTGTTACTCGAGTGGGCGAAGAGGCGCCACCCAAGGATACTCCAGCACATTATATGGCGAAATAAGTTGGACTCCATACTAAAATTTGGCTCCAAAATTGGCATAAGATCACTGAAAAGGAGGGTGGATTGTCTTTTCCATGCATTGGCTCATTCAGTTGGATGTCCTGCATCAATTAAGAGGAGTGATGTTTGCACTACAACCTTTGCCTAGACCAACACAGTTTGAACCATTAGATGCATGCATGCGTGCAGTTCATGCCAAGCAGAGGGAGAAATACCAAGGGAGAATGAGGAAAACTGTGAGGGCACATCAGGATGCACAGTGGGACGAACAGCTTAAGAGATGGATAGTAGATACTATTGAGGAAGAAAGGTTGTACCCAGGGTTGGTAGGAGTCGGAGGATCCCAGGACAGGAGTAAAAAGACAAATGGGAGCGACAGTAATGACAATGAAGACAGCTTGTTGGATGGGTTGTTATCTAAGCGTCCTCCCCTTTACAGTCCACAGACAGGGAATGGGGGCGAGACTCAGGAAGTGTCAGGAATGTGGAAAGTGTAACAACTCAGGTGGGCCCTGATTCGGGGATCGTGGGAAGGATATCAGAGGGAGTAAGGGGGACATAAGTGTCTGCCTTGGGAGCAGGATGGGGTTAATGCTGCTTCACGGTTGCCGGAAGCTCTTACAGTACCAGTTGCCATTGGTTCTGTTGTTCCTGTGTATGACCCAAACTTAGTGGGAAGCCTTAGTCAGAGACAGCCCGTACAGGTTGGAGGCACTGGATTGGGAAGGATAGGGAGCATGAGTTGGAATTGTCCTTCTATAGTGCTTATGGAATCTAGTACCCCTTTAGCAGCTACTACTAATCCTCCTGGACTACACATTGGTTCCAGCACTATAGGGTCTATACCCATGGCAAGCACTAGTTCAGATCAACGGATGTAGGAATCTCCGGTGAGAGGACAAAATGGTGTGGCTTTAGAAGCAAGCACAAGTCAGGGAGCATCTGGAAGTCAGCATGTCTTAGATTTTTCGGACTTGGAATCCTGGAGACCATAATAACAACAAGGATAGTCTGAGTAGTACGTCAGGGTACCATCAAGGCTGCGGTGAAGGTGAAACTGCTGGATGTGGTGAGGTTGAAGGCTGAGGTAGACGAGATCATCAGTGGAAACTTGCCTTTGGATAGAATAGAGACCTATGTGCCAGATGACCCAGTGTTTGTAGTGAAAGATGTCACCTGTAGAGCAAGACGAGCGCATGAGAAGTTGTCAGAGTTAGCTCAGAGGTATGGAGGAGACCTGTCTTGAACGAAAATGTTACAGGGGACTCATAGGCTTAACTACAGTGACCAGAAGATGGAGGAAAAGAGAGAAACAGGATTGAAAATGCATATCCGAGAGTTGGTCATAGGAATAAGGGTTTGGAGTATGCTGGATAAGTGGGAAGAGAGATGGTCAAAGAAGAAGAGTGTGAGAAAAACAATAGGAGAGACACCCCCTCCAAGAGGGGGAACACAGGGAGTAGAGGCATATCTGTTACGGGAAGTGCCTAGTGGAAGGTAAGTGCCTGTTCCTTGGAGTAGAGGTGACCTAGCTGTATTCACAAATGATTGACCCAGGTTGAGGGAGAAACCTGCGGAGTGGTATGAGCAAGCTGATTGCTTTGTTAAAATCTCAAAAGTGTTGTGGATTGATTTAAATACCTTGTTTGAAATTGTGGTTCCTAGTGATCTATGGACTGCTTGTAAAATAGCTATTGATTGGCCTGCTGCTGAGCCAGAGAGGGATCCAGTAACTTATGGTCCTTCACCTTTGGTTATGAAGAAGTACGATCAGGTGATCACATGGTTGCAGTCCAAAACAGCCCCTCAAGACATCGATTGGGTTAAGATAGATCGGACGACCCAGGAACCTAAAGAGTCAGTACATGCTTACTATGAGAGGCTGTTACAAGCCTTTAAGCAATACAGTTGGTTAGACACACTCGACAATTTGTATCCAAGTTTGTGACTGGACTGAGGCCGGAGATTAGCCTTATGATCCAACAGCACTTAATCTGCTGGAAAAACAAATCCGTAGATGAAATCTTACGGTACAGCAGGTACTGCAGTGATGAGGTGGATTCTAAGCCTAGGAGGATGAAGGAGAAAGTGATGCTGGTTCAAATGCAAAATGCACAGAAAGGGGAGCAGGTGCAGGCAATAGTGGGAACTGTAGCTCCTGTCAAGGGAATGTTGCAGGAGGTGTCCAAGTGTCATCAGTCACTGGGTCGACAGGAAAGGGAAAAGGAAGAGGTGTCCCCATAGATCATAAGACAGGGATAGATGTTGTGACCATGAAGAGGACCACTGCCTGTCATTTTTTTCACAAGATCAAGCATTAGAAGCGCAAGTGTCTTCCTAATCCTGCAAATCAAGTGCAGAAAGGAGATCTCATACAGGTGGCAGATGGAGTAAATTAGTTGCCGACAGTGACCAGGCCAAGATCGCTAAATGCTGGAGGGAATCAGAACCAGTTAGTGCAAGTGTCCCAACCTCCGAGGATCTGAAAGGGCAAGAGAACCTATCATCAGATGCCCTTAATGGAACCTCTGGATAGCTTTGAGCAGGACCCATCCTTATGAAGGTGCCTCAGGGGGGAGGAAGACTGTACACTTGGTGCAGTCTTAGAGGTAGACCAGAGTGGTCCATATGTAGAAGCAGACGTAGATGGTCATCCTATTACATTCTTGATTGATACTGATGCTACCCATACTACTTTGAGATATGCAGTAGTCACAAACCTGCTCCTCTCAGGAAAATCGATCCAAGTTGTAGGAGTTTCTAACAAGAGGATGACAAACCCTTTGACAGAAGAGGTTTTGGTGAAAATCAGAACCTTTCAGGATCACTTTCAGTTTGTGGTGTGTGATTCGAGTCCAGTTTGTTTGCTAGGGCGTGACCTTTTGTGCAAAATGAATTGTACCATCTATTGCACACCGAAGGGAATTGAATTGCAGATTAATGATGAGGACTGCTTTCAAATTGGCCAATCAGAATCAATACATAGCTGTGTTTCCTCTATTGATAGTGGAGGACATGCCGCTGGATTTGAGAGACACCGTCTCTCCAGTGGTATGGGACTTCTCTGGGGAGGAAATTGGACTGATTCAAGGAGTCAAGCCAGTACGCATACTAGTCAAGCCTAATGCAGAATTTCCGAGAACACCACAGTACAATTTGACACCAGAAACTGTGCCAGGAATTACACCTGTAATTGAGTCCATGAATGGGCAGGGCATCTTGAAGGAGATCATGGGAAGTCTGTGCAATTCAACTATCATGGCATTGTTCAGGACCTTAGAAAGGTCAATAACATAGTGATTCCATGTTGTCCCGTGGTACAAATCCTTCTGTGATTCTAGTCCAGATTCCTTGTGAAGCTGAGTGGTTCACAGTGATTTACCTCCGCTAAGCATTTTTCTCTATCCCATTGCACGAGGAGAGCCAATTTTTATTTGTTTTCCGTCTGGAGAATCGTGTCTTAACATGTTGTTGTGTCCCTCAAAGGTATACCGAAAGTCCATCCATATTTTATCAGGTCTTGAAGAAGAGCCTTGAGATCTTGAGTCTGCCCCGAAATTCAGTGTTAGTCCGGTACATAAATGACCTACGCATTGCGTCTGAAACACGGGAGGCTTGCAAGGATGATACTATCGCATTACTGAACCATCTGGCTGACACTGGCCATAAGGTGTCTCCAAGTAAGCTTCAGTACTGTATAAATGAGGCATAATATTTGGGTCATCGAATTGAAAAAGTTAAGAGGAAGGTGTAACCAGAACACATGGAGGCAATCATGAAAATTAATCTGCCTAGTACTCAGAAAGAGGTCATGATATTTTTGGGAATGGTTGGCTGCTGCCAACAATGGATTCCTAATTTCTACTTGATGGCAAAGCCTTTACAGATGCTGACCCACTAGGATGTGTATGATCCGTTACCTTGAGATAACAACTGTCGGCTTGCATTCCTGGAGTTGAGAGAGTGCCTGTGCTTTAGGAATGCCTGACTACAACAAAGCATTCTCATTGTTCTGTGATGAGCGATAAAGTCGTGCTCTTTCTGTACTCACCCATACACACGGGGATGCCCATACACCAGTGGCCTATTTCTCAACTACATTAGATCCTGTAACTTCAGCATTGCCCGGATGTCTAAATCAGGTGTCAGTATTGAACGATGTGAGAGCATTGTGATGGGTCATCCACTTATGGTATATGTATCGCATTCAGTTGAGCTCCTGATTACGATAACCAAAACACAGCATTTGACAAATAACAGGTTGACAAGGTACGAACAGGTGTTGCTCGCTGCCAAGAACATTACCCTGAAGCGTTGTTCTGTGTTAAATCCTGCTACCTTGTTACCTGTTTCAAATTCTGATGGGGAACAATGTGAAGACCATGACTGTTTGGATGTCACTGAGCTTTGCACGAAGCCGAGACCTGAGATTGCCGAAGAGCTATTGCCTGATCCCAATCAAGTCCTTTTTGTTGATGGTTCATGCTTAGGAGACAATGAGGGTAATTTGAGAGCAGCGTTTGCTGTCTGTACCATCTCTGGAGTGGTAAAAGCTGCTTGTTTACAGGGAGTACACTCTGCAAAAGTGGCTGAAATCATTGCTTTGACCTGTTCATGTTGAGTTTCTGAACAGATTCGAGTCACCATCTATACAGATAGCCAGTAAGGTTTCGGTGTGGTTCATGACTTTGGCCAGCTATGGTCACAGAGAGGGTTCCTAACGTCATCAGGTTCTCCAATTAGGAATGGGGAGTATGTGAGACAATTGCTGGAACCTTTACAATTACCAAGAGAAGTGGTTGTTGTTAAGTGCGCAGCCAACGGAAGGGGAGATGACTTTGTTACTACAGGGAATTGGTACGCAGACGAAGTTGCTCGTTTCTGTGCTATGCATGCATGTGTTTTCAATGGGGACTATACTGGTGACAGTACAGAGAAGACCGAACTCAGCATGATGCTAGCTGTTGCAGACACATGGGATGAAGTCACATGTTTACAGATGGAAGCTACAGACAAGGAACAAGCGAGTTGGATCAGTGCAGGTTGTGAGAAAGGGTAAAATTACATATCGGTGTCAGTTGATGGCAGGGCAGTATTACCAGATTGTCTGTTGCACCCAATGGCAAGGCCAATTCATGGAGCAGCTCATATAGGAAGGGATGCAATGGTGAGATTGTTCAGGCAGACTTGGTTCAATCCGAGATTTCGTGTGATTGCAGAAGCAGTGTGTCTTCTGTGTGTCATGTGCCAACAAATGAATGCTGGGAAAAAGACAGTTGTTGCCTTGAGTCACATTGGTAGGTCAGGAGGTCCCTGCAATTGGATCCAAATGGATTTTGTTGAGATCCCTGCGAGTAATGGGTTGAGATACATTCTGGTGGTTGTGCATCTTTTCTCTATGTATTGAAGCTTACCCAACTAGAAGGTGTGATAGTCTCACAGTAGTGAAGTTATTGTTGAGGGAACTCATTCCTAGATTTGGATTTCCAACTACAGTGGAATCAGATAGAGGAACACACTTTCATGATGTCATAAGTCATGAAGTTGTTGTGTACCGCCTTGAGTGTGGATCAATGACTGCATTGTAGTTACAGGCTGGAGGCATCAGGTAAGGTGGAATAGATCAACGGGACCTTAAAGGTGCGACTAGCAGTGTGCTTTGACATCTCTGAAGTGGACTGATGCGTTGCCTTAGGTACTAATGAGTTTGTGCAGTATTCCTGACAGGAGAACTGGGTTGGCGCCACATGTGATAGTGGTGGGAGGAGCAATGCGCTTTCCTGCTGTGCCTGCCACCGCATTAAAAAATATCACAGATGACTTGATTCTTGACTACTGTAAAGAATTGGCTGATGTGGTTCGTTCTGTGTCTCATCAGGTTGAAGCAGAGACTACACAGACTTCAAAAGACCTCTGCCACGACCTGAGCCCAGGTGATTGGGTGCTCATCAGAAAGCACGTGAGGAAGAATTGTCTTGACTCTGTGTCGTGGGACATATCAAGTAATACTGGTGACAAGCACTGCTGTGAAGTGTGGCAGAATACCGAATTGGGTTCATTCTTCCCATACCCAATAAATCACAGGTCCCTCTGATGAAACAGCTCCTCTCCCAGAAGTATTTTCAGCCGTGACGGAGGGGTCACTGGAGAGGACAAGCCATGCTGTGGATGTTCCTGAAGAGGCTGGATACACACCAGATCCATCTGAGGGGGTCCTGCTACACAAGACCCTGGTAAAGACTCTGAGGGAGATGGTAATGTTGCGAGTGGCATAGAGTCTGACTCAGCAGAAGAGACTGGTGTGACAAATGGTCATGTGCAGTTAAGAAAGAAAGATGCTTCAGGGAAAGCCAAAGACCTGTCGCCACACACGCTCACAGTTATAAAGGTATGGTACGCGGCCCAAAAGTACTTAGGGTGGAAAGGGGAACTAATGGAGATGACACCACTTTGGGAAAGCAAACAACTCGAGGGGTTAGGCAGACTACAGAGCTTCCACAAATGGAGGTTGCTGGGCTTAGAAAGACTGGGGGACGTGTGGCGAGGTAGAGCCTACATAACATTTGCAGACTTGCAAAAAGATTACGAACTAAGACAGGGAGAGTGGCTGAGATAGCTCCAGCTGGGACATGCCCTAAAAGCCCATAAACAGGAGGGGACCGCCCTGCCAGAGTCGTCCCCATTGGAAGACAGGCTGCTGACAAATCCACTGACCAATGAAGCCATATTGTGTATATATAGAAAACTCATTAATAATTCACCAGGCCCTCTGGTGACACTGAAAGCTCAATGGGAGGATGATCTAGGGCAGATAGATGAGGAGGAATGGATGGAGGTGATACAGGGACCACAAGAGGTAGCGATCCGTGCTCGATTCCGACTCATCCAATTAAAAATTCTGTATAGGGTGTACTACTCCCGCACGGCTATACACCATATGGGACATGCAGAGAATGATCAGTGCCACAGGCGGTGCGGGCAAGTGGGCTCCTTTTTTTACATGTTGTGGGATTGCCCAGTGTTACAAACATACTGGCAAAAAGTGGGGAGCATTATGACAGAAGTGGTGGGGTCAGAGGTCTTATTAGACCCCAGATGGTTCCTACTGCTTATATCAAATGAACAGTCGTGGCCCAGCTACATGGAAAAATGGTTAAAATTAGTGACAGCGGTTGCTAAACGGAATATTGCTAAACACTGAGGGGCAGCGGCCCCACCAGATGTGTCACAGTGGTTCGCAGACCTTGATTGGTGTCAGCAAGCAGAACATACGGTCTATCAGAGCAGGGGTGCCTGAAGGAATGGGAGAAAATATGGGAGCCCTGGTGTGCATACCGAGGCAGGTGACGACCGACACATGTAATAGGGATAGGTGGGGGGTGGGCTGAAACTGATGTCATTTGTCTAAATGTATGTTTATTATAAATTTGTAAAAAAGAAGACATGTAACTTGTACTATGCTGCAATGTAACATAAGTGAATTGCTGAATACTGAGCATGTTGTTAATAAAAAAGATTTTTAAAAAAAGAAAGAAAGATGCTGCGGGTGAGACGTGGCCTGTGAGACAGATGAGGAGAAACCTGAGACTTACATCCGAAAGAGAACTTGCACCGATAAGTGAATCTTCAGAGTCTGATCTGAGTGAACCTGAGCAAGCCACAGGAAGTGCTACGAGGTCTAGGAGAGCTCAAGTGCCGTGTCGGAGATATTCCTCTCCTGAGTGCACTTATCTGGTTACAAATGCTGGGGAGAGGGAGGTCCGAGATTTCAATACTCATTGTTGAGATCTTGCTGAGAGTTCCTGGAATCGAGGCTAATGCACTTCTGTCATTGACAAAGCCTTTCCCACCGAGGCTGAATGGCTTACGGACTCTGATTCTGGAAGACATCAAATTACCAAGCTTCGGAGCTCCACAGTCTCCTTAAGAGATTGTATCATTGAGAGCTGAACTGTTACAGAGAGTCATTGAGGAGATTGGCCCTGATCTCATAAGGGATGTAAATCGAACTTTTTGAACTGTAAATAAATTGCTTGAAAGAAGATTACCTAGGTCCGAGTGGAAGAAGAATAAAAGAGGGAGTTTCTTATTGAAGATGAAAGAGGGCTAGGGAAGTCTTCCAAGCAGTGTAAATATTGTACAAGAGACTGTTGAAAAGAACTAAGGTTTCAAGGAAAAGTTGCTCAAAGACTCTGTTGCATGTGGATAAGAGGCGGAGAAAAAGAGACTGTGTATTGATCCTCTTACAAGCTGTAATCCGAGCTACTTTGAACATGGAGTCTGGAAACTGGAACTGTAGACACAAATATATGATAGGTACACTCATTGTAGGAGTCATTACTTAGTCCATTTTGAGCGCATGCCAAAGTGAGGTACATGGAGTGGGGGTACAGGGGACGTCCTCACCCACCACTGTCACCTCAAAAGAGGGTACGCTAGGATCTGAAAAAGGCTTCATGGAGCAAACTAGTCGCTTTCTACGTGTAGATGTTTCTAAAGGTGATTACATGCTGAATGCCTATGCTAAACTGCTGTATGAGTACGTTGATACTATGGAAGTGAGAGATTATTATGTGTGTATGCAATTGCCTGCTTCGGTTGACTCGGTACCATCACCTACCCTTGACGTATGGCATTAGTTGTAGTTTACTTCTTAGCATGTTTATGGAAAGGGTCATTATGAGTACTACTTCTCAAATTATGATGTGGTACTCCCAGAAATACCAGTCTATAAACATTTGAACAAATATGATTACTATAAGCAAATAGAGAGAATGGAAAAGTATTTCGCACCCACAGTAACATTAGATACTGCTTATGCACATAAACATGATCTAACATGCATATTAACGGACATAGAAAATAAATTTATAGATCAAGTAGAGGATAGAAGTAAGGGATAAGTTGTTAAATCTAACAATATGGATAAAAATCTTGAATGGACCAAGGAGGAGTTAGCTCACAAGGCTAAAAGAAGTTCTGATCCTACAGCTTTAGATTGGGAACGAGGCAAGCTTTGCATACGTCAAGTTCAGAGTCGTTATGACACCGTATTTGTGGGACAGAGTGTGTGTGCCCATATCTTTCTAGTCAATGGTCCTTGGAATACGTTTCTGCAAGAGTCAGTTCGAAAGGTGCCAGGAGTGTATTTTGTGTGTGGGAAGAATGCATATGTTTGGCTTCCAAGCAATTGGCATGGTACTTGTTATATGGCAGTTGTGTTTCCAAAGATATACCATAATGAGAATCTGGAAGGTTTGGAAGGAAAATCGAACCACAGGGATAAACGTGGACTGAGTTCTCGTGAGGTTATGGGAGATATATTTGGAGCAATGATACCTAGATTAGGAGTGGTGTTGAACAACATCAAGATCAGGAAGTTGTCTACTCTTGTGAATAAGTTGTCAGTTAACACAGCTCAGTCATTGTTACTCATAAATGGGGAGATGGTTTGGATAAGGGCTATGGTGATGCAAAACCGTCTTGCATTATATGTGTTATTGACAAAGGAAGGCGGAGTCTGTAAGATGCTGAAGGTCCAACAGTGTTGTACTTATATCCCTCATAGAAGTAAAGTTCTGAGGGAATATATAAACAACATTATTGATATACATCATGAGATACAAGATCTGGCAGCTGAGGGAGTTTGGGATAAGATTTGAAGAGGATTTGATGCAGTTGGAAGTTGGTTTGCAAACTTAGGAATTGGAATCCTTGGGTACATCTTGAAGCCAATTAAATTTGTTGTAATCAGTGTTATCATCTTAGTAGGATTGATATGGGCATACAAATGGCACAAGGAAAGGCATGTGGAGAGCTCCTTAAGGGAAAGAGAGAGAAGGGTGGAAAGACTGCAGGACATCCATTACAAGAGTTTGGAAGAGTTCAGACAGAGGAGATTATCTGCAACATCTGTTTAGATCGGTCTACTCTGCAGGGATTTTGGAATGTTTTATGATGACTCAACATCATCAGGGGGGACCTGATAGAGTGGAAATCACATTCTATTCGTTGAGGTGCATTATAATCACGTATTGACCACACCCACATATAATCCTTTGTGGTATTAATATAAAGTGTTCGAATTGTGAAATGCATTAACCTGAAAACGTGACGTGCTTTAGGCCATTGAAATGCAGCACGGTGAATCAACGTAGAAAGTGAATGTAACTAGCAGAAAACATTAACGTGAAGAACTTGTGTTGCGCAATTGACACTTAATCATGAATAAAATGTGCTTATTAATCATGTCATTTCACATGTAGGTAAATACATTAGTTGAAACTGCATTAATGCTGTGTGAATTCGTAAAGCTTATATGAAGTTCCTTATGTTAGCTGAACCTCGTAGGCCTGTAAGGCAGTTCCCTGGAAACTCTTGCTTTAGAATTAACAGCTGAATTTCATGGGTGCCCTGGAATTTGTCCTTTTCTCACGTTTTGTGTTGCAGGTGAAAGAAGCGCTCTTGTTAGCTAGAATAATGTCTTTGTTTTATTAGTCAGGCAAGGAGAGAAGTTACAAACGTGCGGCTTGATAAATGGAGGTCATTGTGTTTCACACAGGAAAAGGCCTAGTAACCAAGGACAAATTGTAGCAAGAAAAGTACACCGTTGTCCCGTGGAAAATCACCTCCAGGAATGTACTCAGAGTAGTATGGCGTGACTCTCGCACTGCACCCTGGGAATTCTGCCTGCGAATAACTTATTGTTGAAGTTCGGGATAGTCCCCACTTCTTCTTTTGCCTTCAGAGAGAGAGCATCTTAGAGCAAGCTCTGTAGCTCTATGCTACATGACCCATTGATTGTGGAAGGGCTTCCTAGGAAGACTAAACATACTGACACCTTTTACTCCTTCATCTAAAAATGCTTAAGTAGGGATGCCCCTTCCTTCTGTTCTCAGTGGTCTATCATATTGCCCCTTTTGCCTGTTCTGCATGGTTGGTTTGTTGCCCCTGCCCTCCATAGTTTGTTGTGCTGCCACTGGCCCTCCCGCATGCCCAGCATGGTTAAATTGTGCATCTGTATCCTCCTCCCTGCCCTCCATTATCCAAGTCCTTGCCCCTGACTCCTGCGTCCCAATAGTATTCTAATGAACAACTTGATTGCTAACATTCTGTGTTTATTACAAATGTGTGGCACGCCTGACATCATCTCAATTTAATAAAAACTATAATACCTAAAGCATTTCCTTTAGAAATTTTAAAAATGAGAGGCTCTTATTCCCATAGAAATTTTGGTTAGTGCTCTAAAAAACTAAAATGAGGACATATTTTCTGAGTTCTCAAATAGCGACAAAGCACTTTTAAATTATTTGCCATCTTTATGTTTTTTTATCCAGTTAATCACTTGATTATACGTTACACTTAGGGGAGAGGATGTGGCGTTATGGTCAGAGCTGCAGACTTTGCAACTGGGGAACCAGGTTTGAGTTTTGGCGTCAGCTCGACATCATGGGATTCTGGGCAAATCACTTAATCTCTCCATTCCTAAACCAAAATGAATGTGTCGTAATGTAACTGATGCTCATGTAAAGTACTCCAATACCTTCGGGTCAAGTTTTCCCTATATACAACTGACAAAAAACAAACAAATTAAGGGCCTCATTACAATGTCGATCGGAAAGCATTTCGACCGACTCAGTGTCAGAATGGTTTCCGATTGACTCAGATTCAGGGAGTCCGACCGACCGATTACGATGCTTCCGACTCCCGTTTGTTCGGACTCCCATTGACTTCAATGGGAGCCTATGTTCCGACCGACAACACAGGATCCCATTGAAGAAAGGGGTGGTTGCGGAAAACCTTGCACCCTGCAGCGGGAAACCCCATGGTGCCTGCCACGCCGTGCAAGGTTGGAAAGAGGGGACCCATGGGTACCCCCATGTGCCTCAATCGGAGGCCCCCGGGTGAAGGGGGGCCTGCTATGGGTGCCCCAAGTCGGTTTCCAACAGCTGATCCATGTCGGAACAACTGATTCGGAAAGGCTGTCCGAATCCAACATCATAATACGTCGGTCAGAAACGCGGTCCGTAGACCTGTACGAGTCGGCTCCGACCGACTCGGTTCCTCCGAATGCCGTTCAGAAGCGAGTCGGTACCGAGTCGGAAAGTCCGAACGGTTTCCGACCATCGTAATCGGTCGGTCGGATATGTTTCCGAGTCGGTCGGAAAAGTGGGTTCCGACACGGATTCGGTCAAACCGAATGCCGTTCAGAGTCTTTCCCACAGACATCGTAATGAGGCCCTAAGTGTTTTGCACACTTCTGTCATTGGGCAATACTTGGGCTACATTTGGGTGATATGTGTGCTACATTTGGGCTCTTTTTTGTCTGGGGGCCATCTTGGGAGACTTATTTGTTATGAAGCTCCCTAACTTCCTCATTTACTACAGTATCCTCAGTAGAAAATGCTTTCAGTTTTCCACTTCGATTCCATCAAGATGGCGTTTAGACGTGCTACACGTTTTTCATAAATTCCGAATGTTAGCACTGTAGTTGCTGATTAGAACACTGCAGTAAAGCTGCTGATCACCAGGGAGTTAACAGGCTGTCTGCTGCTGGTGTTGAAAGTGCATGTTTCACTCTGCATTGTTAGAATGTTTTAATGAAATAGAAGAGGAAGATATTTGAGAACTCACTTAAAATGTGTCCCAATTTTTCTTTCTTCAGCACTAACCATAATTTCCATGACAATGTGAAACCTCTCATTCTGTTCCTTTCTAAATTACATGTTTTAAGTTTTGCCAGTTTCATTCAATCAAGATGGCTTCAGGTGTGCCATACTTTTGTCATAAGTAAGACTGTTAGCCCTCTAGTTGTTCTTTAGAATACTCTGGGAAGCTGCAGTAGAACACAAGGGATTCAACTGATAGGCTGCTCCTGTTGGAAGTACATGTTTTACTGAGAATGTCAGACTTCATTTTCATATGCCTGAGAAAGCTGGTGTGAATTTACAGAAAATATGCTCTCATTTTAGCTTCTGGATCATCTTCCACAACCTCTATAGGAAAATCATAAGAAAACAGTTATCTCTCAAACTTGATTAATGAAATCCCAGCAGAAGGCTTTTTCACAGGGTGAAATCAGCTTAGAACACACCACAATCCCTAAAATTAGTATGGTACTATCAACAAATGATTTATATTGTAACTAAAATCTGTTATCACCCTTATATGTTCTCCTTTTTGTGACCCCCAAAACCTGCCAATTCACTACAATGCATTTAAATGGACTGCTATCATGTATATTGGTCCCAAGATGACTGCCAGCGCTTCCTGGCTGAAGTGCTGACAGGCAATCAGGTCTCACCATGAGATCTGTGCTTAGGCTCCGCTCAGCTATACAAATTTATTTTTCCTTGAATATCTCAAAAACTACTGAATGGGTTTACACCAATTCAAAATAAGGGCTTTTTCTGGTTCAAGAGCTAGCTTTCTGCCAAATTTGGTTTAATTCCGTTTTGAAGTTCGGGCTGTTCAAAATCCCTATGCGAATTAACATGAGAAACACACTTTTATTTATCTCGCCTTTTTCTTTGCCCCCTCTTGACAGATCACCTCAAAACTTTCCATGCACAACTAGAATCAGGAAAACACTTTTTTCGGACAATTTCGTGAAGATTCGTCAAACGACACCAAAGTGATAAGCAAGTCAAAAAAGATTTTTCCTATGGTAACTAAGGGCCATATGTAGGTAATCTGGAAATACCGATTCTTAATTACCGAATTTTACCGAATCGGTATTTATGAATCGGTATTCCCGATGTACGTAAATATTCGGTAAACAATACCGAATCGGTAAATATTTACCGAATCCACAATACCGATCGGTTTTACCGAATCGTTAAATACCGAATCGGTAAATACCGAATCGGTAAATACCGAATCGGTAATTCAAAAAAACATCAATTGAGGAATCAGCCAATCCTGTGCAACCACCACCCCTCCCAACCAGGAAGTGGCCACACCCAGGCAGGTGCACACAATCAGAACCTTCTGGAGAGGCTGGGAGTGCAGAGGAGAGCAACAGAGCCACTGCCTGAACCTCGCCTGCAAATCTTGCACAATGGACACCCAGGACACAGAAAGAGAAGGAGGGGAAAGGAAGAGGAAACTGAAATTCAGTCAGAGGGAACTGCAGGTCCTTGTGGAGGAGGTGGTGAAGCAAAACGCAAAGCTGTTTGGAAAGCAGTCCCTGCAAGTTGCAGAGTCAGTGAAAAGGAGAATCTGGCTTGAAATCCAGTCACAGGTGAATGCCATTGGAGTGACCCCCGGGACATTGATGTGCTCAAGAAGCGGTGGTATGACATCAGGAGCATCACCAAGAAGAAGATGGCAGATCTCAAGAAACAAGCCAGGCTGACAGGAGGAGGAAGGAACAGGGCACCTGCCCTGACTGAACTCGAGCGGCTCGTGGAGACCACGATAGAGCCAGAAAGTGTCTGTGGGATCGGGGATGCAGACAGCTCTGCCAGGGCTGCATCTAAACGAGGTAAGAAGCATGCACAGCATTGTGCCCCCCTCCCCTATCCCAAATCCCCAATTGGGCTCTGTGAATCCCACTCCAGAACCGATTTTAGTGCAAACCAGCAATGCATTATGGGAGATGTAGTCAGTGAAACCCCTATCATGACAGGAATCGCACTGAACAACAAGGCATGTGACACACATCAGCGATAAGCAGGCAGAAGACAATGAGATAGTGTGGCAGAAATGTATATTTATTCTTGCTATGCAGGGCTGCAGGTACACTGAGCTAATGTACAATTTCTGTCCACAGGCGAGACATCGCGCAGGACTGGTCAGGACAAGGGAGAGAGGGCACCCCGGAAGGACATCACTGAGAAGGCCAGTACGAGTGCAGGGCACACAACACCACCACAGTCAGCCTCACCACCACAGCTAGCCTCGCCACTACTGCCAGCCTCACCACCACAGCTAGCCTCGCCACTACTGCTAGCCTCACCAGCATCAACACCACCTGCAGTGCTGAGACCTAGGAGGCGTGCTGTTGCCAGACTGATGGAGTTTGAGTCCTCCTCAGAAGACTCGAGGGGGAAACATCCACTGTGCCAGTGGATGGTAGCAATGCTGGTGTGCTGTCCACCACTGAGGGAGCACACACAGGTGCCAGACGCCGCCGCAGGGCTCGTGTGAGCAGTCCACCTCCACAGGGTGAGAGCCATGGTGTCTTCGGAGGGCTGGAGGCAAGCATGGTGAAGGTGCAGCGCCTACAAGGAAAGGCAATACAGTCAGTCCAGCGACAAATGAGGCGCCTCAATGACAGCATGAGCAACATTGACAAGGGCATAGGCACAATGGCTGAGGGCATGAAGGAGATGGCTGCAGGCATGCGGGACATGTCCCAGTCTGTGATGCTGCTGTGCAGCAAAATGGATGAGGACAGAGTTACACGGCGCAGGGAGAGGCAGAAAATGGAGCACCATACAAGGGCAGTGAACCGCCTAGCAACTGCCACTTCTCTGCTCTGCAGGCGCTCCGTGGCCATGCAGGAGGGCCTGGCGCACTGCAGCACTGATGTCACTAGGGGGCTGGTGAAGGTGACCACTGCTCTTGAGGTGCTGCTGACAAGTCAGTCTGCCACTACTGGTGCTGTGGAAGTTGGGGACAGCGAGGACACGACCAGTCGGAGCAGCATTACCCCCCTGTAACAGACACCCGGAGGAGCAGCAGACGGCATGGGGCTGCCACTGGTTCCACAGCCAGTGAGGACAGTCACGTACTGGCATCCAGTACTGTTGTGCGTGGCCGCAGACGCTGATGCAGCCCACACTAACAGGACAGAATTGGGTGAAGTAACCCATGACTTCCTACTATGGATGTCAGAAATTGGAATGCCATGTTTGGCCGTTTGTGTTGTGGCGTAGTGCCCAGAAATTAAAACTACGTCATTACATACAACTACTGGCTGTGTCTCCTTACTTACTTAAAAATAGTTGCATGTGATCTCTGCCCGTCTCTGTCTCCCATCTGTTGCTGGTGGCACTCCTGCTGCGTTGGGCTCTGGCTGTGCTAATTCATCATCATTGTCCTCAAAATCTGTTAATTCCACTTCTGTACCTTTCTTTGTGGCAAGGTTGTGCAGCATTGCACAAGTTGCAATGATTTTGCAGCAGATGATGGGTGTGTACTGACGTGCGCCTCCGCTTTTGTGGAGGCAGCGGAACCTGCTTTTCAATAGTCCAAACGTGCGCTCCACAACGTTGCGTGTTGATTTGTGTGCCACATTGTATCGTCTCTCACTCAGGGTTGATGGGTTTAGGTAGGGAGTGAGGATAAATGACCGCACGGCATATGCACTATCGCCTAGGTGAGGATGAGAGTGCCATTAGTCACATACACCAATACACATTCATCTGCAGTAAGTATGAGTGAGTGTCACAGTGATTTACCTAGCAGGTATCCTTCTCCAAATTCTCCCGCAGCCAGGCGTGTGTAGATCCCACTGTTCTGGAAGATGTATGAGTCGTGGGTGCTCCCAGGAAATTTGGCCACGATGTCAGTGATGATGTTGGCAGCATCGCAGATTACCTGCACATTTATGGAGTGGGTGGACTTTCTGTTCCTGTAGATGTGCTCAGTGGCTGCTGGTGGGCAGATTGGAATGTGTGTGCCATCAATACAGCCTATGACATGCGGGAACTGTGCCATCTGGTAAAAGTCTGTCTTGGTTTTCAGCAGTTCCGCCTGTGTGTTTGGGAAGCTAATGTAGTGGTGCATTCTCTGCATCATGGCATCCAGGAACTTTCTGAAGAAACGGGACAGGCAACTCTGAGACACCCCGCCTACCGCAGCTATCACCCCCTGGTAACTGCCAGATGCGAGTAGATGTAGGCTACAGAGCACCTGCACATGTGGTGGTATGGTGTGCGCCCTTGGTGTTGGGTGCTCCAGGAGTGGGTGCAAGTCCCTTATCAAGTCCAGGATGGTGTGGGGGTGTAGCCTGTACCTTTCATGGATCTCAGCCTCAGTCTGTTGGAAGATTGTGATGCGCTGTCTGTAAATGCGCTCCTCCCTTCTCCAGATCCTCACTCCTGCTGCCTGTAGACGTAGCCGCCTTGCAATCACATAGAAAGCCGCCATAGTGATCACACTGTTGCATTTTGGGATTGCTTATATTCGCTATAGATGATTACCACCTGCTTTCAGTCAGTGTTAATTACCGACTCTTAAATACCGAATTTCATGTAATTCGGTATTACCGAATTTACCTACATCTCTTTTTTCGTTTTTACCGATTCTTATTTACCGATTCGGTAAATAAGGAATCGGTGATTTCCGAATGGGTAGATTTGAATTCGGTAATGATGAATCGGTATTTACCGATTCATAATTACCGATTCCTTCTTTTTGGCCTCCTACATCTCAATCTCCTAAATACCGGTCGGTAACGGGTGATTTACCGAATTTCGTCCGTTACCGACCGGTATTTAGCTACCTACATATGGCCCTAAGTCCTCTACATATATAATAGGCTGCCTGCATTAAAATACAGTGCAAGGAGTGTATAGTGCATTTTCGGCCCATTCACAAAATTCTGCGGGATCTCCATGAGTTTCTTTTGCAACTCCGCAGAATTCCACTGAGTAGAATTTCTCAAGTTCCGCCCAGGCCTAATCAAATCTACTAGTTTCACCCAGAAAGCCCGTTGAGGCATCCAGGTTCAAATCCTTTTTTCCTTCTAAGACCTCTACATTGAAATTCACTTCCACTAGCTGCTTGTGCCAGCCTCACAATTGTCGACTGTAAATCAGTCCTGAAGAGTCATCTCTGCGTGCTCAGGGATAAAAACTGAAGACCGCATCAAAAATTTGCAAAACTTGTTAATATGGAAATCAGTGTGTCTTTATGGTTAGGTACTGAATTGTATTGTCTGTCTTCATTATCAATTTTACCACCAACTGTCATCTTTGCCCATGTATCAATTGTTTATTTTGGTCCTTGTTGGGAGCAGGTG
Source organism: Calotriton arnoldi (assembly GCA_963921515.1). Classification (NCBI taxonomy): domain Eukaryota; kingdom Metazoa; phylum Chordata; class Amphibia; order Caudata; family Salamandridae; genus Calotriton; species Calotriton arnoldi. The sequence continues at coordinate 448,489 of CAWUFW010012358.1, read as the reverse complement.
TGGTCCAGTGTCTCTGGACCAGGGTTTGAATCCTACCATTGATGCTTGGCTGCAAATCCTGTGATTCTAGACAAATCACTTAATGTTCATGTGCCTGTAACGGGAAACATCCATTACAACGCGGGCATTGCATCGCAATGCCTTCACATCGTGGTCATTACAACGCAAGTCGTTACAACGACTTGCGCTGGATGGCGCTCTAACCTATGGAATAGTATGATTTACAATTCCAACACCTTCCCTACTGTACGTAGACTGGAGTTGGAATAGTAAATCATACTATTCCTAAGTCCAGCACCCTCCAGCGCAAGTCGTTGTAACGACTTGTGTTGTAACGAACAGGATGTAAAAAACCGCGTTGTAAATGTATGCGTAGTAACTAACCCTGGGCAAAGCACTACGCTACGCTCGCGTAGTTTGCGAAGTTTGCGCTACTTCGCACTACGCGAATTGCACGAAGCACAGTGCATACACGCCTAGCGTAGTGCAGCGGTCATTTTTTGCTTGCTCGCGGTCCTCAACGTCAAGTTGGCGACTGCGAGCAAGCAAAATGACATCCCGGCGAGACTTTTTCCTCGTTCGCGATCAGCAACATCAAGTTGCCGATCGCGAGCGTGGATAATAAACCTCCTGGCGAGATTCTCAACGCGGGGAGGTCAGGTTTCTCATTGCGAGTGGTCGCGTATGCTCACGACCGCTCGCGATGAGAAACTACCAGTCCACGTTGAGAAAGCTGCTGCTCGAGTAAAAATCTACTCGAGCGGCAGTAAAAGACAGCTCGCACTGTGCAAGATGCCGTTTTCAATGATTGCACAGTGCGGACAAGCATCCGGCACTGTGCAATCATCGCGAACAGCGCACTACGCAGTCCGCGTAGTGCTACGCGTAGCTCGCGTAGTGCAAAGTGCACTTCGCGTAGCTTCGCGTAGCGCTACTTCGCGAACTACGCCCAGGTCATACATTCGCCTGTAACGCATATATGTGAAATACGATAGTACATAAGGTTAACATATAAAATCCCTATTTCTTGTACACAATTTCGTATCATCTCCCTACACCCCAACTTGTACAGTGCCACCTTGCTCCCCAGTTACATTTGCAGTGCATAATGAACATACTTATGTTATCCATTCCATCTGTCAGTTACTATACTTGGTACATTTATTGTTCTTATATTCAGTTCTGCTCAAAATGTTATAGTCCCCAAGCAAATAATGAAGCTACAACAGATCTATACACAGACAGATGAGAAGAGTCAAAGATGCACTGTATTCATCTTGTGAAACGGGAACAGTGGTGTAGAGCAAAATGATAGGTAGCCCCTGCAGAATGCGAATACCCCTTCCCCTCCCCTCGGAGTCTCCCATATCTCACAGACATTACGGACTGGCCCCGGAGAGTTGGGGACCCCCATGCTCTGAACTGGGAATTGAGTTGACAATATCATCAAGCTTCTCCTAGAATCATTCAAGGTACATCATGGCCAGCTATAGACAGAAGCCTCTCTCTGTTTTTCAGCTCATATACATCCATGAACTTGTATAAAAACAATAAATGTAGCATTTGTACCACTTGTGCCTGTCTTGCATCTGTACCCCAACTGGTATAGGCAAGAAAAATGACCTAGCTGCTAGGATATGCTTTTAAGTAATTTTTAAAAATAATTCCTGATCAGATCCAAATTCAGCAGGGTTTTATGAGTTTTCAACTGTTCTGAAGTACTTAGGGCTTGTGGTGTGCAAACAGGCAATATCCAGCTTTCAGGGTATTTCCTGAGTGGTGTTTGGGGCCAAAGGAGGTGGGGTAAAAAGAACAAGAAAGATGGAAATAAGGTTTTAAGGCTAAGAAAGAAGGTGATATGTCTTGTGCTTCTGACATAAGCATTCTACATCTCACTTGTATGTCATGCACACATTCAAAAGGACACGTTTCTTGGTACAGCCACTTGTTTGATTATCACTAGCAGGCATAAGTGAAAGTCAGGCTCATAATGTTCTCAAGTACGTGCGTCGGTGGGTGAATAGTCTCAGTGGCCAGGGCGCAGGTCATGTCCAATGCATCCACAAAACCAACATCCATGTTCTTAATAACCTCATTCATCACCAGATATTGACTCAATTTTTCCACCGCTGTGTTGGTGTCCCTGGTGTTCTCTGTCTTTATGATGACTTTGGTGTCAGGGCTCCGGGTCAGCAGTCGTTTGATGGCCTTGCGTATGTTGAGTGCTCTGCGGATGAACAGCTGGAGAGGGAATTGTCGGAAGTGCTGACCCATCGTGATGGCTAAGATGGTGTTGCGACCTCCGCCTATTTCGTCAATTTGTCGACTGGTGTATTTGTCTTCCTTAAATAAATAGAACCTAAAGCTTTCAAGTGGAAATCCATGCCTTTTGTATGATACCATAATGTCCTTGTCCATGTGGATGGCTAGGAGGGTCTTCTGCCAGGAAGGCCAACCGGATTCATGGTGGTCGAAATAGGTCATTACTGAGAAGGAAAATACAGAATGTAACAAACATCAGAAGGTTATTCATGAAATAAATTGGCACTATCAAAACACAATGCATGTAATACTTTCTCAACATATGCTTTTAATTTGTTTGGTTGTGTGTTTTAGATTTTAAGTAATCAAAACCTTTCAGCTTTCGCTACATACCGAGGGTTTGTGAAAATGTTCTTTTCCAAAACTAAATTTTTCAGATCGCACACATATTGCACACGTTATAATGGCAAGCAAAAAATAGCTGAATTATTTTATTATGTAAATAAATATGTTTCACCATAAAAGCCCCTATTAAATTCTATTGTCACACCAGGAATCAGAGACACAAGGCCAGGTAGACCACTGTTCCGAATGCAGGAAGAATCCTAAAGAAGCCAGACCACACAGCTACTTCCAGATCTAAATAAAGATCATGCCACTCTGCTAAAAAAGCAGCTCTCAGCTCAGCTGAAGAACTACACAAGGCCTAGTATCAAATTTACCTCACCAATCTATCACCAGAGCCATAAGACACCAAGAGCAGCAGTAACAAGCGTATGAAGTATTTGGTCCAGTGAGACCCCAATGGGCTACACTATACATTGACTTTGGTTGGGCGTAGGGTCAGCAGATCCATGCCCTCTCAGCAACGCATCCAGCAGTGACAACACAAACCTTTATCAAATTCACATGGTTTTGGAAAGAAGGAAGTTTACAAGGGGCCTCCCATTTCAACTCTTCTATCATACCCTTCTATTAAGGAAAAACCTTCGCTCACTCCACACTTACTCATTGAGCCAGCGAATAAAAACAAGGAACTTATGATTCTATTTTTTTATTTTAATTATTTTTTATTGCAATCCATAACATGAATAAATACAAGATTACTTCATAAAACACATATATTGAGATACAGCAATGTAATGATTTAGAATCATAGGTATCAGGAACCTATGATTCCAAATGAAACCTGCAATAAGAGGCAGTCTGTTTGTCTGTGATTACTCTAACACCACTGTAGCAGGTAGCAGATGGCTGAGGGAAAGTGTTTGCATTAAATTCTTGTCTTTACTTTGAGCCAAAGTAGGATTTTGTTGGACATCTGCCCTTTCTGCAGGGTCACCATGGATTTATTTTGTTGCCTTTTTGCTAAACCCTATTTTTACTGTCGTAAAGTGGTTGTGTTCCTTCATTGTATATGTATCCAAAACAAGGGTTACCCTTCTCACATGGAACCAGGGTGTGTATCATATAACAGGAGCCAGTGGTTCCTGTGGCCTATGTGTTTGATACTAATAACTGGAACGCTCAATGGCATATACTTGGGTGGAAAATGAATGTCAGAAAAAGAATCAGGACCATACACTTGGTAGAATTGTCAAGAAACACTTTTACTCATTTGATGATATTTATAACAGAAAATGCGAACCAAAAGGCGCTCGGTGTCCCAAGTGAAGTAAAACCTTAAAGAAGAGGGGGAGTGCTAGTGAATGGTAAAAAAAAAGCTTTCTATATATATCAAACAACCACAATACAATATATTAAATGAAAAATCAGTCCTCTAGTACAATGCTAAACGGCTGAGAGGGTGGTTCATTTGTAATTTGTGTCGACGACGTTTCGACACAAAGGGCGGGACAGGTGAGGTGAACCTCTCTCCTGAAATTCCACAATCTAATGATGGGAAGAACACCTTCAATCAGGGCTAGGGTAGTGCCTCTTCCCACAAGAAGTGGTCACTAAATGGTTTAGACACTCTAAAGGTAGATAGCCCATTGGCTATTAACTACCTGCCCTTGTAACGCCCCTAAATTCAGGTATTTAGGTGGCTCCCAGAGACCTGAACCTCAGATTCATCGAACCAAAGAAAACCAGAAAAAAGATCCACTGCATGAGAACTGAAGCCCTGCTGCAGAAGAAAAAGGCCCCAAACCCTGCTAGCTGCTCCAAGGACTCGACAATCGCTGCCTACTGTGTTGTCTTGAACCTCCAATGACTCCAAGAACCTCGAAGCACCTACAACCTTTGAGAATTGCTGAGAAGCTCCCTTGGAGTGAAGGTATCACACCCCTGCACACTGCAGGCACCGATCCCGTGAATTCCAGTTTGTCGAATTGCTGCTCCCCTACGACCTTGATGCAACACTGAAGCAAAAAGAGGTACAACAGCTCCGGAGAGTCAGATCTGCTTCTCCACCACGTTTGGAGACACCAGGGCCTACCGGAGCCGCGATATACCAATACCCCCAATGGTAAAAACCAAGAAGAAGAGCCCACTCCAGACTCCCAAAGCACCAGAAGCAAGCACCCATCGAGTGACATCGAAACACCCGAGAACCACTTCCTGAGTGGCCCAGCTGTCCCGAGATCGCCTCTCCACGTTGCCTACTCCTGATCGCGAGGACCTAAAGAAGCATGATGCCCGGTTGACCTTTTCAAACTGCACCCGGCCCCAGCACCGACCATCCAGCTCGGCTCCTGTGGCCCCCAGGACCTTACAACCTCCTCCTCCAAGGAGACCCACCGTCTTATCTGTAAGTCCACCTGTGCAGTTCATTTTCAAGTGGCCCCCTTTGTCTTTGCACACCAGTTTCAAAGACCCTCAGCACTCTGCTCCCGCCTGATCCAAGATGCTCCTGAACTTCTTCTGCTGGAACTTTGGACCTTGTCCCGACTTTGCCCTAAAACAAGAAGGTGAACTTCGTGAAAGCCTAAATTTATATGCATTTTTCCCCTTTGATTCCTATGGTGCGTAATTGCACACAAAAGTGATATATTTTCTGAACTTTGAAAAATTGTAACTCCAAAAGTATTTACCTTAGAACTATGTTCTTGGTTGTCAAAAATACATAAAAAGTGACTTTATTTTTATAAATTGGTCTCTGATTTATTCTTGAGCATGTGCCTCATTTACTGCCTCTATAAGTACAACAAATGCTTAGCACTACCCTCTGAAAAGACTAACTTCTCGCCCACACTACCACAAAAAGAGCTTTAGAAGTATCTGCTTTTACCTCTGTGTGCCATTTGGGGATTATCTGGACTCTCTGCACAGTGTACTTCTTTTTAGCACACTATATAGAGAGCCAGCTTCCTACATTTGGTGGTTCAGCGGTAGGATAGAAGAGTTTGCATTTGCTGGAACCACTTTGTAAATATTTGACCACTGAGCAAATCCAAAAAATGTCTTTAACTAGTCAAATTTTTGATTGGTCTATTTTTTCCAAATTTATAAAATTAACTGCTAGGGCCTTGGTTAAGTCCTTGAAAAAACTGTTTAGAAGTTTAAAAATCTGTACTTTAGTTAGTACAAAGTATTTAGGGCCCGATTCACAAAAGTAATCTGAGACAAAATCCTAACTTTACGACTTTCGGTATTCACAAAAGGCATTTAGGAGTAGTAAAGTTAGGATTTTGTTTTAAGTTTGTCTTAAGTTTTGGTCTTAAGACAAAATCCTAACTTAAGTTAAACTTAAATTAAACTTAAGTTAGGATTTTGTCTTAAGTTTGTCTTAAGTTTTGGTCTTAAGACAAAATCCTAGCTTAAGTTAAGTTAAACTTAAGTTAGGATTTTGTCTTAAGACCAAAACTTAAGACAAACTTAAGGCAAAATCCTAACTTAAGTTTAACTTAAGTTTAACTTAAGTTAGGATTTCGTCTTAAGATCAAAACTTAAGACAAACTTCAGACAAAATCCTAACTTTACTACTCCTAAATGCCTTTTGTGAATACCGAAAGTCGTAAAGTTAGGATTTTGTCTCAGATTACTTTTGTGAATCGGACCCTATGTGTGTAGTTATTTTTTTAACTTCATAAAAAGGTCCCAACTTTAGAAAAATAATGCCTGAAACCAGTAGCCAGGATCAGGAGCTCGACCCGATCCCTTACATAGACCTGAGCCATGCTAGAAACAGAGCCCTCTATAAAGGCTATGATATCAGAACAGGCAAAAGTCCAAAAAAGGAATATCTTCAAAAACTGATAGCTCAGTTTGAGAAAGATCACCCAGATCTGGTAGACCAGTCTGAGGTTGATGATAATGTCAATGAAGATAATACTGAGGATGGACATGAGTCAGTCCCCTCAGATACAGCTGAGATCCCCCGGATGAGGACCCCATGCTGGAAAGAGTGACCAGGAGACTGAACTTAGAAGCTCATCTCCTGGAAATAGAAATGCAAAGGAAAGATGTGGGCCTAGGGCCTATCTCTAGTGGTAGCATACAAAAAGATAGGGAGAGTGAAGGTTTTTATGATTCCAAACTCCCCAAAGGGATTGTCCCTAAATATTCACATGGTGATGGTATCACAAATGGTTCACTTCATTTGAGAGGGCCTGTTTAGGAGGTAAAGTAGCTAGAAAAAAATTGGTCTCCTCTCTTGTGGGAACTATTCTCATGGAAATGCAGGGATAGACTCTTGACATTGCCTGAAAAGGATGCTGAGTCTTATGATCTGATGAAGGGTACCCTAACTGAGGGCTTTGGATTCACCACTGAAGAGTATAGAATAACATTCAGGGAGACTCGTAAAACCCAGAGTTAGTCCTGGGTGGAATTTGTTGACCTTTCAGTGAAAACACTAGGTGGTTGGTTAACAGGTAACAATGTGAATGACTTTGAAGGGCTTTACAATTTAATTACTAAGGAGCATCTTTTGAGTAATTGTTACGATAAGAAGTTACATCAGTCTCTGGTAGACCTAGGTCCACTTTTTCCTCTAGAGTTGGGGAAGAAGGCAGACCACAGGGTCAAAACAAGGATGGCTAAAACTACCACTGGTGGGGGTGACCAAAAGAAAGAGGCCAAAAAGACACCTCAAGGGAAAGACGGTGACCAAAAAGACAAAAACAAAAATGAGTCTTCTTCAGGCACCCAACAGCTTGCTCAGGAGGATGGGCCCAGAAACTTATCACAGCCCAAGGGAGTGTACCAGGGTAAAAACTGAGATCCCAGGAAGGCTTGGTATTTTGATTGCAAGACAACTGGACACCGAACCTGGAGACCCTAGCTTTAAAAACAAATAGAATGCCTCTAGTCCACCTGCAGCAAATGCAGTTGTGAGTCTCCAGATGGGATCACAGGTGCGCCCTGACCAGGTCAAAGTGCTCAATGAGGCAACTCTAGTCTCAGAGGGAGGGGTGAATTTAGCTACTCTGGCTGTCTGGCCCAGTAACCTGGAGTGACACAGACAAGAGCCAAATATTAATGGGATTAGGGTGGAAAGCCTGAGGGTCACTGCTAGTATCACCATGGTGGTTGATCTACTGGTCTCCCCAGATCAATATACCCTACGGCAGACCTATATAGTCCTCAACGTTGACAAACAGGCTACGGAATATTCAATGGCCTTTGTGACCTTAAATTGGGGAGGGGTTAGTGGCCTGAAAAGGGTAGTGGTGTCTTCTGCTTTCCCTGTACAGTGTCTGCTTGGAAATGATTTGGAGTACTCAGGATGGGCTGAGGTAGAAAAGAAAACATATGCAACAATACTGGGAATACCTGTATGGGTGTGTATGCAAACAAGGGCACAAAGCAAAACCCAAGGTTAAAAAGAAGTGTTTGAGCCTGAAATGATTGACAAACCTTCCAAGAGAAAGGTCAGGAAGTCTGGGAAACCAGTTTCAAAACAGACACCAAACCAAGTCCCCTCTCCTCAGGGAGAAGACTTGTCAGCCCAGAGGCAACTGAGCCTCAGGAGCATGGGCCTTACACAGCAGAGCTCTTAGGACCAGGGGGACCCTCTAGGGAAGATCTGTGCCAGGGGTAGAGAACCTGGCCCACTCTTGAAAGCCTGAGACAGCAAGCTGCTGAACAGGAAAAGGGAAGTGTCAGTGGTTCCCACAGGACCTATTGGGAGAAGGGACTCCTAAACACTGAGGCCAGAGACCGCAAACCTGGTGCCACTAGGACATTGGTAGTGCCTCAGCAGTTTAGAGCTTCTCCTTACATTTGCCCATGAGATTCCCCTAATTGTGCATCGTTCCCAGACAAAAACCTGGAGGTGGTTAGTCAACCACTTCTACTGGCCAGGAATGTCTCAGAAGGTGAAGGAGTTTTGCAACTCCTGTGCTACCTGTCAGATTAGAGGCAAGACAGGTAGCCACCTGAAGGTCCCTTAATTCCTCTTCCAGTGGTCAAGGTACCATTTAAAAGGGTAGGGATTGACAATGTTGGTCCCCTTGACCCTCCACCATCACCAAGGAACACATTCATCTTGGTGGTAGTGGATCATGCCACCAGGTACCCTGAGGCAATTCTCCTAAGGACCACCACTGCACCTGCAGTGGCCAAGGCCCTCCTTGCAATTTTTACTAGGGCTGGATTTCCTAAGAAGATAGTGTTAGACACTGTATAAACTTCATGTCCGCATACTTGAAACACATGTGGGATGAGTGTGGGGTGGACCTATAGGTTCACTACACCAAACCATCCACAGATGAATGGGCTTGTTGACATATTTAATGATTAGTGGATTCCCTGAAAAACTCAGAAGGAGATGGGATGTCTTGCTACCTTGCCTGCTTTTTGCTTACAGAGAGGGGCCACGAAAGGGAGTAGGATTTTCCCCCTTTGAACTTTTGTTTGAAAACCCTGTAAGAGGACCCCTCTGTATTGTCAAGGAAGGATGGGAGAGATCTCTTCAGGAACCAAAGCAAGACATTGTGGATTATGTTCTTGGCCTCCGTTCAAGGATGGCTGAATACATGAAAAAACACAACAAAAACCTTGAGGCCACCCAGGAGCTCCAGAAGCTCTGGTATGGTCAAAAGGCTGCCATGGTGCAGTTCCAACCAGGGCACAAGGTGTGAGTTTTGGAGCCTGTGGTACCTAGGGCCCTCCAGGACAAATGGACTGGGCCCTACCCTATCCTTGAGATAAAAGGGGAGGTCACTTACTTAGTAGACCTTGGCCATGTAGAAACCCCAAAAGGGTAATACATGTAAAACGCCTTAAACCCTACAATGACAGGGCTGATGTGATCATGCTTATGGTTACAGATGAGGAACAGGAGGTAGAGAGTGATCCACTTCCTGATCTCTCTCACAACCCTAAAGATGGGTCAGCTGATGGAGTGGTCTCAGACACCCTCACTGCCCAACAGTAGAGTGATTGCAAGCAAGTCCTCAACCAGTTCGCTGAGCTCTTTTTCTTGACCCCTGGACACACTAACTGGTATACACATGATGTGGACACTGGTGACAGCCTACCTGTCAAAAATAAAATCTACAGAAAGGGAAGTCTGATCATGTCAAGGAAAGATTTAAAGCTGAAGTAAGCACGATGCTGGAGTTGGGTGTCATTGTACCCTCAGAGAGCCCCTGGGCCAGCCCACTTGTTTTAATCCTTAGGCCTCATTTCCATGGTGGAAAGAAAGAAATGAGGTTTTGTGTGGACTACTTGGGCCTCAATGCAGTTACCAAGACAGATGCACATCCAAATGCAAGAGATAATTATCTCATTGACAAGTTAGGAGCAGCCACGTATCAGAGTACCATTAATCTCACATCAGGGTACTGCAGGTTTGACCCCTGTAGCAAGCGAAAAATCTGCATTTTCCACTCTAGATGGACACTTCTAGTTCACTGTGATGTCTTTTGGTCTGAAGAATGCCCCTGCCACCTTTCAGAAGTTGGTGAAAAAACTCCTTGCTGGATTGGAAGCATGTAGTGCAGCCTATCTTGATGATATTGCTGTCTTTAGCTACACCTGGCAGGATCACCTGATCCACCTCCAAAAGGTCCTGGAGGCTCTGCAGGGAACAGGTCTCACTATCAAGGCAAGCAAGTGCCAGATAGGGCAGGGCAAGGTTGTATACTTGGGCCACCTTGTGTTTGGAGGCTAAGTTCAGCCCCTACAGCCCAAAATCCATAAAATTCTGGATCGGGAAGCTCCAATCACCCAGATCCAAGTCAGGGCATTCTTTGGCTTGACTGGGTACTACCGGAGGTATGTGCAGGGATATGGGTCCATTGTGGCCCCCGCACAGAATTGACCTCTAAGAAAATGCCCAAAAAGGCAAATTGGACAGTGAACTGTCAAAAGGCTATTGACACATTAAAAGAAGCAATGTGCTCAGCACTAACCCTGGGCGAAGTACTACGCTACGCTCGCGTAGTTTGCAAAGTTTGCGCTACTTCGCACTACGCGAATTGCACGTAACACAGTGCAAACACGCGTAGCGGTCATTTTTTGCTTGCTCGCGGTCCTCAACGTCAGGTTGGCGACCGCGAGCAAGCAAAATGACATCCCGGCGAGACTTTTTCCTCGTTCGCGAGATTCTCAACGCGGGGAGGTCAGGTTTCTCATTGCGAGTGGTCGCGTATGCTCGCAACCGCTCGCGATGAGAAACTACCAGTCCGCGTTGAGAAAGCTGCCGCTCGAGTAGAAATCTACTCGAGCGGCAGAAAACGACCGCTTGCACTGTGCAAGATGCGGTTTGCACTGATTGCACAGTGCGGACAAGCATCCGGCACTGTGCAATCAGTGCGAACAGCATTTTGCACAGTGCACTACGCAGTTCGCGTAGCTACGCGTAGCTCGCGTAGTGCGAAGTGCACTTCGCGTAGCTGCGCGTAGCGCTACTACGCGAACTACGCCCAGGGTTACTCAGCACCCATTCTAAAAGCTCCAGTTTACTCCAAGCAGTTCATAGTCCAGGCAGATGCCGCTGAACATGGGATAGGAGCGGTTCTATCCCAGACCCATGATGATGGCCATTACCAACCTGTTGCTTTCATAAGAAGGAGGTTTCTCCCCAGAGAGCAGGGTTGGAGTGCCATAGAGACGGAATCCTTTGCTGTGGTTTGGTCCCTGAAGAAGCTGAGACCATACTTGTTTGGTTCTCACCTCCTTCTCCAAACTGACCACAGACCTCTCAAATGGCTCATGCAGATAAAAGGAGAAAAACCAAAATTGTTAAGGTGGTCCATATCCCTACAGAGAATTGAATTACAGTGGACTACAGACCTGGGACTGACCATGCCAATGCAGATGGCCTTTCCAGGTTCTTCCACTTAGAAGATTAAGACTTTCTAGGGAAAGGTTAGTATCATCCTCTTTTGTTTGGGGGGGGTCATGTAGGAAAGTGCCTCTTTTTCCATGGTTGCCCCCCACTTTTTGCCTGATGTTATCTCAAACTGTAAGTGCACTGGGTCCCTGCTAACCAGGTTCCCAGTGCCAGATCTCTTTCCCAAAACACTGTACCACGATTGACACAACTTTAGCTACCCCTGCAAGTCCCTAATAAGTAATACCTAGGGCATGGGTACAGAAGAGGGTCATCTGGGGTTGCAGCATTGGTTGTGCCACCCCAGGGCCCCCTCACCAAGGCCATGCACTCTACCATTGCAGGCTGAGTGTCTTGGTGCAGGAAAATCCGAAGAGTTGACATGGCACGCAGCCCTGTGTGCCATGATCCTTATGCACTGCATAGGATATATTTAAGTCATCCCTACTGCAGGCCTTTAGCCCTAAGGTGGGGTGCACTATATCCTATGTTTGGGCATATCAGCATGAGCAGATACACCCATACAATGTCCAGTCCATTCTGTGATGTTGTAAGTGAACAGGTAAGCCATATAGAGTATATGGGCTTGAGATTTGCCAACACGAGTTTCCCAACTCCATGATGGCATCACTGTTTTATAAGATGTTTGATACCAAACATCTTGCTTTAATAAATCCTCACTGAGGCCAGTGTTAGATTTATTAATACATTCACACAGGAGACCCTTTTAGAGGGTCCCCTCAAACTGAACCAAACACTAGTGGGGTCTGCCACCACCAGACATATTTCTGACCTCATGGGGTAAGAGCCAGCCCTCTCATAGGACAGCAACAATACCTGCTGTGGGCAGGGGTGTTTCACACCTCATGCAGGACAGGATGGCCTTCCTGGGTGGGATGCTTCAAAGGTCATGCCACCTTTGAAATCCAACCCAGGAACCCTCAGATAGTGGGGGAGGCCAAGTCCCCTTTCCTGCTCAACCTCTGATGGGAGGAAAGGTGGGAAAATTAGTTAGATGAGAAGGAGGGTCCCCCTGAGCCTGCACTACCCCTAGGGTGGGACAGGTTAGGTGAACACCTCTCATAAAACTCCACCTTCTTGAGATGGTGAGAAAACCTCCAATCAGGGCTAGGGTAGTGCCCCTTCCCACAGGAAGTGGTCACTAAAGAGTGTAGACACCCTAAAGGTAATTAGCCCATTGGCTAGTACCTATCTCCCCTTGTAATGCCCCTAAATTCAGTATTTAGGTGGCTCCCTGAGACCGGAACCTCAGATTGAGCGAACCAAAGTAGATCAGGACAAAGAAGGCCTGCTGCACAAGAACTGGAGCCCTACTGCAAAAAAAAAAGGCCCCAAACCCTGCCAGCTGCTCAAAGGAGTCGACAATCGCTGCCTGATGTGTCGTCCTAAACCTTCAAAGATTCCAAGAACCCCGGAACACCTACAACCTTCAAGTAGTCACTAAGAAGCTGCCTTGCCGTGAAGGTAACACACCCCTGCACACCGCAGACATCAATCTCGTGAAGTCCGGTTTGTCGACTTGCTTCTCTCCGACGACCTCGATGCAGCACCGAAGCAAGAAGAGACACAACAGCTCTGGAGGGCAAATCTTCTTCTCCACCAAGTTTGGAGGCACTAGGACCTACCGGAGCCACAGCATACCAATAACCGGGGTACCGGACCCCCAATGGTAAAAACCAAGAAGAAGAGTACACTCCGGACTCCTGGAGCACCAGAAGCAAGCACCCATTGAGGTACTTTGAGACACTTCGTGAGTGGCCCAGCTGTCCCGAGATTGCCTCTCCAAGTTGCCTGCTCCTGACTGAGAGCACCTAAAGGTGCACGACGCCCGGCTGACCTGTTTGCTCTGCACCCGGCCCCAACACCAACTAACCTGCTCCAGTGGTCCGCAGGCCCTTGCAACCTCCTCCATCCAAGGAGACCCACCGGATTTACCTATAAGTCCATCTGTGCAGTGTATTTTCAAGTGGCCCCCCTTGTCTTTGCGCACCAGTTTCCAAGACCCTCAGCACTCTGCTCCCGCCCGATCCGGGACCCTCCCGAACTTCTACTGCTGGAACTTTGGACCTGGTCCTGACATCGACCTAAAACAAGAAGGTGAAAGCACTACCTAATTTTATATGCATTTTTCTTCTTTTTCCCCATTGATTCCTATAATGTGTAAATTTGCACAAAACTGATGTATTTTCCAAACTTTGAAAAATCGTAACTCCGAAAGTACTGATCTTAGAACTGTATTCTTGGTCTTACAAAATACATAAAAATCTACTGTATTTTTAAAAATTGTCTCGGATTTATTCTTGAGTGTGTGTCTCATTTATTGCCTCTGTGAGTACAACAAATGCTTAGCACTACCCTCTGATAAGCCTAACTGTTTGCCCACATTACCACAAAAAGAGCATTAGAAATATCTGCTTTTACCTCTGTGTACTATTTGAGGATTCTCTAGACTCTCTAGGTTTTGTTGCCCATAAGGCAAGGTATTTGGTATTTAAAAGTAGTGCGTGTAAATGTTTAGTATTAAACATGTCTTTACAGTGACTAGCCTGTCAAAGCTATTTTCACTGAGGCAAGACTGGCTTCCATAGGTAAATAAATATTAAATACTAGTACTGTATGTCAGGAATATGACTAGCTAGATAAATAATGATACAACTAATTTTAATGGTTAATAAAATTCCAATTCAATGTTGGAGTATTTTTTATTTAATATTACGGAAAAGTAACTTTTAGAAAGTTGCCTTTGTCTGTCTAAAGTCCCTGAAATCTAAATCTGAATTTTGTTCTCTAACCTCGGCTAGCCAGTAATAAGTATTTTAATAGGCACCAAGGAGATGTGAACTTACTCCCAGAAGCAAACAATAGGCTGACCCAAATGGGCAGAGGTGATTTATCTAAACCTCATGAAACATGCAGGGAGGGTTGGAAGGATCCTTTTTGACATTAAAGTGTAAAGTCCTGCTTGGCAGGTCGGGGGGGATTTTTCTTATGACACTTAGGGCACACTTCAAAGAGGCCAACACTGCTGCAGCGGGACTCTTTTTGACATTACAGTGTCACAGCCTGTTTGACTGAGATGATGGATTTACATATAACATTTGGGTGCATTCCTTGCCTGGTTGTTTACATCTCACCTTTGTTCTACCAGACTTCTGTCTCTGAGGTTCTGATGCCTTTTTCACTTGTCTGAGGCCTCTAGAGGTGCTTTAGCAGTCAGACCTGAATTGACTTTGGCTCTTCTGTTACACTAGACAGCTTTCCCCAGGATGGAAAGAGTCCTTCATTCTACTCCACATCCCATTGTTGACTGGAAAGAGACCGACAGCACATAGTTCCACCCTGAAGAGCTTCAGGGCACCAAAGCATCCAGTATACATTGAATTCAATTCTAGGGCAAAGCTGAACTACAGTCCTGCTTCAAACAGGTACTGTGCTTTCTTCGAAACTACCAGCAGCATCCGATCAAAGGCAAAGCTAGCTTCACAGACTTTTACATGGGTTGGCTTTCTGGTCATAGTCGCAGAGGGAGTTCTGAGAAGGGAGGTGGTTCTCATACCCAGACACCTCCCCAATGAGGATCCATGGCAACCTAGTATTACACAGACACAACAAGCATTGTCAAAGCCAAGGCATGCAATTACAGGCATGCACAAATGCTGTTTTCATGCACCACATGTACAAATGCCATTTAGCACACTAAAATCAGAACTATTGGCTTTACCAATACTGCGTAAAAAAGACTACTTTCTATATACAATGTATATAGGCGATAGAAAACTAAATGTAATGATTCAGTTAACTTTCCAATGTGTAGTAACCCTGTTAGACCTAACAGCCTTTGATGTGGTCTTCCCCCAAAGTTTTTGCTTTCTCCACTCCTGTTGTTTGGATTTTGTTGGAATTAAGACTCTGTGCACTTTACCACTGCTAACCAGTGCTAAAGTGCTTGTGCTCTCCCCTTTAAACACAGAAAAAGTGGCTCACACCCAATTTACTTGTAAATCCCTTGTACAGTGGTACTACATGTACCTGGGGCCTGTAAAATAAATGCTACTAGTGGCCCTGCAAAACGCTTTGTGCCAACCACTTAAGTAGCCCTCTAAAACATGTCTGAGGTCTGCCATTGCAGCCTGTGTGCAGTTTTAAACTGCAAATGATCTAGCAAAATAAATGTTTTGCGAGGCCCAAACCTCCCTTTTTAATACATATGAGTCACCCCTACAGGAGGTCCTAAACTGCCCATAGGGCAGGGTGCATTGTATTTAAAAGACAGAACATGTATTTTTAAGGGGTACATCTCTTGGTAGTAAAAAACTCCCAAATTCGTTTTTCACTACTGTGAAGCGTCTCTCTCTAATAGGATATCATTAGGTATTACATTTAATAAGTGCTAACGTTTGATTGGGAGCAGATAGAGATATCGGGGCCGATTCACAGAACTAATCTGAGACAAAATCCTAAACTTACTACTTTTGGTATTCACAGAAGGCATTAAGTAGTAGTAAAGTTAGGATTTTGTCTTAAATTAGGATTTCGTCTTAAGTTAGGATTTTGTCTTAAGTTAGGATTTTGTCTTAAGACCAAAACGTTTGACAAACTTAAGTTTAACTTAAGTTTAGCTTAAGACAAAATCCTAATTTAAGACAAAATCCTAACTTAAGACAAAATCCTAACTTTACTACTACTAAACGTCTTCTGTGAATACCAAAAGTAGTAAGTTTAGGATTTTGTCTCAGATTAGTTCTGTGAATCGGCCCCATCATGTTTGGACTCAAATGAATTGTACTTTAAAATCCTCTGTAATGGTAAAGTCGGATTTTAGATTACAATTTCAAAAAAGCCACTTTTTTTAAAGTTGTCTTTTTCCTGCTCTAAATTTTCTAAAGCCTTCTAGGAGTATCTAGCTGCCTGGGCCTCTTAATTACTCCCCCATCAGGAATACGTATCAAGCAATAGGACCTGAGTGTAGCTGGAAGACAGCCAACCTACCTAGATGGGAGGTGCAGAGCTGTTCCCTGCCCCACTTACATTTCAAAGGCCTGCCTCTCGCAAACTCCCAAAGGAATTTCACACCAGCCTTTTGTCACCTTAGACCACTTGGAGCCTTGGAGGGGAAAAGAAGGAAGTTTCCAGAACCAGGCATGGGGGTAGTCTAGAACTTTCCCCCACTTCAAAGGCTGACACCAGGTTTAAATATTGGACCCTTGAGGCTAACTTGTGATTGGAAACATAGAGAAATACCATGTTTGGTCTCAATAGAATCGCAATTTAGAATCCTCTTCAATGGTAAATTTAGATTGTAAGTCACAATTCTGAAAATGCCATTATTAGCAAGTTGGCTTTTTTTTTCCTCAACATTTGGTGCCTGCAGTCTGTGACTGGGCCACATGCCTGTAAATAAGTGGAATTTAGCCTTTGTGCATTCCTCCTAGACAGTGAGACAAAGGGGATGGGTGGGATGGAGCTGTTTCCTACCCACTTACATTTCAAAGAACCTCCTCCAGCACACTCACAATGGAACTTGACACCACCCTTTTGTCACCCTAGACCACTTGGAGCCGGGGAGGGGGATGGGAGGAAATGCCCACAACCAGATATGAGGGTAGTCTTAAACCTTCTTCCACTTCAAAGGCTGGCACCAGGTATAAATAGTGGACCCTCAGACCCACTCTTCATGACACTCCTGGACCAGTAGAGGGCCCCAGAAGGACTGCCTTGTACTTCAGAGGACTGCCCTGCTGCTTGAGGTATGTTTTGTACCTCAGAGGACTACCCTGCTGCTACCAGAGGACTACACTGCTGCTTGAAGCATGCCTTGTAACCTCAGAGGACTGCCCTGCAGCTTGAGGTCTGCCTTGCTGCTTGATCCCAGGATTAGCTACAGGGAATTACCAAGTTCCAGGGACCATGAACCCTGCACCTGGCCTCTTCCTGGAGTACATCCTGACCTCCCCAAGTGGTGCCCATCTAGTCCTTAAACCTTGGAAGTGGTGCTAAAGGTGCTCCTCCAGCCAAAATCTGAAACTTCGGAATTAGAAATATTTTCAACAAAAAGTGGCTTGAGAACTGACACAAGGCTGTGACCTAGCCACTCGCTTATCCGCCTGAGATGCATTGCCGGTCAGCTTGAATTCGTGGTAGTTCCCGATTCCTTCGCTGCAGCAGCAAATCCTGTTTAGCCGGACCTCTCGGATAGGGCATCCAGCCTCGTGGAGCCCTAGGCAGCCATACCCTGCAGCTTCATCCCATTGGAGATTTTCAACTTCCAAAAAAGTGGCAAAGTCTGAAAGTAGAAATTTTGACTGCAACTTCGTCCAGAGGTTCTACGATGATGACGCCTCCTCCTCGGACAACACCGCCAGCCTTGCCTCACTGAACTTCAGGAACTTTTCCTCCAAATTTCTTTTAAGTCCGAAGGTAAGCAGAGACCGGGCAAAATCCACTTTATGTATAAATCGATAAATGCCACTGAAACAAGGCAACACTCAAGGTGGAAAGTAAAATCTTGCTGGACAAATACAAATTGCATTGCTACTTGCATTCCTAGGAATTCTGCCCAATTGTCTGTATTTTTCTGATCTTATTATTGGTTTAATTTTTTTATTAGCATGGGTGAAGCATGTAAGTCCTAAAAAAGACCAAAGGAGCCCACCACCTTAAAGCATGTTCCTCCTGCCCAAAATAATTTCAGACATTATTCATCCGCCAATGCTGCACTGTATCATCAGAAGGTGACGTGTGTTGCCTGTGTTAAATCGTACTGCCGAGTTGCTGGTAAGTCTTCACAGTAAGCTTACAGCATGAGAGAGTGGGTGGTGTGTGTATGTGTATGTATTGAGATATTGTTCCTCTACTGATATAACCCTTTTCCATGCCTATACCACAATAACTGTTACATTTGTGCATGATGCACAACTGCTGTTGGCCTACTTTGACGCAATACGTATCTCAAAGTAATCTTTAATAACGTAAAAGTGTGAGATTCTTACAAATGTACATATTATTTTCAGAGCTGCCAAGGTTTCAGATTGCTTATGTGTGACATTTTCATAATGTCAGTGTAATTATGAGTGACATTCAACGACTATGAGTGACACTTTCTCACTATCAAAAATCAAGCAACGATGTCAAGTGAAACATAAATATCAGAAATTACACCCATTTGAGCAATGAAAAACTCCAAGAAGATCTTAAAACTGCTGATAAGCTCCAGAAATGGAAGGGCTTTAAACAAGTGCCCTTGTAACCTTATCATACTGTTAAACAAATCTTGAGACTGAAGACTCTTGTGGCACTGCCGTGACGTCAAATGTAATTTCTGCACTGTTGGGTGAAACACTGTAGCCGGCCCTGAGCTGAGCCAGCCCCAAGCCTGCCACAAGAACCACAAGCTGTCAGCTAAGCTTTGCGCAGTCTGGAGGTGCTAAGAATTTCACCCTTAATGTTTGAGTGTCTTTCTTTTATACATGCACTGCTGTCACCTCCACAGTGCGCCTAGAAGTGACTGAGAAGCCAACCACTCTGCTGTACTAAAGCATAAACACATACAAGTTGTCTCAGCGCGCAGCTATATTAAATACTAGGGACAAGCAGAACCACTAGGCCGAGAAGGAACAATGATATGGGCTTGTTTTTACTTATCGACCTGGAGAAGATGAAAGGCTATGCTGGATCCATCTGTATTGAATCATGTGACGCGCAGGTGCACTGGGATTCCAGCAGCAGGTGCATTAACCCCAAAGTATCCCAGCATAAAAGACATGACTGGATGAACTGCTCGTACCTGACATGGGCAGCTTCAGATATCTGCAGCAGTGGCTATTGAATGGGGAAAGATGGTCACTTTACAGCATATGCTAATGAATATTTACAAAATAAAAGAAAAATATTAAAATGTTCTAACCCAAAATAATAGAAACAATACAAATATGTGTATTTAAAGAGCCAAGGAGTGAGTGATGGGGCATCCTTCACGCCGCAGCCACACAAAAGGGTGGAAGCGTTTAATGGGGCGCAGCATATTTTGGGATGGCTTAAGCACAGCCGAGCTGGGCCAATTCCCGGGCTGCACAGAGCTGTTTGCATACACGTCATACAGCAGTCTCTGCACAGCCTGGCTCCAAAGCAAACAGTGTTTAGTCACGGTTTCTGCCGGTGTGTGGCACCCATATTCATACTGTCTGCACATCTCACGACTCCCTTTTCTGGTTCCCCTGCCTCTCCACGTTTTCCAATTTTCCAAGAACGCCCTTGTATCCAATGGGCCCATTTACGAGTAGTAAAGTTAGGATTTTGTCTCAGTTAAACTTAAGTTTTGGTCTTAAGTTTCACTTAAGACCAAAACTTAGGTTTAACTGAGACAAAGTTTTGGCCTTAAGTTTAAGATTTGGTCTTAAGTTTAACTTAAGACCAAAGCTTAAGTTTAACTGAGACAAAGTTTTGGTCTTAAGTTTAAGTTTTGGTCTTAGGTTTAACTTAAGACCAAAACTTAAGTTTAACTGAGACAAAATCCTAACTTTACTACTCCTAAATGCCCTTTGTGAATACCGAAAGTTGTAAAGTTAGGATTTTGTCTCAGATTACTTTTGTGAATCGGGCCCTAAGACATTTGAAAGGTAGGCGAGTGGGAAGGAAGGGCAGACTTTAAACTGATTGCACACAGCTCTAGTACTTTGTCCACAGGGCCCGTGGTTGGCTAATTTCCAGATCAGCTGTGCCATCGGTTTGTAATCTAAGAAATGCATGTGTTTGTACCACGTACTCTATGACCTACCGTGCCTTTTCACCGTATAGGTACAGTCTATGAGTGTGCAGCAGAGAAGTGCATCACACCGATTAAAGCGTTCGCTGCTTTGGTTTTCACAGGACTTGTGTGCGACAGTGTGCACTGCACTCATATTAGCATTTGGACATAATACATTGCCTTGCTTTGGGCCTGATATTTAAAGGCCAGCAGTGCTGTATCTGTCCGTCATATGAGGGTGTCTCCCAAGTGAGCAATGCTGGCTCTGCGTGGTATTAAAGGAGGAGAGCCTCCTGGGCAGGGTCACCCAAGGAGTGAAGGAAAGACCCATTATAGCTCCGGGGTGGGAAGGGGGGACTCATCTTTCCGCGCTGGTAATATATATGGAGCCCGCTTACATTTTTATTCGAGTCAGTTTGATTTGCGCATTGTGATGCCCCCAGTTTTCCACTTAGTCCAAACCTCCTGAGCGTTTATTAACATCGCTTACGGCAAGCACACATGACTGACATCCGTGGACAGTCTCGGGGCTCCTCAGAAGTCCGGCCGTGGTTTTTCAAGGGGAGGGGCAGTGCACACTATTGTAAAACCATGAAATATGGCTAGTGAAGTAACACTGTAATGAAAAATTAAAAGGGAAAGAAACGGGGCCGCAGTGACTTACCGGCTCGGTCTGCTTCAATCCAATCATGTAGCACCCGAGCTGCTTTCCCCTGCTCTACCGCGCCACACGCCTGCACATCGTGGGATTGCGTTTCATAGTATTAAATAAGGATACCGTCCAGGGCGGGGATGTTGCATTACGTCACAGGGACACATAGCTGTAAAAACTCAACCACCTAAGCCTGTGAGACTGCCGAAACAGCAGCGCTCAAGCAGACAGCTGAGGTGCTATAAATGCGTGGCAAGGCATTTTAGTGCGGTGATGCAGACTACCACACTGAAATGCGTTAGTCTAACGCCTGATGCGTGGTACTTGGCAGACCAATTTTCTGGCAATCAAATACACGGGTTCTAAAACAATTGCCTCGTTTTTGTTGGCACACAATAGTCCTGTAAATTATGGTTACAATATTTTAAATACAATTGAAGGTACACATTTAATTACTGATACTACTTAATCTGAAAAGTGAGGTAGGATAAATAATGTAATATATTATAAACTTTAAAAGGTGTAAATATGGCTATACCCATTAGCTTACATTTTAGTACGATTTATTCCAAGGCGCAAAGCGTCTTGCATAGGCTGGTGCTAAGAATTAGGCATAATGAGAAATTCAGAAATTAATTGAAGAAAAACATACTTTTGTTTTGCTCTGCGAAGTACATTATGTACTGACGTAAGGTGGAGTCTCCGATCAGATAAAGACGCTTTTTTTGCAAGCAGTTGAGATAATCATCATCAGTTTTGTAGGACACCATATTGCAGAAAACGGGATGCCATATGTTTTGTAAGAAATATCCGCTAGGGTAAGGAGACGCCATTCCTGTCTTGCATTTTTCAGTCGGTTTAGTGATATTTTCTTGGGAACAGAAAACAAAAATAGAAACCATGTTACATGGTTATTCATATCTAATTTTTCACTTTTTACAATATATGGAACTGTATGTGGGCAGCTAGAAACAACTGGGATATTTTCTACTCGGGTGTCCGCCTGACCGACACCAGACAGCTCGGTACACCAAGTAATTAGGTGCAGTGAGAATTTTCAGGTTAAACTCTAAATCACATTTTGACTTTCCCCTTCTGTTGATTTTGTTCCTCTTCGTTCAGCATTCCTTGTAAAAGCTGCAACCTTTAAACAATATTCTCAATAGACTTCACATAATACTCACACATCTTCAGTAATTGTAAAAGTCGATGTTGGCTTTTCACCATCATGAGAAATTGCATGACACATGAATTTTCCTTTCTCTTCTGAAAAATGAACTTGTCCCTTATGACTACTTTTCCCATTCACTTTGGCAGCACTCTTCCCAGAATGCTGTTCTGCTCCTCCAGTGTCAGCGCATGAACCATGGCGCCTTCACAGCATGCAGATTCCCAAATATAATTCGTTAATCTGTGGAACACTGAAGATGAGAAAGCAGGACTGAATATTATTCTCAGCAATCCAAAGGAACCCTCAAATAGATGAAAGCTTTAGTATCTTCAGGTTTCTCTTTCAAGGTCACCTGTCGGTAAGCTATCATACATCCCCAAATGGTAAAATATATTTCACCCCTCTGATGTGGACATCCATTGATGTATTTTCTGGTATGCGTGTTAATTCACCAGTTGTATAAAATGTGCAAGTCACCATGTCCATAACTGTTAGACCTGGCTTTTTCAACAGGTTTATCTCCATACTTTTTGCTTTTTGGACTCCTGTTTTTTACCCTGTTTTGGTTGGTTTTATGACTGCTGATCAGTGCTAAAGTGCATATGCTCTCTGTGTAAATTGTCATTATGGATTGGTGTTTCCATGATTGGCTTATTTGATTTACTATTAAGTTCCCAGTACAGTGCACTGTGTGTGCCCACAGCCTGTAAGTCAAATGCTGCTAATGGGCCTGCAGCACTGATTGTGCCACCCATACAAGCAGCCTTTAAAAAGGTTCTCAGACCTGCAACTGCAGTGTCTGTGCGCAGTCTGGTACTGCCATGTCCACCTGACAAGTGCACCCATTTGCCAGGCCCTAACCTTCCCTTTTCTTACATGTGAGTTACCCCTAAGGTAGGCCCAAGGTACCCCTGTGGGCAGGCTGCAGTGTTTGTGAAAGGTAGGACATGTCCTGATGTGTGTGACATGTCCTGATATTGAACTACAGTGTATTTCGTTTTTCACTGTTGAAAGGCTATCTGTCCATAGGATAGAATGGGAGTTTATTTATAACATCTTATAAGTATAACTTTCCATTGCGGCAAGATAGAAAGATGGAGTTTAGTATGCCTGAACTCAGAATATAACAATGCATCTTTTAGTAAAGATTATTTTATATTGTGTGTATGAAAATACCACTCTTTGAAAGTGGGTATTTTCTTGCTTAGCCATCCTGTGTGCCTCTGCTGGGTTGTGGATTGACTGTCTGGCTTTGGAGTGACAGGGGCTGGGGATGTGCATTCACTGTAGACAGCCACGGGGAGGGGGTTGAGGTGTGTCCTGCCTTTCCTGGATGAGTCTGGGCTGGGCTGAATAGACCTGGGTTGCATTTAGAATACGGGGGGAGGAGATTTCTTTCACCTGAACGGGCCTGCCGGGAAGCTGGACCAGCAAAGACAGACTGGTTTTGACTGAGCACAGAGCCTCTCTGCTACCAGAGAACAAAGGAAAATGCTATATAAATATTGGGGCCCAGACACCAGAAATTTAGATTACTTCTGGACTCAAGAGGAACCTCTGCCAAGGAGAAGAGATGGGAAAGCTGAAGGAGAAGTACTGCCCCTTTGCTGTGTGCTGTCTGGGGTTGGACTTCAGTGGCTGCTTCTGCCAAGGAGAAGACACAGACTTTGCTATGTGCTGTGTCTCCTGCTTGAAGAAGATCTCCAAGGGATTGAACTAGAGCTTGCCTCCTGTTCTGATGTCTCAGGGACACAAAGACTTCACCACCAGGTGCCCTGAACGACCTTACTGGGAGTTCTGACCTGCCAAGAGGTATCTGTTGCTGTGTTGGGCGTCTGGAGGTTGTTTCTGCTGTTGGGAGCTGGAAAAGAGATGCAATGAAGAGAAGCGCGACGCATCTGCACCCATTTCCGACACATCGCCGCTGTGCCGCTGAAGAAAGCAATGCAGCGCCTGCCCGCAGCTGGAGAAATCGCTGCACGCCAAATCCCGTGCACCGATCTCCGAAATCCGAGATCACCGCACAGGCCCTGCTGTGCGGCTGGAGAGACCAACGCAGCGCCATTGCCGCCGCATTGAGAACCGACGCATCCCCGATCCCAACACATTGCACTGGGGCGCCAAGTCTACAAGAACGCTGGGCCGCAGTAAGAAACCGACACATCACCTGCCCTTCAGTAAGAAACCAACGCAATACCTCCCTTCAGTAAGGAACCAATGCATCACCTCCCCTTCGTGGAAGTGAAGAACCGACGCATCACCTCCCCTGCAGTAAGGAAGCGACGCATCACCGTCCCTGGGCGTAAGGAACCGACGCATCACCTTCCCAGCAGCTGTTTTTGTTTATGATTTTGACGCATCCAAGGTACTTTGTGTTGAAAGTGTTGCATCTATAGCTTGCTATGGACAGAACTGTTTTTGTCTTTTAAGGATTACATTTTAGATAAAGATTACTTATTTTTCTAAACTGGTGTGGTGTCCATTTGTAGCCTTTTCACTGTATTACAGTATGTGTGCACAAAGGCTTTACGCACTGCCTCTGAGATAAGCCTGTCTGCTCGTGCCAAGCTACTAAGGGGGTGAGCAGGGGTTATTTTGGAAGGGTATCCCCCTTACCCTGACTAGGAAGAAGGGTCCATAATTGGACAAAGGTGCAAACCATTGCCAACGAGAGACCCCCATTTCTAACAATGATCTTCCAATTAGCCTTCTTTGAAACCACTATAGGTGACAACCAAGGCAGTGATTGTCCATGCTCAATTTTTTTTGCACATATTCATACGATATTCTGACCTTGTCCTCAAGACCTCATAGGCTCACTTTTCACCTTATATTTCACTTTTTTTGTATTATTCTTGGCATTAATCAGCATTTGGAACATTTTACTTCAGCCAACTCACCAGTCTATATTTGTACTTCCCCACAACCTCTGCCAGTATCTATTGAGCTGTATACAAATTTAAGACCTTCTAAAGAGGAGGGTTGTGGCTGACCATGCAACAAGATGGCCGCACACTTGTAGTCGCTGCAGCGTCGCCTGCTGATTCCCATTTATACTGAAGACTGGAGGAGATGCTGGCAGAATACCTGGCAGCAGAGTTCGGGCAGGCATGGAGGGGCTGCTGATGAAAACAGAGGGCCCAGAGTGAATGGCAGACGGGTGAGGATGCCGATGCCTCAGGAGCACAAGATGGCACCCGTGGAATGAACCTGGCCCGCTGCAGCTGTCAAGCGTTGGCAGGACCACCTACCGCAGCACTTGCAGATGGGGAAAACTTAAGACAACGCTGATGGGTAGGGGGATGGAATCCTGTGCGGCAGCAAGCGGGAGGACCTGCATTGGTACCTGGGGCACTAAACACTGCTTGGCAGAGGCGATGCTCACTTCTGCAGCTGCAGAGGAAGAAGTTGGAGGCCGCGGACAGGGCGGCTGGATGGCTATTGATGCTACTGAGGGAGAAAGGCCTCGCATGTATGCAAGGCAGACCAGGAATCACACCCAAAGGGACCATGCGCTATGGCCCAGGAGGAGGCACACCACAGCACAGCAGAGATAGCAGGCACCTACTGAAGAAAGCGCTGCAGAGAGGCCCCCATAATATGTGGATGCTGCTGACAGAGCTAAGCAAAATAATGTGATTCAGAGGACGACTGAGGGGTAGGATGGACAGCACCAGCCCCAGCATGCTCTGCCTAACTGGAACAGAGATACCCCCACAGACTGAGACTCAGGACAGGGGGATACACAAAGCAGAGCTCCACAGAGCCATGGACACCAGAACACCCGTCCCTTATTCGCTCACTCCCTGGATAGGATGGGGCAGCCCCGTTATGTTAAGGAAATGCCAGTGACTTAGCAGCAGGAACCAGGGGCACCCTCCCCACCATGTGGGAACGAACGCAAGCAGCCTACTGAGCATACCCTCCACTCTAGACTGAGACATTCCTTATGCCAATAAGTACTGGCCCTGCTAGTATGGGAACAGCCGATCCATAATTGCCAGGCAATGCCTCCTCCAGAAGGGAACACAAGCATGTGTCAACTAGTTTCAGCCCTGTTTGGCCTGGTTACTGAGGTATAGATTGGATCCTGAGGCACTGTGAGCAAGGAAACCCCATTGTGGCATGCCCTTGGTCACTTTGGGCATTACATCTTACACACTAAAGGTGATCAGAAGAATGCTTGCAAATAGTCTGAACCAGTGGTTGTTAACCTGTGGTCCGGGGACCCCTGGGAGACCGTGAAGCCTACTCAGGGGAGTCCGTGACTGCTTATAAAATTAAATAACAATAACAGTTAAAGTGTATATAAATGGAGAAGCAAAATGTGCAATCGAAAAATGTAAAAAGTTCTGTAAATGTGAAGGAATCTGAAATTGGAGGTTAAAAATTAAGTTAGGATCCTCAGATTGATTCATGGGTGCAGTGCTCGTGCATCAAAAAGAGAATAGAATGCACGATGAGTGGCCTCAATTGAATTTTGATAAGCTCCAAACTATTAAAATTTAGATTTTGTTTTATATTTGCTTCTTAATTAAATAAAATATGTAATCATTTGTGTATTTGTATGATAAATGTTTGCTTCTATATATTTGTGTATTGTATATCGTTTTAGGTTCAAATCATCTAAAATGCTTAGGCTGGCGTCCCCAGCTTCCAGTAATGACTCAGTGGGTGTCTCTAGGTTCCAGTAATGATTCAGTGGGGGTCCACAAAAGTTGAAAGGTTAAGAACCACTGGTTTAAACCATTGGCAATAGCTCTGGATATTATTAGAATCCATCATTTTTTGCCCAATATGCCACTTTAGGCAGAGGTCTCCCTTATGGAAATCAGTACTTACCATGCTCCTTATAAAAAAAAGTCCATCCTAAACTGCCAGGCCAGGCCCCTCTAGAAGCTGGACTATGAGGAAATGACAGACTGAGTCAACAGGAAACTTGACATTGATTTAATTTATTCCAAATACATAAACTGACAGCCTAATACTTTCTATTGATTTTGGAAGATGGCGGTTGGGTAATAAGCTCTGACACGGAGCTCCCCTTGGAATACTTTAGCAAAGAATAGAAAAGCCCCTCCCACCCAGTTGTCATGCCCCATATCACTTTTGGCCCCCCCTTAGATACCAGCCACACTACAAACAAAATGCCTCAGATCTGAGCTGCCAGAAGGCACTTATTTTTGGGGACTGGCACTTATTTTCCCACATTATTTATTTGCCGAGAGCAAGAGATGGAAGCTACACAGATTGGAAAGACTGATGAAGAGAGACTGCAAAACTAGTGCAAAAAGAGAAAGCAAGAACCTGCATGAGTGAAAGAGGCAGGGAGTGTCTGGTGGTGGATTAAATAGGCATAAGGTGGTTTTAAGGCCACCAGTCTTGGTATTCCATGCGCTGACATGTAATTGCACTGGCCCTGGGCTTTTGAGCAGAGGTTTGGGCACTGGTACTTATTCTTTCACAAATTAAGCACTGTTCCATTGAAGCATAATCTTTAACAAAGACATGGGAAACTCAAATCATCTTGAATGTGGACACTCCAGTTTGCTGCTGACAGACATTGTCTGACTCTATTCCCATACTAGTCAACTGAAGGAAGGTAAGGAGTTATGACTTGTTGAAACTCTGCTTAACCCCAGGCTCACTCCCATTTTCATTAATAGAGTGGCGTATCATGCCCTTAGAATACAAAAGATAGGGTGGCGGATGGGAAAATCGGCGCACACACAATACTGGTACAGAGTAATTTTATGAAATTATTGATATCTCAATGTCCATAGATCTTGGTCGGTGCTCAGGAGGAGGGAGAGCCACCCAATCTTCCTCGATTGGAAAAAAAAACTTCTCCTCAATGCTTAATTGGAATCTCCGAGCACTGAATAAGTCAAGAAATCGTTATACTTGAAGTATCCACTGGTCTTTATTCGAACATCCAAGCATTTCACATTGCCGTTTATCAGTTAAGCTCCTTGCCAACACGTGTTTCGCCTGTTTTTAATTTTAAACAAGACTTCATCAGGGCATCAAAGCAAACTCTATGTACCTATAAGCTGTATCAGGTACTTTATCCTATACGTAACCAAATTATCAAATATCCCAAATGACTGTTTGCAAAGAATTTTCCAGACCGGTTACACAGTGGGAACGACTTTCTCCCACAATATAAAGATGCACTGACAACACACCATAAATTCTTGTAGGCGTTTCTGGCCTGTCTTAGTAGTTTTAGATGGGGGGGGAGGATGGATATTGTCTCCATTTCCGTTCTGTTAGTCTGAGAGTCCGTCTTTCTTCGTTGAGGGATCCGTTAAACCAAGGGTTTTTATCTTTGTCTGGAATTCTTTTGAGTTTTAAAGGGGCTATGTCATCAATTATTTTCGACATCGTGGTTTTGTAGTGTTACGTGAGTTTGCAGACGTCTGTCATGTTGTTAGGAGGTTGCAGTTCTTTCTAACATCGTGCTAGAAAATTCTCCATATTGAGACCTTTGGTGTCACGGTCCCAATGTCTGGGTTTGATTGATTGTGATCCTTACTCTATATTGATTCACATATACCAATCCTGACCGCCACCCGCCGTCCACAACAAGCAGCTTGTTCAACCAAAAACCTCATGATCACATTTCTCAACTTCATCAAAGCCTTGCACAATCCAGTAAGTGCTCATCACACCATAAATGAATCATGGAGTTATAAAATGCTCTCTAACCCTTCAGCATGCTCGAGCAAGATAACAAAATGAACTAATGTGCTCATCGCCTATCCAGAGACTTTGATTGCAAATACCAACTTTAATCCAGTAAAAGCTGATACAAAAACTGACCTAATTTTTTTTATACCACAGACATTCCAGCATATGAGCCAACTTTTAGTCAAAGCTGTTATTCCACCTCAAAAACAGTGATCCATGGTGGCCTGAAGCTCAGTCTCTCATGACGCTTGTGAGTACTATATCACCATAAATGTCTAGAATAATGGAAAATAGGCTCAGCCTCTGCCTCCTCAATAGGAGCTTCACCAAGCTTAAAGCTATTACACATGTCCAATCCTCTCTTCTGGATCTGCCTGCCCCATTTGATCTTGCCACACTCACTTTGCTCTTGCCCTTAAAGTCCCATGTTACTTGCTCCACTGACCACCACCACAGTCTTTTGGGCTGAAGTTTCCTTACTTCCCATTACCATGCCAGTGCCCATTATTATGTCCTCATTAATGGGTGGCCTGCTCTCCAAAGTGCCTAAAACATTTTTTACCTCATCTTTGAAAATTGATTCCAAGGCCTTTCCATCAGAGAGAAAGTGTTCAACAAAGCTTCAGCACAAGATTTTTCTAATCATGTTTCCCTAGCTACAACATCTTGTTTAAAAATATAGATGCAGGATAGAGAAGGCATGCAACTCTGGTTTACTGGAATTAATTATTACCCAAGCAGCATCATGACCTATGTTGCTTGTAATTCATTCAAACATCTCCTTTCCAAAGTGTTAAAATAGTATCTCCCTGGTATTGGCCCTCATCTACCACCCTCCCAACATACGTCTTGCTTTGTTCCATTCTGACCTCCTTGTTGTTACTGTCTTTCACAGAGCCCTCACTGTGGTGGACCTAAAAGTGTGTAATTTGATATTCATAGCTAAAATATTACTGAAGACATGGATTCCTTTAACTTCAACCAGTTGGTGTAAGAAGCCGCTCATGGTCCACACTCTAGATCTGCTGTTCTCCCTGGTTCCCAAGCTCCATTTCCAAGAACACAATCAACTCCTAAGTACATACTACTGTCTAATCAAATTCTATATTGATTCCTAACTGGAATCCCCAATAACATTCTTGTCCACTGTAACAAATTTGTTTTTCGTTTGAGAGGGATAAAAACACTAGTCAAGCAACAACCACAATCTATGCCAGGGTGAACCACAAAATGTCACTAAATTAAACTTTGCTTAATCCTCTGGTAGCTTCGTACAAAAGCAGTCAGGCTCAACTTAGAGGCACTGTATTAAGTATTTATGCAGCGCACAAACAGTAATGAAGTGAAAACACAACACAAGAAATATCCCAAACAAATTTAGAAAATAGAGTAAACCATAATAATTAACATGTGACCAAAATGACAAAAATGTAATCAATGGAGAACATGGCGGCCGCTGCGTGAGTCGGTCGCTTGCTCGCCGGAGACTCCCGAGCCACATCGCCATGAAATAGCCGCTGCAGGCATAAACTATGGACTGCCCCCCTCAACCCCCGCACTGGAATTAAAACATACCTGCGCTTTTTTCTCCCTTTTCTTTTTCTTTTCTCTGGATATGTGCCGAGTCGTATCGGCTGCCTCGGCTGTTCCGGCTGTTTCTATCATCAGCACCCGCTGGGAGGCGGCCGCCCTGGAGCTGAGGAGGAGTCGCAGGGCAGCAGCGCGTGGTTTCCTCTGGAGCAACGTGGGCAGCGGCAGCACACGTTCAGTCTGCTTTGCCCTGGATGAAGGGGGTCAGAGCGGCCAGGACGAAAAGCCCGAGGGGCCGCAGGAGGCTCAGAGGCAACTCGCGAGTTTGTTTCAACAGGATCCTAAGGACCCTTCAGTTCCGGCCTCAGTGAAGGAAGGTAAAGGGAGTAGGGTGGGTGTTCTGAAGCCATTTAAATCTTTAGCCCCGGGGAGAAAGCAGACATTCACTAAGGAGAAAGCAGCCAGTGGTGGGAGGGGGAAGCATCTCCCGCCCCTTGCCCAAGGATCTATACAAGACTTCGAGGATGGACTTGCCTCACACACTTTTTTGCAGTGCGAGGTAAAAGGCCGCAGCATTAAAACAGGAAGGGGGAGGAAAAAATCTGATGAACACAAACTTAGAATTACCCCCTCCCTAAGATCTTATTTCAAGGTGCAACCTTTTGTGGTGGATATCACAAAACAGGCAGAGTCACTTAGAAAGGGGTTAGTGGAGCAGCCTGATATAGAACAAATGGCTGCCATGGGGGGCTCTCCCACACTAAATCCTGCAAGCAGTCAGGGGCAGGCTCCCATAGATGCGAAGGTCAAAAGTGCTGCACCAGCGATTTTAAAGCCTCCCGCCCAAAGTGGTGAGAGCGAGCTGGGTATAATTGTTGCAGTTTTGGGTAACTCCACTGGGGATTCACCAGCTCCCATGGAAGCCATGTTCCATTCCCTCTCGGAAGAGATAAACAAGCATTGGCATAGCCAATAGGTCTCGCCTTTGGAGCCTTATAAGTGTTTAGCCAGAGCTATTGACTTTGCCAATGTCTTCAAGCTGTGCTGTAGAGAAGTGTGGCTGCTGTGCAGCATGCTGAAAAGTTATAATAAAAAAGTGTCGGAAGCATTTTTGTTACTTTATATATGACCAAGAAGGCATTATGTAAAACTGAACGACCATATTAAAAAAAGTATTTACAATAAAAAATTCCTCAGTTTTCTTTTGTTCTTGCAATGCTGGCAACTTGTTTCTGCCTATTGCAATGGTTGTTTGTTAAAGCTTTTTTTTTGAGGGGGCATAAACAATCGGAGGGTGAAGGTTGGGAACTAGTACCTGTATTATAACACTAGCAGCGGCCAGACGCTAGGGGAGAATCAACAGATGCCAGATTCCGAGAGCAGGCTGAGGTGGTGCTGAGTGATGCTGAGGTGGTAGTGGTGGTGGTGGTGACTGTTGCGGAGACGATGCTGAGGTGATGCCGAGTGATGCTGCTGTGGCGCCGCCGAGTGATGCTGCTGTGGCGCGGCCGAGTGATGCTGCTGTGGCGCCGCCGAGTGATGCTGCTGTGGCG
Organism: Calotriton arnoldi; assembly: GCA_963921515.1. NCBI lineage: Eukaryota > Metazoa > Chordata > Amphibia > Caudata > Salamandridae > Calotriton > Calotriton arnoldi. The sequence continues at coordinate 416,638 of CAWUFW010012358.1, read as the reverse complement.
GCACCGAGTGATGCTGCTGTGGCTGCACCGAGTGCGTTGAGTGATGCTGTGATGGCGTTGAGTGATGCTGTGATGGCGTTGAGCGATGCTGTGATGGCGTTGAGTGATGCTGTGCTGGCGTTGAGTGATGCTGTGCTGGCGTTGAGTGATGCTGTGCTGGCGTTGAGTGATGCTGTGCTGGCGTTGAGTGATGCTGTGCTGGCGTTGAGTGATGCTGTGCTGGCTCTGGAGTGATGCTGTGCTGGCTCTGAGTGATGCTGTGCTGGCTCTGAGTGATGCTGTGCTGGCTCTGAGTGATGCTGTGCTGGCTCTGAGTGATGCTGTGCTGGCTCTGAGTGATGCTGTGCTGGTTCTGAGTGATGCTGTGCTGGCTCTGAGTGATGCTGTGCTGGCTCTGAGTGATGCTGTGCTGGCTCTGAGTGATGCTGTGGTTGCGCTGAGTGATGCTGTGGTTTCGCTGAGTGATGCTGTGGTTGCGCTGAGTGATGCTGTGGTTGCGCTGAGTGATGCTGTGGTTGCGCTGAGTGATGCTGTGGTTGCGCTGAGTGATGCTGTGGTTGCGCTGAGTGATGCTGTGGTGTTGCCGAGTGAGAGATAGAGTGAAGATATAATGCCCAATTAGAGAGGGTGGTGAGAGAGAAAGAGAGAGAAAGGGTGTATATAGAATAAAGAGTGGAGCGGGATAGAGAGAGAGAAAGAAGGGGAGAGAGAGTGAATGAAGGAGATTGAAAGAGAAACAGATAAAGGGGTGAGAGAGAATGAAAGGCTAAAAAAGATAGAGGGGAGAGTTAATTAAGTAGAGAGAGAATTAGAGAGGGGAGAGAGAGAGAAGGAGAGAGACAATAAGAGTGGGGGGTGTGGAGTTTAAATAGAGTGAAGAAGTGACACGGAAAAAGTAACCTTGAATATAGCTTTGCGCGAATAAATATAAAAAAGAAAAAACAGTGAGAGACAAAAATACTGGTAATTAGGCTGTGACTCCCAATATAAAACAAATAGCGATATAAGGTGAAATCAACCCACCGAAGCACTATTTCTAACGAGACAAAAAAAGCTTGCATTTCAATGCTAATCGCTGTTGTTTTTCATGTGACTGTAGTCCAGGGCCCTCAGTTGGTAATGTGAGCTGCTGCTGCGATTGAAACATCAGAGTCCAGAGAGTTAATGAGCCATGACGAGGAAATGAGGAAGAGATAGGAAACCCAGATGCCAGCTGCGCGTGCACGCCATTGTGAACTCAAGCTGGTCGCCAGCCGAAAGCCAGTGTTTGCACTTCCAAAACCCGCTTACTAAAACTCTCGGCCAGACCAGCGCAAGCGCTGGTGCAGGCCGAGACCTAAAAAGGGGTTTGCAGTTTCTGAGTCAAACCAGGGAGAGATCAGGAGTTTTTGCGAGTCATTGAAGAAGAAAATAGATCTCTTAAACACGAGAGCCAAGACTCTAGAGAGCTCGGGAGGAGAGCTGAAAGACGAATTGAGTACTGCAAAAGCCGATATACTGGCTCTAAAAAGAGAAGAGCAGGAGGTCTGAGATAAGTTGGAAAAACTAGAAAATAACTAGGAGGAGCAGCCTTCGCATTCTGAATGTACCAGAGGGAAAGGAAGGAGAGGACCGCAAGCATTTCATTGTTGCATTAATTAAGGAAACACTACAGATTGAGGAGACTGAGGGAGAATTAAGTAATGACATCCAAAGGGTGCACAGGGACCCCTTTAGAAGAAACCCCAATAGAACCAAGCCTCGAAAGATTCTTCTGAACTTTCATACATATTCTTTAAAAGGAAAAATCCTGGCCATGGCTCTGAATTCAAAATCATTCAGGGGGAAGACTTCTCTTTTGAGATTAGATCTGACCTTGCTCGAGTTACCTTAGACAGGCAATGGGAGTTGGGGAAAAAACATGATGATTTTAAAAAGCTAGGGGCTGTGGCCCAACTTAAATTCCCTGCTTCCTTAAAAGTTATGTACAAAAACAGAATGCACAATGTAAGGTCTAAACAAGAGGCAGACGAGCTCTTAAAAAATATTAAAAAAGGTGATAATTAACACCCTGAATCCCTTTCAGATCCTTCTTCTCTTCTTTGGTCTCCAGGGCCTCCTCTGTGGTAGGATAAAAACATATTTAACTCCTCTTTGTTAATATAGGGGTACAGGTAGGGGGTGCAAACAAACAAACAAATGAAAAACAGGGTAGATACCCACTGAAACCGATGTGGCTATAGCCATTACACGAAAGAGGGTTATGATGGCGGGTTGCCCCCGGGTGTAGCAACTAGGACTAACATCAAGTCCAGCGCAATAGTGGGTTGGGTTCTCCAGGGTGGGATGCAGGGGTGGGGGGTTGGGTCGGGTGCACTGGGTGGGAAGCATATAGGGATTTTTTTTTTTTTAAATCCTCATTTACCTCAGTTAGATTATTTATTTTAGAGAAATATGTAGTGGTCTGGTTTTTATGCCTCGAACATGAACTATCTAGAGAATGGTCAAGTTTTTGTCTTGGAATGTAAACGGGTTACGTATTAAACGAAGAAGGGAAAACATTTTGCAATATATTAGGGACTCCCCAGCACAAGTTATCATCCTGCAAGAGACCCGTCTGATAAAAAATGAATGTACTGCGATCTTTAAGAATTTAAAATGGTTTGGTCATATGATCTGTACCTACCATAGCACCAACATAAGAGGAGTGGCGATAATAATAAAGAAGCAGGTTAAGGCACACATAATAGAATCTTTAGTTGATACTTGTGGCAGATGAGTCATTCTTAAAATAATACTGCTGGGCAATTTAATTACCATGGTAGGGTATTACGGCCCGAACTGTGATAACCCAGAGCCCTTAAAGACAATTTTTGAAAACTTGATAGATTTCCCAGACCCTGTAATTATGGCTGGTGATTTTAATATTGTATTAGATCCCAAGTTGGACAAATCACCAAATAGTAGAGCTGAGGTTACATCGAAATCGTGTATATATTTACATTCAATGATGAAGCAGACAGGGCTAAGCGATGTCTGGAGAGACAGATGTGGCCTTCAGTTGGGAGTCTCTTATTACAATGGGAAATAGGGCCATAAATCTAGGATAGATTATGTTTTGGTTAGTCTTAGCCTGAGAGAGAAAGTCCAGGACACTGGATATTTGACGCCCCTCTTGTCCGACCACACAGGGGTGTATTTAGATCTAGATCTGGAAAGCAGGAAGGTCAGGAGAGTTTGGACCCTAGACCGAACGCTGCTTCAAGACACAGAAGAAATGAACCATCTGAGTCTTGAGATGATGGAATTCTTAGGCTACAACATAGGGACAGCTTCCACCCCAATAGTTTGGGACTCCTTGAAGGCTTATCTAAGGGGGAAAATTACTAGCAGACTATGTTTCAGAAACAGGCGGTATAGGGAAGAGGTTGCCCAAATAGAAACAGAAATTAATATTGTAGAGGCAGATATGTGGCGTACTATGGAAGAGGAGAAGCGGCAGGTAGGCAAAGATAAACTGGAGAAACTGAAGAAACAGCTCGATACCATCCTACAGATGAGGGTCGCAAAGCGTTGGGAGGCTAGCAAGCTGGCTCACTTTGAGTATGGGGAGGGGGCTGGGAGATTACTGGCTTGGAAAGCAAAAACGGATAGAACAAGCAACTTGATAAGAGAAATTGAGGATGGCGAGAGTAAGGCCAAATTAACTACTGATGTGGAAATAGAGGGAGCTTTTTATGACTTTTTTCAGAAATTATATTCGGAAGACAGTGTGGTTAACAAACATGAAGTTGAGGAATGGTTGAGTTCGAATATGCTAAACCCTTTAGATACATTGCAACAACATCTTTTAGAGCAGGAAATTACCCAGGATGGGGTTAAGAGAGCTATAGTTTCAAGTAAAAGAGGAAAGGCGGGAGGCCCAGATGGTGTACCAACTGAGATATATAAAAGTTTGGGTGATGTTTTAATTCCAGCTATGACCCTGCTTTTCAATGAGATCTTAAGACATGGGATAAAATTGCCTTGTTCTTGGGGTGAGGCAACGATCACTTTAATATTAAAGCCAGGGAGAAACCTTGCCAGTTGCGAGTCATATAGACCCATATAACTGCTTAATGCTGTTTATAAGATCTTCGCCAAAGTGCTAGCCGATAGGCTAGGCACGGTAGCAGGTGATATGTTACACCATGACCAAAAGGGGTTTGTTAAGGATAGAAATCTGTATGAACTTACATATGGCCTCATTGGTGCGATAGACCTAGCCTCAACACACTCGCTCCCTCTAGCAGTCACGACTTTAGATGCCCCAAAGGCTTTTGATAGAGTCAACTAGGTATACCTGGTGGTTGTGCTAGAAAACTACAATATTGGCAAGAATTTCCGCAGATATGTCCAGTTGATATATCAGGATCCATTAGCAAACGTTTTGGTCAATGGAAATTTAACTAAACCTTTTAAAATACCCAGGGGTACTAGACAGGGCTGCCCTCTATCACCTCTTCTTTTTAATCTTTATATCGAGCCGTTTGCCCAGAAGCTTAGAGACAAGGCGAATATTCCTCAATTTAGGCATTCGGGAGGATGTCAGGGTACGAGGTCAACTCAGGAAAAACCGAGATTATGACGTGAAATTTAAAGGAGAGTCAACATCAAACTAAAAAAGAGATGAGATGTCTTGGGGTAAAGATAGTACAGGAGACAGATAAAATTACAGAAGCCAACATGTCTAATGTTACAAGGGAGTGCTCACGACTTATGAAGAGCTGGGTTCACCTCCCCCTGTCAATCTTTGGGAGGGTGAACCTGGTTAAAATGATGATACTGCCTAAAATCACTTTCTTTTTTAATGCAATCCCTCTACATTTCGGCAAGTCCTCCATTGAAAAACTTCAGCAGGCCATAAATTCTTTCATCTGGGCCTACAAAGGAACTAGAATTGCTTGGAAGAAGCTGAGATGTAGAAGGGAGAAAGGAGGATTATCCCTCCCGGATTTACAGTATTACGCGTGGGCATTCCAACTGACCCACTCCAGAATGTTGTTAAAATATCTAGACTTTTCTGGGGTAGGGTCTATGTTCTCAGCTATGTTGAAGGGAGCTAACCTAGGCAAGGAGGGTTTCATGTTTAAATACGGAGACCCCAAGTTCTTTAAAAAGATAAGGCTAAAGGTGCTACAGGCGATGGCCAGAACATGGGCAAGCATCAGACGGTTGACGGACCTCAGCTATTTTTCTAGTCTTGCCCCCCTCTGGGACTCCCCCGGAACACCGGACTGTTTAAAGGACAGACTAGCGCAGCCACTAAGGGAGGCTGGGCTCAGCGTATGGGGTGACCTTGCTCAGGAGGATACAATTCTATCTTGGTCAATGTTATACGCCACTTTGGGGGGGATATTTCCAAATCCAAGTATATCCAATTAAAAAGCTGGGCCCAATATCAGACTTCTCCAATAGGTGCAGGCAACTTTTTAGAGGAACTTTTGGTGGTAAAACCCCCGGGCAAGAAAGAGGTCTCCACTTGGTACTGGGAAATCGAAGAAACAATAGAGGGGGACTTCAGACTGGCAGAAGATCTGTGGGGTGCTTGCCTGCCGCGAGATCCCTGGGAACAACTTTGGCAAGTATCACTGGGCACTCTGTTCCTTACAGTTAAGCCAGCCTGGTTAACGAGGAATCATCTCTTTTCAATTCACAGGGCTTATTTAACCCCTCAAAGGTTATCAAGGGCCCCCTGTAAAATATAGGAAATGTGGCCTGGAGAGAGCATCAGACATACACATGTTCCAGGAATGCCCGGCCATTCTTGCCTTCTGGGTGAAGGTCTCGAATATTCTTGGGTTCCAAGTCAAGGTAAGCCTTTCTATGATTATCTTCGGAATCTCCAATGAAGTCACAGGCCCCACGAGATCATTCCTCTTTTATGTCATACTATTAGCAAGAAGGGAAATATGTCGCAGATGGGTGGAATGTTCTTCCCCCCAACACTCAGATTGGTTAGAATCTGTAATTTCGACATCTTAGTTAGATCTGAGAGGGAGTCAATCCAAGAGGAAGAAAGCCCTTTGGAACTTTTTATTGAGATGGCTGGATACAGAGGCAGGAGTAAATTGATTGGGGCGCCTTTATATATTTCGACAAAATTGCCCTATGATTATACCTTTTTGGATCTCTCTAGACTGCGATGGGCCCTCCGCTTCTTCCCCTTACACCATCTTAGCTGTCGCCAGTTTATACCGGACCAATTTTGAGAGTGACCGTACCCATTTGGGACAGTCCCTTTCCAGCACGTAGGTGTACCCGCAGGGGGGAGGATTCCCACACCTGTTTCCAGGACTCGCTGGGTACTGGCGTCTGGAGTGGTTATTGTGGTCAGAAGTGAATGAGGACAAAAACATTCTTTAAAGAAAAATTCAATAAGTAGAACCAAAGATATGCAATCTTTACGTAAAAATGGCACCAAGAAGCGGAAAGTGCTAACTATGGGTATCTGGTTCCTCTTGACTGGGACAAACTCACAAGTTTAGGCCGACCACGATGAAGTGCGGGCCGGATACAAGGATCAAGTTAGTCCTGCTGAAAAAGTAACCTTCTAAAAGTCTGGTGTGCAGAGTTCAAAACTTCAGGATTTCACAGGAGGAGCTCAACTGATGCCAGCCAATGATCCAGGACCTGAGGAGGCACGTCTTGGGGATCAGGAACTCACTCCGGCAGAGGCCAGCAGGACTCAGGCAGGTCCAGTTGCAGACCCAGGCAGGGCCAATTTGCAGGCCTAGTTGCAAGTCGAGGCAGGGGCCAATTGCAGCAGGTCAGCTGGGCAGTTGCAGGGAGGCCTCTGGAATGTGTTGAGTCCCTGTAGCTGGATCAAAGAATGAGCCAACACCATCACCCCCACTAAGGCAGCCAAGGCCAAAAGACCAATCAAAAGAGTAAGCTGGTTATCTGAGGAACTGCACATCACCAAAAGCTACTGCCGGCAGCTAGAAAGGAAATGGCACATCAGCAAAAAGACGGAAGACTGCACCGCCTTCAAGACCTCTCTTAGCCAGTACTGCTGCCTTCTGAAAGAAGCAAAAAAAAAACACCCTGGCAGATCACATTGAAGCCAGCACACACCACAGCAAAGAACTCTTCAACATTGTAAAGGAGTTTTTCAATCCAGCAGCCACCAAAAACGACATCACACCCTCCCAGGAACAGTGCAACAACCTTGCCGACTTCTTTAACCACAAGATCTCAGCCATCTATGAAAACTTAGAATGCCAATCCTCCGCCACTGAGTGCATCAATCAGCTCTCGCTCTCGCCCACGAACACAAACCCTGAACACCTGCTCGCCCACTGGGATCTCCTCACCGCACAAAACACCATCTCCATCATGAACTCTGTGCACTTGGAAGCACAATCGGATCCCTGTCCCCACCACGTCTTCAACCTCAGAAGCAGGACAATTGGTGAAGAGCTCAGCAAGGTCCTAAACACCTTTATCACTGGGACCTCCTTCCCTGGGGACTTGAAATACGCTGAAGTGAGGCCCCTCCTGAAAAAACCCTCCACCGACCCAGCCAAACCAAAGAACTACCGGCCCATCTCGCTGCTCCCCTATCCAGCAAAAGTCCTTGAAAAAGCAGTCAACCAGCAACTTACCCAACACCTAGAAGACCACAACCTACTGGACCCCTCCCAATCTGGATTTTGAGCTAACCACAGCACCAAAATAGCCCTGATTGCTGCCACCTACTGCATCAGAGCCCTCCTGGACTGCAGAATAACAGCAGCCCTCATCCTCCTGGATCTGTCCACCGCATTTGACACCATCTCCCTGATCAACGGACACCACCACATAGGGATCTAAGGTGACGCCCTCAAATTGGTTGGCTTCGTCCCTCAACGGCAGAACTCAAAGGATGCAGCTCTCATCGTTCACCTCGGAGCCTAAGAAGATCATCTGCAAAGTCCCCCAAAGATCGTCCCTCAGCCCCACCCTCTTTAACACCTACATGGCCCCTCTGGCTGACACCGTAAAATCAGACGGACTCAACATTATCTCCTACGCTGACAACACCCAGCTCATCCTCTCACTGTCGGAAGACCCCTCCACCACCAAAGCCAACTTTCACAGATGCATGATGAGCGTCGTGGACTGGATAAAGATCAACTGTCTCAAACTCAACACTGATAAGACGGAAGTCCTCATCTTCAGGACTAACTCCTTGCCATGGAACGACACTTGGTGGCCGCCCCGCCCCAACAGACCACACCTGTAACCTTGGCATCATCTTGGATATCAAACTATCCATGAAGAAACAAGTAAATGCAGTCTCATCAGCCTGCTTTCACATCCTCAACATGCTCCACAAGATCTTCAGGTGGCTCTCAGTCAACACAAAGAAAGAAACTAGCGGAATACAAAATTGCCATCAAAGAGGAAAAATCATTATTTTACTCTCGAAAGACAGAATCACTCAAATCCCCTAGGGAACTATTTAATGTAATTAATACTCTCTCTTCTCCTCCAGCCTCATTATACACTGACAGCTCGCAGGATTTCTGTGACAAGATGGCCAAATATTTCCACTCAAAAATCTTAGAAATCTATTCCTCTCTGGACAATCATAACTCAGAGCTGTCTAATACAGCTCAAACAACTAACTCTGATTCTTATAACCCTCCTATATTAAACGAGGGGGAAGCCACGCTATCGGCCTTCCTTTCCCTGTCCCATGAGCAAACGGATTATCTCTTAAGGGGAATTACATCTGGGTCCCCTCTAGAATCCTGCGCCCCCTGAAGATTATGAAATTAGGAAGGGAGATGATTGTCCCTCACCTAACATCCACGCTTAACTTGGCATTTCCCACTTAATTGAAAAACAGCGGTGGTCAAACCTTTAATAAAGAAAATCAACCTGGACCCTTCAGAACCCAAAAAAGTATCGACCCATCTCACTGCTACCAGTCCCTGCAAAGATTTTGGAGAAGCATCTAAATACTCAACTTAGCAACTACTTGGAGCGACATCACCTGCTTGATGGCTCCCAGTATGGTTTCAGGAGTGGCCATAGCTCGGAGACGCCTTAACATCTGCAGTAAATAATATACATACTCAAGTAGATGCTGGGCATAGTTCTCTACTACTTGTCTTAGACCTATCTGTGGCTTTGATACCATCTCACCAACAAGGCTGTTCAACCGTCTTAAAGAAATCGGGGTTTCAGGCTCTGCTTTGGAGCCTCTGTCCTCATTTCTCACAGATAGGTCATGAATAGTAAAAATAGACCAATTTTACTCTGACTCCACTCACACCTTCTGTGGGGTGCCACAGGGTTCCTCCTAGAGTCCAACCTTATTCAACATCTATGTCGCTCCATTGGCCAAGGTAATTAGATCTTTTGGGCTGGAGGCTTAGTCCTATGTGGATGACACACAAATAATTGCCTCACTCACCAACAGCATTGAGGCTTCTGCAGCAAATTTTAAAAGCTGCATGCGGGCCGTGGCCGCTTGGATGGTAGACAACTACTTATGACTCAATGGGGACAAAACAGAAGTCCTGATCTTTGACAGTCAACAATTCATATGGTCTCACTCCTGGTGGCCTGAAATGCTCGGCCCATGCCCCTGTCCTGCTGTATCAGCAAAGAATCTTGGTGTCATAGTAAACAACTCACTCTCTTTTGACCCCCAGATCAACAGAACAGCGTCTACCTGTTTTGGCGTTATCAGGATCCTTAGGAAGATCTTTCCATGTCGTTCTCTCTCTTCTCGAAAGCAGGCAGCTGTTGCCTTGATTTTGTCCAGGTTGGATTATTATAACGCTCTTTACCTAGACATCAACAAGGGATCCATCCACAAACTGCAACTGGTATAAAATGCAGCAGCAAGACTTGTGATGGATCTTCCTAAATTCCACCCAGTCTCTGCAGCAATTCATAAATTACATTGGCTTCCTCTAGAAAAGAATATTCTGTTTGAGGCCCTATGCCTTGTCCATAGGGTTCTTCATAATTCTGGTCCCGAAGGTATTAAAAGGCTCTTCCAACGGTATGTCCCTGCCAATAAAAACTGGTTGGTAGTCCCTAGGTTCAGGAGGGCCAGGTGGGGGGGAAGAGCCTTTGCAGTTGCCGCTTCTAAGCTCTGGAACACTCTCCCTTTAATGATCTCTTGTCAAGAGTCGCATCTACCTTTTCACAAGTCTTTAAAAACATGGCACTTCGCACTCTAAGAGCTGAATCCCATCCCTCCTACTTATGACCGCCGGTTCTATCCCTAGCACCTTGACACCTTTGGGCAAAGTTCGCTCTCTACAAGACTATCATTCATTCATTCACAAGGAAGACCATCACGCATACCCTCATCACCAGCCGAATGGACTACGGGAACACATTCTATGTAGGAATCACTGCACGCCTCTTAAAGAGACACCAGACAATACAAAAAGCAGTGGCAAGACATATCCTCGGCCTCCCCAGAAGGACCCACATCACACCCCACCGAAAGAAATTACACTGGCTCCTGATTCAGAAGAGATGCCAGTTCAAGATGCTGACCCACACTTACAAAGCCCTGCACAATGAAGGACCAGCATACATCAACAAATCCCTGACCTTTCACCAACCGACCAGACACCTTCCATCCTCTTCACTCTCCTTCACAGACAACCCATGGAGTCGCTGAACCAACAGCAGGGATGCTCCTTCTCTCATATGGCAGCCAAAGCGTGGAACAACCTCCCCCTGTACCTCAGGACCTCACCATCTCTCCAGCAATTCAGGAATGAACTCATGACCTGGATGTTTGAATAATCAATCCACCAAGCAGCAGCCATCATCTCCAGTGCCTCAAGATACAGGTGATTTTCCGTGCTTTATAAATGTTTGATTGATTGTAGCTCAGAAGAGAAGGTCAGTCACCTGACCCTTGGAGTCACTCAGGTTAGCTTGGGATGAAGGGAGCAGGTCCAGACTTCCTTTTCAGAGAGCAGGGTAGGCATCAAGCAGCAGGGCAGTCCTTCTTCTGGAATGTAAACAGGAATGGGAGAGTACTAATGAGTGGCTTATTAGGTTTAACATTTATACCTGTTGCCAGCCTTTGAGTTGGGGATAATTCTAGTCCATCCCCACATTGTTGTGAGGCTAACGACCTGTGCACAAACGCTCCTATTTTTACATGTTCACATTTAAAGTTGACATATTTTTCTATCATTACTTTTAGCACATTTTGCTTGCGTGCCTGCATGTGATAGTGTACTCAAAAAGTGTTTGTTTACCAATACATGTATTCATAGTCAAATTATCATATATCATGGAAGGGGGTGGGAGCACACTGCTTCACCTCTCAGCACAGTTCACCCCTCAGCATTATGGTAAATGCAGTTCATGTTAAATGCTTACTTGAATATTTACTGGAGTATTTCACCAAAGTTGGTGCTGATTAGTGCTGTAAATCTCTAGACACATGTTCCTGGATATCATCTGTCATCAGTAGAGATAAAAAGGAATTTAATCAGGGGTTTCTGAGCAAGCTGCCACAATCCTTTCAGGTCTCAGTACCTCTCACAGGCACACAGGCGCACCTCCAAACGCTCGTCAGCTCAATGGCTCAAGGGATCCTTTTCAAACAGTAGGGGGTGGGAGCACACTGCTTCACCTCCCAGCACAGTTCACCCCTTAGCATTATGGTAAATGCAGTTCATGGTAAATGCTTACTTGAATATTTACTGGAGTATTTCACCAAAGGTAGTGCAGGTTAGTGTTGTAAATCTCTAGACACGTGTTTCTGGATATCATCCGTCATCAGTAGAGATAAAAACGAATTTAATCTGGGGTTGCTGAGCAAGCTGCCACAATCCTTTCAGGTCTCAGTACCCCTCACAGGTGCACAGGTGCATCTCCAAAAGGTCATCAGCTCAATGGCTCAAGGGAGCCTTTCCAAACAGAAGGGGGTGGGTGCACACTGCTTCACCTCGCAGCACAGTTCACCCCTTAGCATTATGGTAAATGCAGTTCATGGTAAATGCTTACTTGAATATTTACTGGAGTATTTCACCAAAGTTGGTGCTGGTTAGTGCTGTAAATCTCTAGACACATGTTCCTGGATATCATCCGTCATCAGTAGAGATAAAAACTAATTTAATCAGGGGTTGCTGAGCAAGCTGCCACAATCCTTTCAGGTTTCAGTACCTCTCACAGGTGCACAGGTGTATCTCCAAAAGCTCGTCAGCGCACTGGCTCAAGGGAGCCTTTTCAAACAGAAGGGGGTGGGAGCACACTGCTTCACCTCCCAGTACAGTTTACCCCTTAGCATTATGGTAAATGCAGTTCATGGTAAATGCTTACTTGAATATTTACTGGAGTATTTCACCAAAGTTGGTGCAGGTTAGTGCTGTAAATCTCTAGACACGTGTTTCTGGATATCATCCGTCGTCAGTAGAGAAAAAAACGAATTTAATCTGGGGTTGCTGAGCAAGCTGCCACAATCCTTTCAGGTCTCAGTACCTCTCACAGGCGCACAGGTGCATCTACAAAAGCTCGTCAGCTCAATGGCTCAAGTGAGCCTTTTCAAACAGAAGGGGGTGGGAGCACACTGCTTCACCTCCCAGCACAGTTCACCCCTTAGTATTATGGTAAATGCAGTTCATGGTAAATGCTTACTTGAATATTTACTGGAGTATTTCACCAAAGTTGGTGCAGGTTAGTGCTGTAAATCTCTAGACACGTGTTTCTGGATATCATCCGTCATCAGTAGAGATAAAAATAAATTTAATCTGGGGTTGTTGAGCAAGCTGCCACAATCCTTTCAGGTCTCAGTACCTCTCACAGGCGCACAGGTGCATCTCCAAAAGCTCGTCAGCTCAATAGCTCAAGAGAGCCTTTTCAAACAGAAGGAGGTGGAAGCACACTGCTTCACCTCCCAGCACAGTTCACCCCTTAGCATTATGGTAAATGCAGTTCATGGTAAATGCTTACTTGAATATTTACTGGAGTATTTCACCAAAGTTGGTACAGGTTAGTGCTGTAAATCTCTACACATGTGTTTCTGGATATCATCCGTCATCAGTAGAGATAAAAACAAATTTAATCTGGGGTCGCTGAGCAAGCTGCCACAATCCTTTCAGGTCTCAGTACCTCTCACAGGTGCACAGGTGCATCTCCAAAAGCTCGTCAGTTCAATGACTCAAGTGAGCCTTTTCAAACAGAAGGGGGTGGGAGCACACTGGTTCACCTCCCAGCACAGTTCACCCCTTAGCATTATGGTAAATGCAGTTCATGGTAACTTTGCTGGGAGGTGAAGCAGTGTGCTCCCATCCCCCTTCTGTTTAAAAAGGCTCCCTTGAGCCACTGAGCTGACGAGCTCCTGGAGATGCACCTGTGCGCCAGGAAGAGGTACAGAGACCTGAGAGGATTGTGGCAGCTTTCTCAGCAACCCCAGATGAATTTCGTTTTTATCTCTACTGATGAAGGAAAATATCCAGAAACACATGTGTCTAGAGATTAACAGCACTAACCTGCATCAACTTTGGTGAAACACTTTAACAAAAATTCAAGTAAGCATTTAAACTGAACTGCATTTACCAGGATGCTAAGGGGCGAACTTTGCTGGGAGGTGAAGCAGTGTGCTCCCATTCCCCTTCAAATTATCATATTATCATTCAGTTTTTTCAAGGTCCAAATAGACTGCGCAAACTGCCCTAGCATATTGTTGTCTGTGCGGCAACAGCTTGGTTGAATCAACAATGACAGCTGGATCTGAACTCAGGCACAATGCGAATGGGTCCAATTTATATCATATAAACTGCCCTAAGCCTTTGTTCAGCAGAGGAACATTTCCATTTTTTATTGTCTGAGGTTGCAGACACTATCAGGTACCCTGTACAATTTATGGGTCCAGGTGGTACACTGTGAGCTAGCCAGGAATTAGGTCAACATATTCTGATGGTATGAGTAAACATAGTTCCATAGTTTTGAAGCTTATGTTGCTCAAATGCTCAGTCTTACTGAATTAGTAGGAAACGTACGACAACATCTGGTTATGGAAACTTCTTTCCACTGCCCAGGGTCCAAGAGGTCTAGGGTGACAAAAAGCTGATGTCCAATTCCTTTTGAAGTGTGAGGGAGACAGCCTATTGAAATTTAAGTGGGACGAGGAACAGCTCCATCCCTCCCATCCAGGCAGAATGGCCCTTTCCTAGCTTCACCCAGGATCCAATTGTTTACTGTATGTGCCCAATCCATATTCTGAATGGGGGAGCAATTCACAGGTTCAGACATCTAGAAACTCCTAGAAGACCTCAGATAATTAGGGCAGAAAGAATCCAACTTTCTGAAAGTGGCAGTTTTGAAATTGTAATCTAAAATCTGACATTTACCATTAAAGAGGATTTTAAATTACAATTCATTTGAGTATAAACATGACATCTCTACCTGCTCCCAATCAAAACTTAACACTTATTAAATGTAGTAAGGTAACGCAGTGTTATCCTATTGGAGGGGTAGGACTCACAGTAGTGAAAAATGAATTTATTTGTTTTTCATTACCAGGACATGTAAAGTTTAAAAACATGTGTCCTACTTTTCAAATACAATGTACCCTGCCCTATGGGCTGTTTAGGGCCTACTTTAAGGGTGGCTTATATGTATTAAAAAGGAAGATTTATGCCTGTTGAAAGTTTTTTTTTTTCAAGATTGTATTGGCAGTTTAAAACTGCTCTATAGGCTGCAATATTGAGAACAAAGAAGGCTCGGGTCCTAAAACCTCCTGGACTGGACCACTGTAAATACAAGAGAAAAGAGTATGTCCAGAAGGACTAGTTTGCATACTTTAAAAAGAATACCCTAGACCATCAATTCTAGGGTTCTTATTGCTTTATTTAGCTTATTTTAAATTATTTAGAATAGCAAAGCAAATAAATATTTTTTCATGTCTCAGAAAAGAAACCTTCCATTTACAGAACACCACACTTACAAAAATACATTTATACACAGTGTTATATTCCACTTAAAAACTAAAAAATTCAAAGACAAAAATGACAGGTGAAACAAACTTAGACAATCGTGTGAAATAACATTAACATTGAGAGTACAACACCAGTCCTAGTTTTTACATAAGGCACCAAGCGGACGTTAGATTCTTAACTAGACGTTGTTAATTGTCCTGCCTATGGCAATGGCAGTCCTGAGACATGTTTTAAAAGGCTACTTTAGTGGATGGCACAGTGAGTGCTGCTATCTACTAGTAGCATTTAATTTACAGGCCCAGGGACCCCCGTGGCAGCATATGCGAGGGACTTACAAGTAAATTAAATGTACCAATCAGGTGTAAGCCAACTGCACCATGTTTTAGGAGGAGAACACAAGGACTTTCATAAAAGCAGACAAAAACGGATCCAGAAAACAGGAGGGGTGAAGGCAAAATGTTTGGTGATGACCCTGCAGACAGAGTCAAGTCTGACATCCACCCTGAAACCAAACTAACCAATGCTCTTAACATTCTGCCCCAGTCTCTATCCGGAAATGATGTCCCCTAAATGCCAACAAATGGTACACTGATCACCCATACCAATTTAAATGGCAAGGAGAGCTTTGAAGAGACACTGTCATAAATCTAAACTGCTCTCCGACTGCACGCAATGTTGGGTGCACGCTAGCAATTGGAATCACCTTGTTCTATAGCAGAGAAGGATTACTTTCAAACAAGCATATTAGATTCTTCAAGTTTGACCACAGAATGTTTTCACATCTATACGAAGATGATGTGGCCCACCTCCTTTGCCAGTGGGCTATTCCCATTGTTAGAATTTCCAGCCTTCAGAAATGTAGTTGTACTTTGAATATCTGTATTACCAAAATTGTCAGCCTCAAGATAAGAAAAAAGCTATGCAGCTCCAGTGGCCACAGTTACCCCGATGTATTGATTCTAGTGGAGCCCTCCCAGCCTCCTTGGATGCCATAAACCATCAGAGGCTAATTTAAAGATTTTCCACTTTGGCCAACATCAGAGAAACTGCGCTGTCATGGTTTAAGTGATTCCTTCAAAACAACTCCCATCAAGTTAATCTAGGCCCATTCCTATCAAGAACAGGCAACAACAAACTTTGTCTTCCCTTGCACTCTACTACCTCACCAATGCTATTCAATCTTTATATGGCACTTTTCAATTATCCGATGCTCCTATACCTAAAAGGAAGTTCATCACATACATGCCAACAACACACTTTCACCTTTAGCTTGATGATGAAGCAGCCCATAACTGAATGCTTCAACAGTGATATAATTGGAATTGCGCTCCTAGGACTGGTCAATCCTATCGGTTCCTTTTCATGTGACCTTAGTAATTTGCCTCTCATCAAAACTACTGGGAAAAGCCAATAATTTGGGAGTTCTCTTTGATAATGAACTATAATTTATTCCCCATTAAATCACGGTCTACATCATCCTTGTCACCCAAAAAAGGTTTAAAACATACATGTTACAAAACTTGTTATGTGCATTTGTAAAGTGTATCTGTTACCCTCATGGGGTGTCCTTGTGCTGAAACATCAAAAACAATCTTTGAAAATAATTCCAAGATCCCACATGGAAGACTACTGAAATGCAAAGACCAATTGCAATTTGCTTATAGAACTATCACTGATCCAAAGAAGTGAAGGTGCCTTCCCAGTGATAACAAAGAGGTGAGGTCAAGATGCGGGTTGCTGGAAATATAAATTGCAGACAAACAATTCTTAGATTATAAATAGGGTGCAGAAGATCTTTGTCTAAACCACCAATGCAGACATGTTCCTTACTTTCCACAATAGAGATGTTGGATGGCAGTGTTTTTCTATTCTGTAAAACAATATGTTGGGCGTGTGTTCTCCGGTTGTCAGGTGTACCCTCCCTAAAGACAGGAACAGCATATCGAAATGGCAGTTGTCTCAACTGTTGAGAAAAATCCTACTGGAGAGCTACCCCATAGTAAAATATCCCAGGTTTGAAAAGTGAAGTGTAATTACTACAAAATAGGTGGGGGCTAGGGAGGGGGTAAGGAAGAAACATTCACCCACCCACAAAAGAGTAAGTCCTTCCTTACCCTCCTTAAACCCCATCTATTTTGTATTTTTCACACACTCTCCTTACTCCCTTCTCACATTAACTACTAAGTAGCTAACTTACATGTGTCCTCTTCCCATAGAAAATATAGGAGTGGTGGAGGTGGAGATTTACACTTGTAGGTTTGTGAATAGCATTTGTTGTACTTTAATAGTATTATCATAGTACTACTAAATGTACTACAAAATGCAGTTTGTGAGTAGGCCCCTCACAGTGAACACAAACAGCGGTCAAATTATTTTGATGCATTTTTATCTTGTTTTTGGTTTAAGTTTCTATTTTAAAGGTGGGAAATACCAGATTTTAATGATTTTTAAACAGCTTTGCACACACCATTAAGGAATTCAATTTACTCCTATAACTCCCTTTCCTAGCTGGAACAATATCAGGGTGTAGTCCTGGTATACAGCAAATGGATAACTTCAAGCAAGCAGAAGGTATGTTTTTATAACTGTGGAATGTTCTTAGGGGTCCCAGGACAATCAGGGTCTACTGGGCCGACAGTGTGTCAATCAGAGATGTTTACCACTGGTGTTGTGGGACTTAACATTTCTATTCGACCCAACACTGAGCACAAAGTCCTTCTAATTAGCACATAGTGAAATTAAGCAGTCCAAGGTTTACTTAGGGAGGTGTTGTGATTTTAGAGGCTTAGAATTCAATAAACCATCGCAAAACAATTAGTAAATTAGTGCTGTATGAAATTGGAAATATTTAATTTTGGGTGGGTGACTACCCACCTCAAGGATTAATCACAGCTCTTGTCAGGGTGACCCCTTCCAAGTCACTAAATTAACCTGAGCTCAGCCTCCCAGTAGCTGTGGAACAGAGCATACCGACTTAACTTAAGGCAATGTGTAAAGTATTTATGCAGTACCAAAATAGCAATAAAGTCAAAATTCAAACCAAGAATATTCCCATACCGAATTAGAAAAAGTAAAGTAAAATTTAATAAATAAAATGACAAAAACCGAATGGGGGAACCAGAGATATGAGATTTTAAGGTTTTAAGTAGCAATAGTGCCAAGAAGCACAAAGTGCCCATGATAGTCATTAGTTTTGATGGACCCAGATTTAAGTGCAATTTGAGGCTGATGGCAATGGAGTGTGGGTGCGTCATAATCAAAGATTTTACCTTCTTATTTAGGGCCTAAATTATATGTTGGGGAGAGGAAACTCTGTCGCAATGGTGACAGAGTTCCCTACCCGCCAACATGTGGTCCACCGGCCTGATTTAGATCTGGTCTGACCTTAAGTTTGACCACGGTGGAGATTATTCTGTCTCTGCTGTGGTCAAACTTCTCAGACGAAGTAAAGTCCATCAGAGAATTGGCTATATGTTCGTCCACCAAATTAGGACGGGCAGACATGTAGCTGTTTTTTTTACTGCCTCTCACTGTCAGACAAACTCTGGCAGTAAGGGACAGTAAAAAAACAAATATGCCCCCCTTGCCATGGAAGATGACTCATATGGCGAGGGGGTCATTCACTATCTTTTTATTTTCAAAAAGAAAATCTTGCTTCAAGATTTTATTTTTGAAAATTAAAGAGAAAGAGAAAAGCATTGATAAGAACAGCAGTAGCGGTGGCTCCTGCCAATGCTTTAGAAATGATCGCCAGCTTAGCAGTCATTTCTAAATTCGGGGGCAGATCTCCTCCAGGGCAATGGAGTAATTTATAACATTGCCCTGGCAGAGAAATGGGCCATCTGCTGAAATGTAAATCTTGTCCATAGTCCTATAGGTCCCCAAACACAACAGGAGTACACTTCTAATGCCCCCAGGACCTTAGAGGAGGTACTTAGAGACTCACAGGGTGTCAGGCAGAGGGCAACAGCATGATCCAGACCAGGTTGACCTGTCACTGGTCAGTTGCAACAAAGGCCTCTTGTAGCTGGTTGCAATCGTTTTAGCTCAAACAGTTGACTCTTGGGGTCCATTTTTTCGTGCTGGGTACAAGAGGGAGTAAGTCCAGTCATCCAGAGTACCTCTCAGGTCACAGAGAACGATTTGTTCCTCTTCTGTTCCTCCTCAGGTTCAGCAGTATTCTGAATTAGGTGCCTGGAGATGCCACATTAATGTCTGGTACAAACTAGTGGGTGGGAATGACTCCTAGGAACGCCCTACCCAATGGGGTAAATGTTCCCAAGGCTAACCCTACACACTTTGGGCATTTTCAAGAAGGCGAAAATCTTTTGTCACACTACACATGGGCTCTGAGGGCTGGGTGTATGTGGGAGGGGAATGTACTATAGTAATCCAAGTATTCTCCCACTTCTTACACTAAGACAAGTTTGAGGCAGCCGCTGTATTCCCAATACACCCAATGACAGAAACATAGTAAAATAAAAACTGGGGCTTCAAGAACCAGACATTGGATACACAAGAAATGTCTTGGTAAACTGTTTACCTTCCTTTCAAGTCTGCCCCTAGTGGTATATACAGCACTCCGAGGGGGTGTGTGGTGAGTGTACTATAGTAATCCTATTGTCCTCCTACATCTCTCACTATAATACGTTTGAGGCAGCCACTATAGCCCCAATGCAACCAAAGACAGAAGTCTAGGAAAACTAAAGCAGGGGTTTCCAGCAACCAGGCAGTGGATTCACAAGATTTGTCTTGGCATACTGTTTCAATTTCTTTCAAGTGCGCCCCAGTGTTGTATAAAAACCCAGCGGACCTGCAAAGCAGGATTTGACACTCAAGCAGGATTCTCACAGCTCCCACCCTTTCAGCCTATTGCATGCTCCTGGGAGGCATTTCACACCTATTCAAAAGCTAATCTATGTGTGGGAGAATTTTGAGAGCAAATATAAATTATCCTTCAGGCAAAGTTAATTTTCATTCATATTTATTGTAACCTTACCATTGAATTGGATTTTAATAACTATTAAAATAGCTGTTCAATTATTTTTCTAGCTAGTCACATTCCAGATATACAGTACTAGGATTTAAATCTGTACTCTGGTTTTGTAAATAGGACAGCTAGACCTGTCAGAATTAAAAAAAACTTTTGGAGGCTACTCACTGTAAGGACATGCTGGCATTAAATGTCTACTTGTCCTACTTTTAAATACCCTGCACCCTGCCTTGTAGGCTACAATGCCTATAAAGAGGCTATCTATTATTTAAAAGAGAGGTTTTGCCCTATGAAAAGGGTGTACTTTGACAGATTGAATTGCAATGCTTAAATTGCAACAGTAAGGCTACAATGGTAGGCACAGAGCACTGTAGTTGATGGCACAATAGGTGCTGCGACCCACAAGTGTCATTTAACTTTCAGACCCTGGGTACATCTTGTACAATATACTAAGGATTTATAGGTAAGTTAAATATGCTAATTAGGAATATGCTAAATCAACCATGTTTAAAATGGGAGAGCAGGCACTTTACCACTGATTAGCAGGGTTAAAGTGCTCATAGTTCGAAAGGAGGCAAAAATATAAGATCCAGCCACAGGCAAAAAATGGGGGGTAACCAGCAGAAAAGGAGGATTTCTTACAACTGCACACCCAGTTCTTTAGTTTATAAAAAGGATAGCATTTTATTACCAACATAAAGTTAACCACCGTATTAATGAGAAACAGTACTTGCATTAATTAGGGAGATTTTCGTAGCAGCAATGTGCACTGGCCCTTATCCCTCAGCTCTCTGCCCTATGGAGTTATCAAGGCAGGTGGACTCCTGCAGTTCAATTAGTTAACAATGCAATATCACAGTTCCCTCTACGATGTGTTTCTCCTTCCCTTCTGGAGATTAAATGTCACTTTGTCTTTCTGTCCTGCATGTAAGTGCAGACAGACGGGGCCTGCTGTTCTCTGATGGTCAGTGGCCCAGCCACTCCAGATGGTTTGCAACACACATTGCTCAGTGAGTGGAAACTGACTGCTGTTAGAAATTGGGTTATTAGTTGCAAGTGGTAGAGGCCACACTTAAATAATAGACACAATCCTTATAAAGATAAACCACAAAAGTCACTAAATAAACCTGTGCTTAACCATCGGGTAGCTTGGCACAAAAGCAACGTGACGCATTGTGTAAAGTATTTATGCCGACCTTAAACAGTAATAAAGTAAAAACATGAAACAAAAAGAATCCCAAAACAATTTTGAAAAGTAGAGTACATTTTAGTAAATAAAATGTCATCAAAAGAACGCATATCCAATCATTGGAACCGGAGATATGAGTTTTTAAAATGTAGGTGAAAATAGCGCCCAAAAGCACAAAGCGCCGCTTGTGGTTATCTGGTTATGCTGGACCAGGATAAAGTCACAAGTTCAGGCGCGATTGAGGGTGGGTTGGATATAGGGACCAGGTTCATCCTGCTGAAAAGTTACCTTCTCAAGCTCGTGTGAAGAGCTCCCATTCACGTTGGCGGGGCACTGTGAGGAGGTCATTGTCAGCACAAGGAGCAGGTCGAGCATGGCAGACAGAGCCAGTCGCCAGTTGTCCCGGGCTGTCACCATGGGCACGAAGTGCAGGTCTCACTGGAGCATTGAGTTGGAGGTTGTCGCGGACACTCGCTGTCAGTGGGAAGTGCAGGTCCACTGGTGCTTTCCATTGACAGTCATTGAGGGAGGTTGTTTCTTGGCACGAAGAGCCCGCTTCGCAGTCAGGAACAGCTCAAAATTTCTTTATCTTTAATGTGAGTCCAAGAGGATTAAAATGATGCCAGCCAAGGTTCCTGAACCTGGGGAGCACCTCTTGCGGATCAGTATTCACTCTAGCAAAGACCAGCAGCAGGGCTCAGGCAAGTCCAGTTGGTGCTGGGCAGCTGGGCAGTTGCAGAGAAGGTCTCTAGTAGACAGAGGCTCGCGAAGGCAGAGACAGCACAAGCAGCACAAGCAGCACAGAGAAGAGGAGTAGCGGTACGCTGTGTGGGACGCGGGACACCGAGCCGAGCTGAGCCAGGGCGGGGTGCAGGTCACCGCCAGTTCAGCCACTCTGCGGCTCGGAGTTTCACCCTCGTGAATCGGCCCCCGTGTTTCACCACATCAAACAACCGCAGTAGCAGGTACCTGCAGGGGCCAGGGAAGGGGCGAGCGCGGCCGCCATTAGCAGGCGGCGGCAGTAAGAGTGAGCCCTCGGCTGCATTGCGGAGGCGGCCCAACTAGGTTTGGGTGCGGCCTTCGATTGCGCCCAGTAAGCCCCGCTTGCCCCCCCCTTGGGCGTCTCTCTATACTGCGCCCTAAATGAGGCTTTTACCAGGCCTCTTACACCATCATCCGCCACTTGCCAAAAAGGGACCTACGGGAAGGTGACAGGAGCCAGGGAAGGACCGGGGACATACGACTTGTCGCCCTTGTCAAACCTTGTTAATCTAATGCCACGCCTGTGGGCTGGCATCCTCTTCCTCCTCGGAACCCGGACTTTGATCAGGTACCCTTCTTCCTTCTGGTGGCCGGTGAGCGTGAGCACGCACCTTGGGGTGTGGAGGGGCAGGGTGTGGAACAGCAAGGGTAAGGGCTGCATCACGGGGGCCAGAGGGGGCTGCTTAGTACAGCTTACATTTCCACCCCCCTGCCAGCCCGCCTCACCTTTGGTCTGTTTTAGCAACACTTCCACCTACTGGCCTCTGGCCAGCTTCGCCAAGCCCCTTGAGCGCTCTTCTACATAACATCCCTCCTCACAGGGCCACTGGCACCCCTTCTCCTTCTTGAGGTCGGTTATAGGTGTCGCAATGTCCAAAAAAAGCGCCCGCTTGCCAACACTAAAACAGAACCCCAAGCCCACAGCTGCGGACATGCTTACCAACAAGGAGGCTAAGGGGGGGTACCTGACCAGCCCAAGGTCCAGCCCAAGGTAAGCAAATCGTATGATCTGCGCAGTTGGGTAAGGGCCCAGGACTCCGCCTCTGTAGCGAGCAGCCCAGTGTGGACAAACTTGGATGCGGAAAACGGAGACGACGAGACTTCCAAGGGATTTGAACCTTTCATAGTCACAACGACCTCCATACTTATACATGAGGACGACGACGAGGCCTTCAAAGGCTCTGAACCTTTCATAGTCACAACGACCCCCACAGCCACAACTGTAAAAGAGGAACGTCCAAAGGCTAGCACCACAACAGGTGAGGATGAAACAGGACCAGTCCCCCCACTAACGGGAATGGAGCCACCCCTTCGGTCTACCATATCTACACTGCCTAGGAGGTGGAAGAAAAGATCCCAGTCCTGCCACAATTTGGGAGCTTCCCCAGCTCTACTCGACGCTCATACATCAAACCATGTAGAAAACCAGGAAGGGGGCCCAGTGATTGCAACAGCCGGGGGGTTACTGGATGACACCGGTAGCCCGCATAAAAGTCTAACAATTTCGGCTGACACCCTCTACACCCCAAAAAAAGACATGGTCACCGCTGCATTGTTACAGGGAGTAACAACTCACAAGAGCAAGGATGGACCATGCATCACCATAGGATCATCCCTTGAGTCTGAGCCTGAGACAAGTGACTCTCTACACAGCTCACCATCGCTCCTGCCATTTGAACTTTCATGTGCACAGGACAATCTGTTAAGGTCAGTCAGCACCTCCCTCTCCACCGCCGTTAACATGGCAATCGGAGAAGCTCGAACTACAAATGGACACCCTCCAAGTTATGGCAACAAAAATAGCAGAGATGGCCAATAAAATCGATAAGTTGGCCGCAATCAGTGATAACCCCACCCTTCCAACTCCCTCCCCCGAATGTCTGTGCCCAGACCTAATTGACAAACTGGCATCGCTCCCGACGGTACTTTCCTCGCTGGTGGAGGAATTAAAACTCAGCATCAGAACATGCTCAGACCCCGCCAGCATGGAGAAGAGCACAAAGGACCTCACTGTAGTGTCCAGGGACGAAGACCCGGAATCAATCCAATCACACCAATTGCCAACAAGCACAGTAACTCGGCCCTCTCCCCCTCATACCCAGAGGGAATGATGGGAGGGAATAACCACACACGGGACCTCGCCCCCAACAACACAGGGCCCACAAGCCAGTTGGAAGTATGGCTGGAAGTATCTCAGTCTGCCCCGCCAATAATGCGGAGGGAGAAGAAACGTCTTAAAAAACAAAAAAAACATGCTAAGAGACTACTATCAAGAAACCCCCAGCGAAATTTAATAGCCTCAGAACAAAAAAATGTAGCAGTAAATCGGACAATTGAACCGGAAAACAAACAATCCTTTTTCCCCATATTCTGCAAGAATCCCCACATTAAACCTCCATCAGTACTAGCCCCATTGACTACGCACACAGCCAATCTGCCCTCAAATGCGGAGGACGCCACAGGGGGCGTTTCTAGGCAGATGGGGAGTAACATGCTCGGGGACATAGCAACAGCAGGTTTTGATTCAACAATGAATCAGCACTGTTCACCAGCACCCACCAATCTAACTGTAAACAATGATAGGGAGGCCAGTGTGGTGGGCGCTGACTTAGCAGGAGGCCTTTCGACCGGGAACACTGCTACCACCTGGCCCTTAAATCGGGCTCCAAGCTCCAGCAGAACCCAGAGTGATTTCAGACATGGACAAAAAGCCCGCGCAACCTCAATGGGCAATCAACATGACACCTTCACCAGTCCAACGCCGGCCCCATTAGAACAGAACCTACAAGATCACACCAAGGGACTGAATTCGGCCTCCCAGGCCTCCCGCACGTTTCTCAGCCCACGTCGAACCACGCGGACAAAATTCCCATAACACAAAGGCCCCTCCATAATGGCTGTATCTCCGGGTCCAACACGTTATCGCCGGGTGGAGGTCACTCGGCAAAAACGAGCATGACCCCACTGTACATTTCGAAGGGCAACCTCGATTCTCTTAACAGAACAAATATTCTGACACTCCTTCAACACACACAGACATTGTCCCATATTACAAGCAGGGACATTGTCAGAGTGCAATTCGTCCCCTTGCCCTCACAATCAGGGAAGGAAAAAACCATTGTAACTTGGGCCAACCCGGACATTGCGGATAGTGTTCTCATTGAAAAAGAACAATTCGCAGAATGGGGAATCGACATGCGGAGGCTGGAACAGGAGAAGTATCCATTCATTCTACAGGCACCCACAAAGAACGCACCCACGGTTAGCATACTGAAGGGGATCCGCCGTGGGGATGGCACCCTTGTACAAGCAAATATGAACATACAGTGCAGGGTTGATGGTTCGTGTGGGGAGAGACAGGTCACTTCCAACCTCAAAACCTTCTTCCCCTTTTGCGCCCCACCCTCCCCAAGTTCAGCCTATTGGGGCTGGGTTGCCTCCAACTTGGCCGACAAAACTCAGGCCCTCCCCAAGCAACGGCTCTGTCCAGCATAGATGCTCATCAGTTAGCGTCCAACCATTAAGTATTATGACTTGGAACATCGCAGGGATGACCAAGGTTCTGCAAAGTCCATCTGCGATCACATTCCTTGAAGGGGCCGATTTAATCTGCGCCCAAGAAACGTGGGCAACCGCATCCATCCCATTAGCAGGCTATGCAGAATACTTCAAACCCGCAACCAAAGGAAACGTATTTGGGAGACCCTCCGGGGGTATCTCCATATATATTAAGCATGCCCTGAAACTATACTTTACAGAGATAAAGAACCCCTCTGACATGTTCCTAGCTGGCACTCTGAAAGTCCTCAACATGGCTGATAGCCCATTATCAATACTTTTAATTAATGTATACTATAATCCCCTCGGGCAGGGTTTAAGGACAAGCTTACTCGGCTGATTATACAGATCGAAACCCTGTTAACACAATTTGCATCCATGGAACCTATCATTCTTGGGGACTTTAATACGCACAAAATAGGGGAGAATTCATCTGACGGCAACCTCTCTGGGAGTACTGGGAGATTCAATGCCCTTATTCGGGCATATAATTTGGCAACAACTCACTCACGATCTATAAAGTCCAAGCCAGGGGTAATTCACGTACCTACCTATAACAATCAGACCACTATAGATTACATTATATTAAGTGAGAGGCTATAAAAACACATGCTAAATTATGCAGTGCTCCCACGGAGCGAAAGCGATCATGCCGCCTTAATGCTGCAGTTAACCATCACAGCGGAATCCCGTCATACTCTCCGCTGCATTGGAGCATCCAAGGATGAAGAACAGCACAGGCTCCTTAGAAGAATTAAATGGGGGCAGACGCCAATCAACAAATTCATCTCATGGAAATCGACATGGATCGGCTGGCAGACCGGCCCAAACAATTGGGGTCTCACAGGTGAATGGGACAAACTTGCATACGAACTAGCTTCGTTGCTCCGTTGGAGCACCACTTACAGAACTACAGTTAATCCAACACATACTCTGGGTCAAGTTCCAGCGATCAAGCAATGCGCCAAACAACTAAACACCAAACGTAGGGAGTACCAAAAAACTGGGTCAGAGTCTGCAAAAAAGCAACTTAAATTAGCAGCAAAGACCCACTCCCAACAGGTTTGGAAGGCAAAACGTGAATTCACAGAGGCAAAATGGCTGAAGATCTTTGAGCTGCTGGCACCGTGCAAGTCCCAAGAATTCTGGCAATACCTAAACAATCTAATCCATGGGACTTCCAACAGAGAGAACCCACTCGATGCGGGCACTTGGGTAGCTCATGTGAAAACTCTGTATACTGAAGACTCAAATGCATCTCCTCCAAATAGTTCTACAACACCAGGGGAGGGAATTGGCAACATCACAGCAGAGCTCACCGTATCCCCGGCCGATCTAATTCTTCCAGGCAAGGGAGCAGTCCACACCACCCTAAAATAGATACGGCATAACGGAGCACCCGGCCCTAACGGTCTGCCTGGCTCCCTCTTCAGGGAGGACATGGACTTTTGGTCCGATAAACTGGCACAGCTATATGCAGAAGGTAGGCTTTTGGAGGATGTCCCAGACTCTTGGAGGGGCTCACTGCTGCAACCAATATACAAAAAAGGGCCAAATACCAATCCCAGGAACTACCGGATGATTGCCCTGTTGGACATCGAGGGCAAGGCCTACGCAAGTACACTTTTGGCGGAACTTGTTGATTGGGTTTGCACTGAAGGTCTTTTGCCCTTCTACCAGACCGGGTTCAGACCAGGGGGCTCTACCGTAGATAACATTACTGCCCTGTCATATTTAGTCCAACAAGCGGTGGCCCATCGCTCTTCGCCTGCTTCATTGACTATTCAGCAGCCTTCAATGGGGTAGACCGTACCATCCTCTGGCAGAAATTGGCACGCTGGAACATCAGCCAGTCTTTATTACAAGCAATTAGATCGCGGTATTCTCGAACCTGGGTAAGGGTCAAACTTTCCAGGGAGTCTGCCACAGAGAAAATCGCTACAGATCAGGGGCTAAAGCAGGGATGAATCCTGGCACCAATGCTTTTTAATTTGTATACCGCGGACATGGGCCGAGCTCTGCACGGAGCTACTTTAGCTACCCCCAAGATCGGCCACACAAAGATCCAGCTGATGCAATATGCCGACGACCTGGTTCTTTTGGACCATACCAAAATTGGACTTCAAAAAGCACTTACAGTCCTCTCCGAATATAACGCCCAAAACAAGCTGGTTGCTAACCCAAGCAAGTCCAAAATAGTGATTTTTGGCCATTACCCGAAAAGAAAACTGGAAAAGTGGAGGTTGGGTCCGCTGATCTTGGACTGTGTACAAACCTATAACTACCTCGTGGCCTGGTTTAGCGAAACGGGTCGCCCACGGGCCCACCTCCACAAACTGCAGCAGAAAGGAAAGATGGTCACCTACGCCCTCTGTAAACTATATGCCATCTTAGACAGTCCAACAACTACGGCCATTCAAAGAGTATTGAGGGCCAAATTACTACTCAACTACGCGCAACAGGGATTTCCAGGGAAGTTCGTGCAGGACTTGGAAAAAATACACTGTACAGCTTACAAAAAGATATTTTGTTTACCAGCCAACAAAAATTAGAAGAGCTGGCTGCTCTGATGAAATACTTTTATCTAACAATGGCGGCTCCAGAGAACACCATGAAGGCCGTCATAAAATTCATTTTCCTACAACCTAGCAACTAAGCCTGGGCGTAGTGGGCGTAGTGGGGCTACGCGGAGCGCCACGGAGTTTAAAACAAACTCCGCAAACTCCGCGTAGCTCCGCTACGCGACACCCGCCTCCCACCCGCCCTATTAACAATTGTTATACAAGCTTAAAAAAACAATATAAAGTATTAAAAATGCCTTACCTGAGCTGCGGCGTCCCCGGACTGCCCTCTTCCTCCATCGCGACTTCTTGATGACAACTGCGCATGCGCGGGCGCCCACGCATGCGCAGTTGTCATCAAGAAGTCGCGATGGAGGAAGAGGGCAGCCCGGGGACGCCGCAGCTCAGGTAAGGCGTTTTTATTTACTTTATATTGTTTTTTTAAGCTTGTATAACAATTGTTAATAGGGCGGGTGGGAGGCGGGGGCTGGTCAACTCCGCCCCACCGCGGAGTGTGCAGAGTTTTGCCTACCCCGCCTACTTCGCGGAGCGCGGAGTAGGCAAAACTCCGCACACTCCGCGGGCGGAGCGGAGCTCTCCGCCCACAGTTACTAGCAACCCTTGGTCTGCCTGTCTTGCTACAGCCAAAGATCTTCTGCAACTTGTCACAGAGAACTGGGACCCTAGCATAATCGACTACGCCACCATCAAAACAACAATAAAAAAGCAACTACGATTACGCTCTCGCAGTCTGGACATGGAATCCTTGGCAGCCAGAGACTTTCATGAAACCCAAAGTCTCCCCCACATACTGCTTAGCCACAAACCCCACCTGAAGCAGCCTGTGGGGAGACAAGCCTTACATCGCATCCTAGCAGCCAGACTACATCCGCTCCCCCTAAAAGAATTATATCCAACTGGGAAAGCACGGCTGGGCATTACAGAGTGTCGCCTCTGCAAATACAAAAGAGAGTCCCTGGCCCATATCTTACTTTGCTGCCCTGCTCTGAGGCTAGTTCGCAGAATCCATCTTAGACCTATTCTTCTCCAACTGGGCACCTGTACAGCAAAGGAGGCAGTCCAACAGCTTTACACTCTGGACATTGTGAAGCATATGGCCAACTTTGGGAAATGTGTTTACCATACCCGTATAATATTGAAGGACACGTCCCCACAGGTTGAGTGCGGTGAACAGTCCGGCGGCCCCTAAACGTCAGGGTCATTGTCTCGGAGGTCTGACCATCACTGAACTACTGACTCGTTTAGCCTTAAAATCCCGTCGCTATGTCGCATGTTTTAATTAAAAGGATAAAAAAAAAAAATTCCATTTTAACAATGTCCTGCACATATATTTATTCTTCGACCCCCAAAAGTTTTTAACGTTGTATTTTGTAATGGTTTTGATTAACCACACAATAAAGAATTCATTCATTCATTCAAGGTCTCTGGTAGCTTGTTTTGTCTCAATAGCTCAAACAGGTCAGTCAACTGCCCCTTTGAGTCACTTCTTAGAATCCTGGGTTCAAGGCAAACAGGTCCAGTCTTCCTTCTTCAGACAACAGAGAAGTCCCTCTTCTGAATCTTCCACAGGATGAGGAGTTTTCTAATGAGAGGTTCTAAGGGTGCCACTTTTATCCCCAGTGCTAGCCTGCAGGTGGGCGATGCCTCCTTTGCCTAACCTTAGCCCCTTTCCTGGGTTTGGCTCCATACTGTCGAGGGTAACAAAGGGCAGGCAGGCCTAGGTGTGAGCTGCATTTGTTGTGGCAGGGTAGGCAGCCCTTATAAGTCAGGATTGGGGTGGACAAGCCCTCAGGCTACCCTTTAAACTCAGGAAGGGCTGAGCACAACCCTCCAGGTTATACTACTCAGGAGAGAAACACCCTGCCTCACACCCAAGGCCCTTTTTTCCCTATGTCTGAAGGGAATACAAAAAATACCACAGTAGAGCCTTTCCCAGTCATGTGACTGTTAATATCAGTGAATGCAATGTCAATGTACACCATAATATATGTACACATAACAATGTCAGTATCAGTGAATATGATGTCGATGTACGCCACAACAAATGTATGCATAATAATGAGAACGTTGGTAAATGCGATATCAGTGACCACCATGCTATATGTACACATCTTAACAAACTCGTATTATTGCTGTCGAATCCACTTGAGATGAACCCCCCATCAACTCCGAGTCAGAGATATGTGGTCAGACAGGCCCTGTGACCCAAACTTAAGCCTACCGATTGATAGGTCACAGGTAGGGGTTACACTCAGCCCAAAGGCAAACGTGCGAACAGGGAAAACCCAGATAGATCCCACAGATAGGCAGCTACACCACAAAAGGTCCGAGGAGATTGGCCCCAATAAAACATGTTTGGCCAAATGCGCACATTCCCAAAATACCACAAAGTGAGATGCCACATGTAGTTAGGAACACTCAGCCAATCAGAACACAGCATACACACTACACGCAGTGATCCCGCACTCCCAATGCCAGACATCTGGACACTTACACACTGGCCCACATTAGGTCTCCGCAAAGTCGAGATCCACCTGTACCCCCTTATCAGATGGTTACATTTATGGTTCATGACTTGGCCCGGATTTACGTGCTCTACAAGAATGTGTAATCTGTTTATTGTACTTCAAAAACTGTATATAATGCCAGCCAAAACCTCTGTACATTGAGACAGCCTTCAGACACGGCTCTGTTGCTGCTCTGCTGGCCACAGCGGTTAATTAAACCAACTTGATCCTGTTTTGCGAAACGTCTCTTGTCTTCTCCTTTTTTCAAGGTAAATTCATATCCTGGCAACATGACCCTGGCAGAAAGGCTCATTGTGGTTAGGCAGAAAAATGCGAACTTTCTAAAAGTAACATATGAAAAATGTTTCTGGAGGAATTATTTACACATCATTTCAATAGTTAGAATGGTCATAACAATGATCCGATTATATCCCATCAATCAGTCGCTCATGTATTCGAAAACACAGGCGTATTGTTTTTCAGAAAAGATATTATTCTTATAAATCTTTTGTTATATGACTGCATCAATTTTTACACATACATTTTGAACACACAGGTGGTGAAAAAACGTTGTATACAGCAATATATACACAGCAGTACATCAATATATCAACACTGGCGCTGCCACAAATTCCCTCAAAAATGAATTGTATACATTCATTGCAGGGATATTAAGAATGGCACCATCCTCTTAACAAAATAGAAAGATAAATCCACAGTCCCAGTAGTTAAATCCTGATCTTTCAACTTGGTTGAAAAGGCTTGAAACCCCACAGGATGTGATTAATGATTTTAAAGAGCATAATGTGTCGAAGGTTTGGTCTCAGGTGGCCACAAATGTCCATGAGACCATCACCAGAACTCAGTGGTGGGAATGAATCAATCCTGCAGACACTTGTCTTCAAAGCATATCTTGCCCACATAAAGCCAAAATTCCTTAACCAATGGGTAAATCACACCACAGCAACTTGAGACTGGGTCATTCAATCAGTACTCCGTACAGGACTGTCCCGACGGTACCCAGGTCCGTGGGGGAAGATTGGGTAGCCCTGTGGTATAAAAAAAACTTTCTAAATGGGGCATTTTCAGAATGGTAACTTGCAATCCGACTTAACCATTGAAGAATAATTTAAGCTACAATTCATTTGAGTGGAAGAAGCATTTCTCTATTTGTTCCCAAACTGAAGTTATCACTAATTAAGTGTAATAAGGTGACCCACTGTTAGTCTTTGGCAGAGATAGTCTTACAGCAGAGGAAAACTACTTTAGGAGTTTTTCCCTGCCAGGACATATAAACGTTAAGTACACATGTCCTACTTTTTAAACACCATGCACCCTGCCCTATGACCCTTTACGGCCTATCTTAGGGGTGACTTACAAGTATGAAAAAGGAAGGTTTATGCTTGGTAAAGGTTGATTTTGCCGGGTCGAAATTACAGTTTAAATTGCACTAGAGGCTGCAATGGGATGCATGAGACATTCTTTACAGTGCTACTTTAGTGGGTGGTACAATGGGTGCTGCAGCCCACCAATAGTATTTAATTTACAGGCCCTGGGTACATGTAGTACCATTGACTAAGGACTCATAAGTAAATCAAATATACCAATTAGGTGTAGGCTGATTTTACCATGTTTATGGGACAGAGCACAAGTATTTTACCATTGGTTAGCAGAGGTAAAGTACACAGAGTCCTATTAGCCAACAAAAACGGGTTCGGCAGAGGAAGGAAACAATCTAGGATGGCCATGCAGAGAGTGCCAGGTCAAATACCTCCTCTCCTCCCTGGCCTGGCTGGCCATGGATGCAGTCTGTGGCAGAAGAGATGGCATACACTCGGTTGGCAGTGTGGGTCAAGTAGCTCTTATTTAGGTGAGTCTTGCTCCTTGACTTCTTTCTTGTGCCCAGACACAAGCCCAACATGCAAACATGATAACAGACCATAGGTGAGTTAGACAAGGTCTGACGACCTTCTCCTTAGCACTGTCCAGTGCAACTGCTGACTGTGGTTGCAAGATAATGAATGTTCCACACTTCTAGGTATTAGTAGTACGTTGACTCACAAAGCACTTGCTCAACCTTCAGGACGACCTCTCACTCTCAGATACCTCCATGGAACAGCACTCACTAAAGGCACACTCAGCATACCTGGACCTCACCCATCATCGCGAGTGGTGCAGGTCCAACCAAAGCACACTGCCCATCGCATCTCGCCACCTCCTCAGCAAATTCACTGTCCTCAGGCAGCATCTTCTTCATACAAATGCCCTTCCTCAGTGGTTAGTCAGATCCTTCCTTCAAGACAAGCTCCAAGGCAGCTTCCTCTCCTGCCAGGCTTCGAACTTTTGCAGGTTCTGGTCCTGAATCAGGCAAGTGGAGTTGCCAGTGAATACACCAACCCTGAAGGACGAGAGTTTCTTAGTTGCCTCTGGTGTGTAAATGGTGGATTCTGGTAGAGAAATCTCAACACCCTGGCAGGAAGGCTCTGCACATTTTTTATAGGAAAGTGGAAGATAATAGTTTTGTATTCCAGGCCCGAGAGGGCCTCTGGGCAGTACTGTCCGTTTGCTCTTTCCTCTCTACTGATGTAGTAAATGTCTTTGTCATGAAGTGTCAGCAAGAAGGCAGGTTGGCACATGCTCCATATGTGCATCCTATATGCACAAAGCAATAAAGACATACAAAATACATGTCCAACGTCAATGTGTAAAGTACTCAGTTGCAGAGGAATGGTAGACAATTTTAAAAGTAGACTCTTAGCACAGGCCTGTTTTGTCATGATAAACTATAGCTACCACCACTGCCAATCCTCTATAGCCCAGCTAGATGATGGTTATCACGCTCAGTATAGAAGGCGCACTAGATCAGAGAGCCCCACTCTGGCTCTCAATCTAAAAAAAACATCCATTCTTGATGATCATGAGCGGTGCTGAAAGAGCAGTAGCTTGCTATGGTGAATAAGAGGCTGGAGTGCATGTTCTTCAGAGCCATCCAAGGGACATTTTGCTGTCCCAACAATGCACCAGTGACTGGAGCATCTTTAGGTGGTCACATTTGTTGAATGCATGTTTGGATCTAAGAATGTAAGGCATTTGCTTTTTCATAATGGATTTTGTAAATACTGTAATGCAAACACAAAATAATTGACCGGCTCTGGTCACACTTAAACAAAATTATGCTTGAGCAGTATTAAAGACATTGGATTAGTATCAGTATTCTTGAATTCCAGACAAAGTAAGTTTCTCCTAAACCTTACCCAGATTTGTAAATGGTTGTAGCAATAATGTCAAACAGTTACTGGGTCTAATCTTATGTGCAATGGTGGGCAAAAGAACAATGTGTTGCAATGCTACCCTTAGTGAGTACCAGTGGTTATACTATTTGCAAGCATCCCTTTCATCATCGTTTGATGTAACACCCAGCATGGCCAATGTATAACCAGCAATGGGTCCAGTGCTGACTGAGCCACAGGATTCAAACTGCACTGGACTGAAGATGCACAACGAGGCCGAAACCAGTTTTGGTTTCCTTGTGTTCATGATCAGAGAGAACCTGGCTTGGCAGTTCATGCTTGACTGCTCCTATTGGAGGAGGGCTAGGCCTGAGGTAAATCTGATGGGAGTCTAATCTGAGGTGGCATTTTGGGCAAAAGAATGGTGGGTTGAAATGGTACCTGAGTGATTGCCAGTGGTTAGACTATCAGCAAGCCTTCCTCCCATCACCTTTTGTGTTTTTAAGCGTGGTTCTTCCCAGGTTTTGAGAGGCCAATGTGTGAGATATGATATTGTAAATTGGATCCTAAGTCTCAGCAGAATTACTTTAAGTCACAAGAATTCCACTTGGCACTGTTAGTCTGCCAAACTGTAAAAACGGATAAAATGCTGTTAACATGTAACCTCATTAGGAGGGGAGCCATGTTTCTGCATCTTCAGTTCCGGAACCCACAGGAGTATTTTTAGGTCTGGGTTTTCAAAGCACAGCTGTGAAGCAGACCTATTCCTAACAACATGCAGGAAGTAGACTTTTGATCTGCCCCTCCAGTCACTGTCTTTCTTTGATCAGCCTGGTTCAGCCTTTGGCTTGAGCCTTTGTCAATCATGTGTTGGCTCAGTCCACTGGGGTCTTTATCTCTGACTGAATACCATTGTCTGTTTGGCTGTATCCTTTTGCCTCCACTCAGGTGTTTGCACCGACCTGCTAGAGGGACTCTAGCAGCTCTTATAGCCCTCTGTGTCTGCTTCTGCTGGCTCCCTCCTGTGAGTCTCGCTTCAATGTGCTAATGCTCCCTGTGTTAACACATTAAACCCAGACATGTTGACTTTACCAATACTCATTCTCATTAAGTAGCCTGGCAATTATCACAGTAAGCTTGGTAAAAGGTCTGATTTTTCCTTTTTTATTAGGTTCTTGCAATCTAATGTTTAAAGACAAAGGCAAAATTAAACAATTTTCAAGGAGGGGGGGAATACCTTTTCTTTCATAAGATGCAATCTGGAGCCCACTGTAGCAGTCTGGCATTTATGGTATCCTTGTAAGGAAGCTGCATAAAATGATCCTGGGATATAAAGTATGCTACCGCAGCAGGTCTGGTGCCTTTATTAAACCAACAGTCACCTGATCATTTGACAGATGCTTTTCCCGTCTTTAGATTCTGCAGATACTGGTATGGGGAGACACTAGAGTACAGTAAACATCGTTTTGGTCGTCTCAGCTTGAAGGTAGCCAGGTTCATACTTTGTAATCAGGCGCAATCTAGGGCGGTCTTTTCATGCATTTTTGGAACTTCCACTTGGGGGGAGATTTACTAAGATTTTACGCCGTTGTGACGCAAATCGGCACAAAATCTTTTCTCCAATTTACTTTCCAGAGCTAAACTTGCTTAGCACTGGAAATAACGTGAAAGTGACTCGAAGAAGCACATAGCGCTGCTTTGTATTACTTTGTTCCAAGGGGGCGTACCTTGGGTGGTGCATGGGCGTTCCCATGCAACCACCCAAGGTTTCTGATGTGAAACCAAAATTACTAAACTATGTAGACGGGTTGGCGTCAGAAAACTGCGCCCTTTTAAAGTAGGCACAAGGAAGGAGAATGCTTTCATTTCTCCTTCCTTTTCTGACTTTGTACATGTGCTGCACTGTAGAGCACACATACAAAGTCATGGTATTTTGCTCTGTAAGGGCACTATTCCAGTACAAAACCTATGCTAGACTCACAGAGACACCCTTGCGCCATGGCACAAAGGTGTCTCTGTGGCGCAAGGTAGCTGATTTCAGCGCTGCGCTAGGGAGAGGGGAGGAGAGAGCCATATTTCAATCAATTTGACGCTCTCCTTCTCATGCTGCGCAGTGCAGCATTTATGGCTGCTGCACTGCGCTGCGTGAGAACTTAGTAAATCTGGCCTTAGTGAGCTAGACATTTTTTTGCCACAGTATTGCAGCACAGGCCTACATGGTAGAACTTTAAAGGGACGTACGTGATCTTTCGTGACACTGGGTGGGAGACATCAGCAAGTTTCTTAGGATCCAAGCTTGCTCTCTTTCGAAATAAAATATTTTTAAAAATCATAAAAATTAGAATTAAAAATCTGTTTTCCCACAGGCATGTAGTGAACACTGTTATCAGGGCTGTCCAATTTGTAGTGGCCTTTCCAACAGGTCTGCCGGATTTATTCCTGTCTGGCTCTGCCATGGCAATCTTGGGCAGGAAAATTGGAAAAATGTTCCTCGATGGGAGAAAACTTCCAACAGATATAGGAAATTATCTTTCCGTTTAGTGAGAACAGATCCCACTTTCGGCACTAACCTGTAAGAATACAGAAATGTTAACCAAGCCTCCATGCCACCATGACAATGGGAACAGTTAGCACTGTTTTTAGGTCTCTCACGAGAAGAAAGCCTCTTGTGGACCATACCAAAAACCTACAATGGGCTTAGAGCCTATCAATCACTTACTATTGATTGGCTTTACTGTTACTCATTTGCTTATTTCTTATTCGATAGATTACTTTAGTCTTCTTGCACTTGACCCTAACCAGGAGCATAACCTCTTTACCATCCTTTTGATTACTCACTTGTATCCTTCCATTGTTTACTCTTAGGGGGCTGATTTTTTTTCTTTTACTTTCAACACCTCATTAGAGTGCATGGGTTTTCTCTCTCTCTCACTTGTGTGCAGCTTCCCTCCCAAAGACCTACTTCGCCAACCCATGTGCTCCATGTTGCTCCCTCATCCCTCCTCCCAAGCTCGTCCATTACTTTCCCAACCCCTCCCTTGCTTTTTTAATATTGTTTTGGGCCTTTCCCTGCCCAGCCTCAAGTGCCCCCATAGCTTCCTTGGCCTCACCCACTCCCAGTGGCTTTCCCTCACATGGTCCTCCCTTGCTTCCCAAATCCCTCAAGGTTCACAACATTTTTTAATGAATCTTATTGTAATTTTTTTTTTTATGGCATGATTGCTGCCATTTGCTGCTAGGTCGCTCACTAGTACAAAAAAGCCAATTTGCACTATTAAAATTACTTATTTTGTATTTATTGATCCACATGGTATCCGCCATCTTGGATTGTTAAATATACAATGTGCTCACGTTATTCACTAAGCCTGCGTCTATATCATCATGCATGCACGCGCCTAGGGAATGACATGACCGAATCATCACACCTTTTTTTCACCTGATGCTATACAGCATCGATAAAAAAGCATTTGGCTTTTACGGATGCTGCACAGCATCAGCAAAAACATTGGTAAAACCAATAGGTCACAAAGACGAGACCTACTGACTTAATCAATTACTATTTTTCTTTCCACAAAGTGGCTGCCACATGGTTGGCTGGGGCTGCTCACCCAGCAGCCAGTACTAGATTTTGATGGCTACAGCTG
Organism: Calotriton arnoldi; assembly: GCA_963921515.1. Lineage (NCBI taxonomy): Eukaryota > Metazoa > Chordata > Amphibia > Caudata > Salamandridae > Calotriton > Calotriton arnoldi. The sequence continues at coordinate 379,240 of CAWUFW010012358.1, read as the reverse complement.
GGGCTGCCACCGCAGCTGTTTGGCAGTCTGTACACCAAACTCTAGATAAGGCCCTTCTTCTCGTACAACCTTTACAATTACAACCAGCTTAAATCTGAAGAACTCTGTGTCGTCTCCCAATATAAGTTTACTATATTAAATGTATTAGTTGATAAATGGCTCAATTATCTAAGAGATACAACTTGGAATGAAATTAAGATCATCTTTTACAAGAAACAATCAATTATTGACTTTAAATTTTAAACATGTTAAAAGGTCTTAACAGAAGCTGGATAGGTTGCTCCTCTGTCTTACAATTTTAAATAACTACCAAGAAACTTTCATTCAAAGTATCAGAATCAGAAACCATGTACACTTACCATTACATTTCTGAACAACTACAAATTCGAAGTTCTTGGGTATTTCCACTCCAATATTGGACCTATGAATACATATTTGGAGAAAACAAAACATCTATTGAGCGAAATTACAAGAATCAAAAACTTGGTAACCTCTGTCATTGACAACACCTGGAAATCGTAAAACTGTGAAGACCTTCATGATATGACCAACTTCAGTGCCATTATGAATCTTAAGATTAATTTTCAGTACTTTATTGAGAGGAACTGATGACTTCCAATAAAATACAAGAGGAAATCTTTAGACATCACCTGTGAGAATTCATAGTTTACAAGATTTTGCAAAAGTCCTGCAATTAAGTCTTTGTTTTAAAAATCTGTCTCATTCATAGATTTTTCGGTCATACTCCAAGTCATGAAAAACCCATTTGACTAATCGATGTTTCAAGAACAAATCTCTTCCTTAGGGCTTACTAAGTAGGGTTATATGGTACACATCTGGGTCTTTATTGTCTCCTATTATTTAGTGATTAATTTCTCCAGACAAGAAGCCTTTTTGCTTGGTGAATTTGGTATTTAACTGTTAAAAAATCTTGAAATTCAATGATGAGAATATTTGTGTTAGCCACGCAGAATTCTGTTGGCGTTGTAGCTCACGCACAATTATGAATCAAAAATAAATGCTGGTGTGTGGCGTCTGGGATGGTGAATTAAATTTGTAATTGACTGACTACACTAATGGTGCACACCAATATTATGGTGGACCTGCTAAAAGCGAAATCGTTAGCAACCAATAAATAAAAGTAGACTATTTATTCCAGACAAATGTATAGGATGCAATTGAGTTATTGCCATGGTTATATAAGTATTCTTAACACTGAGGGCCCAATTCTGATGCGGGTTGGAAAAGCTTCCCGACCGAGGGCCTGATTCTGATGGGGTTAGGAAGGCCTCCTAATGGCATTTGCTCCTTCCAAATCGGATCGGGAACGTGTCTTCCCGACCGAGGGCCCAATTCTGATGCGGTTAGGAACAAATGTTCCCATTGAAGTCAATGGGAGTTCAACCAAATCGTATCTGGAAGCATCCGGATGCATCCTACTCCGCCGGTCGGACTTTCCCGATCCGAGTGGGTCGGACACCATTTCCCAACCGATTCGGTCGGGAAGCTTTTCCAACCCGCATCAGAATCGGCCCCATAATGTTGAGACTGATTGAACCGTTAGACACACACACTTGTGGCCGACTAACAGCATTTTGTGTCATCTCGAGGATGTTTACTCCCTCTTCATTTCCCAGATAAGTTGCTTCTTGATGTTTTCTTCTTTCTTTTTTCTGTATACAACTTCCTTCTTTTCTTCCTTTTATTTCCTTTTCTCCTCTCTTTCCTGGTGCTTTCCTGGTGTTTCTCTTAGTTAACTATGAACTTGGCTACATCTTAAAGCACAATTTAATTTGTTTACTCATATGTCTTTTTGTCCCTGTGGATTCTTTTTCTGGAGGTTTATGATCCCCAAAATAACCCTTTCTAGACTCTCCCATCCTCTACTGCTCCTTTCATCATCTCGATCTTCTTTTACTATTCAGATCTCCCAAACAAGCCATTCTAAACCCTTCTCTAATGTATCCCTCCTAGACTCATTCAATACCTCATCTTTCTCCCTTAACCACTTCTAGAGACTCTCCCACCTCCATCTCTCCTTTACTCATCCTAAACCTCCTCCTACTGCTATGATCTCCAAATAAACACTTTCCCTTCCCTCTTCTACTCCTCCACTATCCTTTTAAATCCATTAACAGACTGACATGTCCACCGTTCAAATTAATTTCATATTTCCCTATTCTATTTCACCACTAATGGTTTTTGGGTTCCGGAGTAGCGTGCTACTCACCAAAAAGAGCTACAATGCCTCGTTAGGGGTAATAAGCGCTATATAAATGCAATTACAATTACAAAATCAGTCCTTTCAGCAGTCTACGTCTAACCATCTATGCTAATATTTGAGTGGTGGTTATAGATGCATCCAAACAAAAAACTGTCAAAATACACGCAAGTGACAATTATCCTAACACCAGAAGTATTGTTTAACAGAGCTCAGAATGCTTACCTTTCAAAAAGGTGCCGCTCCTCAGCAGTGAGGTAGGAGCTGTGTAGGTCTACCGACCTCATGTCATTCAAGGAGCCACAGGGCAGGTTTGGAGGTTTGATGCAGTAGAAGGCCTCTTCGTCTCGTTCATCGATGTACTCACACACCTCACTGTCCGTCTTGAGCTTAAATCCACATTCAGTGATGGCTTCAGTATTCGTATTTACATTTTTAAAACGACCCTGGTAGGCAAGGACCCCGAGACTTGCATGCCTCGACCGCCACAGAGCAGCAACACCCTCACTGGGATGAAACAGCTGAGTGGAAACCTTTACATTACCCTCCCAGAATAGGGTAAAATGGATATGGTAGGTACCATTGTAAAAATCTTCAATTCTTCCACTGGCGCCTGCACAGAGTTCAGGTGTAAATATTCTTGGCCTGAGGAAGTCCCCTCCATAGGTCTTCGTGTTTCCCAAGTGGTCGAACATGTCATACTGAACCGTCAGAACATCGCCTACGCAATACCGGTCTTTGCGGTTAACTATGGTGCCTTTGCTGTTTCTGCCACTGGTAGAAGTTTTCCAATTGCTACCGACTGTGGCGTTGGGTAGCGACTGCTCAATCTTTTGGAAGATTTCATTGATTTTTAACTGAAGTTCAGAGGGTGGCTTCTGGCCAGCATCATGGGTGGTTTCTTCGACATGACTTCGGCAAAAGTGAAGCTTTTCACTAAGGTTGGAAAACTGAAATAGATAAAAAGCAAGTGCTGAGTTGGCAGCCGTACTATATAAGACTATTATCTTTTTAACTTTATTAATTTGCGTACATGTGTGTCAACAAAAATCTATTGCATTCATAGAGCTCGTGGCACTTAATGGACATTTCCATCTTTAAACATGTTAATTTGTATGTACACTTCAATCCTTTCCCCAACTTTACTCGCTCCTCCATCCCTGATCGCCGCCCTATCTCTGCCAGTGACTGCATGTCCCAAAGATTAAAATGGTAAACAAGAGTTAATTCTATCAAGAGAATCTCAATGTAAGACAAAATTCGAGTCCAAAAAAACAGCTATTCCTCGATAGGAAACATCCCTCTGTCAAATGAAAAGCAGAGTTTTGTCTTGAACATAATCTTTATCCGAGAGAGAGAGAGGGGTAGGGAGGGAGCGAGAGGGAGGGATGGAGAGGGAGCGAGAGAGGGAGAGAGAGAGAGACCATTCAGTTATCTAAACCGAACAATTTTTATCGACCAAAAATGGCGGCAAGTGTCAAACAATGGTTCAAAGTGGTGTTTGGTGGTGTATGGATGGTGTGTTATGGGATACTGGCATGTAGGGTTTATGTTGTTATGCCAACCATGCTTCTCAGAAGTATATCATTTCATCAATCTACAGAGGTTTTGTGAAGACCCTGTCTGGTGTACTAGTGTCCAGGGTCAGACTGGGACAAAAAATAGGCCCGGGCACCAGAATAATAATGGCCCCCATTAGTGAAACAGACACCTAAAAGAAATGGCAATATCAGTGACATCAACAGTAAAAACCGGCCCACACACTGATCTGTCAGACCAGCTCACGGGATTGCACTAAAGGCCAGTCCGACCCTGCCAGTGCCCATTGAAACGTAGAGGACAACAGAGCATTATTCAAGTACCCACGAACATGGTACTTTCCTAAATGCTTAAAGGTTCCATACCTCTATTATATTCCAGTGCCAGAAAAAAGCCAGCATAAACACGATAGTGATCGCCAGCAACCCCTGTAATTTATTTCTCGTCGCTGGAGCCATGTTCGAGTGCCTGCAAAGTAAAGCGAGCAATGTTAGTGGTCAGTTTCAGGAAGCATGATCTGTCCATGACAATGCAGAAATCAGCCAATCGTTAGCCTGATGTCGGAAGCGATCTGGAACTTTTTTCTAAAGATTCTTCTCATGGCAAAACATTCAGGGGCATATTCTCAAGGACTTATCGCCGATTTATCGGCACTTTAGCGCCGCAAAAGTGGCGATAGATTTATCGCCCTATTCCCAAGCTGGTGCAAACTGCCGATATCGCCAGTTTTCCAGCGATAGCTGCCGCAAAAAACATTTGCCACGGATGAGAGCGACAACTAACCCTAACAATATGCAGAGTAGGCGTTCCCGTGCAAAAACAAACGGAAACACCACTTCGCGATATTCTCAACGATCAGCCAGATCGGCGATGCGATCCAAAAACAGGCGATAAGGCGCGTTAGCAGCAGGCATTTAACACCTGCCTTCTACTGGTGTTAAGCAGGACGACAACCTGCAGTATAAAAGGGAGCCCAGCCCAGAGCCACATCTGAAGATCAACACATGTCATGGAGCTACTGATCATGCAGCTCGGAGACCCAAGAGGGCCACAACACCCACCGCCACCACCCCCAGGCCCTCCCCCCCGGATCCCGCCCCCCGGACTACCACAGAGGCAGCGCAGAACAAGACAGCGGACTTTCCGAAAACGCACCAGCCTCACAGACTTAACGCCAGAGGATGTCATTGCCCACTACAGGCTCAGAAGGACAACCATCCTCCGCATCCTGACCCACATTGCCCACAGGCTGACTGTACCAATACAGCAGACAACCAACATCCCTCCGCAGACAAAGCTGCTGGCTGTGCTGCACCTGTTGGCCTCTGGTACCTTCCAACCAACAACTGTCAGAGTCGGAGGAGTCTCACAGCCAGCCCTATCAAAGTTCCTCACACCTGTCTTGGATGCCATCATCAGCTTGGTACCCCAGCACCTTCACTTCCCCCACACTGCGCAGGAACAGCTGGAGATCAAGCAAGGCTTCTACGCCATAGCTGGCTTCCCGTACGTGTTGGGGGCAATTGACTGCACACATGTCCTACTTGTGCCCCCTCCCGACACTGCACACAATTACCGCAACAGAAAGCACACGCATTCCATCAATGTGCAGGCAATAGTGGACCACCGGGGACTCTTCACCAACGTCGTCGCCAACTACCCAGGCTGTGTGCATGATTCCTACATCTTCCGACAGTCCATCATCAACCAGCGCTTCCAGGATGGCACCTATGGAAATGCACTGCTCGTTGGTAAGTACCAAATGAACACACCACACACCTCAACTCCACAATCATGCAACTCACAACTGTGGGAATGCACACGTTACAAAATCACATACAACATGCCAAACAACATGCCCACCTACCAGACACGACAACACAAGTAACTGTGGTAACTGTGGCCAGCCATGTAGACAAACCATCCACGTCATGGCACCTCTGCCACACAATTGCAGAATGTGGGGAGAGGTGGGAACCAAGTCTGTGCGAAGGAGGCAAGTGACCCATGAATAAGAATTACACAATGCAAAGTGTGGCGGTGATGTGCTGGACAGACTTCAGTATGCAGAGCACAGACATGTCCATGTGGACATATACTGCTGGTGTTTGTAGTGTTGTGGACAGTGGATGCAACCATGTCACCTCAGGCAGTGGGGAAGACCTTGGACATGTAGCTATGTCGTCCCCCCCTGTAAGCGTAAGCGGAGTGGGCTGGGCCGGCGTACGCCAGTCCAGCGTAGGAGTGGGAATAAATCGCCCGGGGCTCTGGGCATGGTTCACTTCCGTGATGGCCACCAAAGTAAATACTGCATGTGTCTCTGTGTCCGCCATATCCTGACCATAGGCCTACACACACATGGCCCACCACCTTCAACGGCCAATATCACAGTGTCGTTGTCAGGCTTGTGGACATACGCAGACAGTCATGACAATGGTGTGTCTTAGGAGTGCAAGTGATACAACCGCGCAGTGCACACAAGTAAATAGGCTCGGGGGTAGTGAGGAGCAGCTGTGAGGCAACGTAATACACATGGATGCCGCTCATTTGCCACAAGCAATACATGTCAAACATGAATCCCACAGTCGCACACATCACACACCACTAAACTAATAAGCCTGCCAACACAGAATGCAGAACCACCGATTGACACATATCTACACCCCTGTCACAGGTGATCAAGGATATGCACTCTGCCCGTGGATGATGACACCCCTCCGAGACACGAACACCCAGGCCCAGAGGCAGTACAATGCGGCCCACAAACGCACCAGGGGCATTGTGGAGTGCTCATTTGGCGTGTTAAAGTCACGTTTCAGGTGCCTGGACATCACAGGTGGAAGACTCCTGTACAGCCCGGAAATAGTGTGCAAGATGATCATTGCATGTTGTGTGTTGCACAACATATGTGTACGCACCAATGCCCCATGGATCCAAGTGCCAGATGCACCGGACGATGATGATGAAGATGAGGCAGGTGGACCACACCCCAGTGCAGCTGCAGCAGTATTAGCCCGAAGGAACACAATCATTAACAATTTCTTCACATGAGCACGTCACAATGTGACTGTCCTTAGCAATCATGGGACAGGACAAAATGACCATAGGCACAGCATGTGCAAATACATTCATTCCAACACACATTCACCTGTGCGCATGTCACTCCTCTGCATAGGCACATCACTCTGGCAAGTGTAAGTGCAACATTTAGTGCTAACAATCTCACAAATGGCAATTAGATGGTGGGTGTGTCACCTCTGTACAGAGAGGCTGTTTAGGGTGTCACGTATTCAAAATGCCATATCAGGGTGTCAAAGATGGTACGTAATCCCACTCAGCAGCGTATCACATGTGTCCAAATTCATGACATAAAGGCTGTCATTTGTGACCAAGAAAAGACAACAGGGCGTCTTTTGGGGTCAAATATGTACCACCATGATGCAGAGAGTTGCACCCTGTGACTCAAATCCCACAACATTAGCAACATGGACGTGAGGGGGAATCACTGCCCCTACATTCATCCATACTTTCATACTTGATTGAACATAGACATGACACATCTGTGTGAATTAGAATGTTTTATTCACATTCGGTGGAGTGTTGAAGCTGGAGCAGTACAAGGCCATATAACCCCACTTTACATTGTTGCCCCGTGGAGGACTAGCCAGAGTCCTTTAGGGATTGACAAGTTCATTGGTAGAGGAAGAGTTCAGTGTGCAGTCTGATTGCTGTGTCATTGGTAACCAAACAGAATATGGCAGTCCATGTCGAGGTCCAAGGTGAGTGTCGCAGAGTGTATCGGGGGACAGTGGAAGGTGATGATGCAGAGGGCAGAGCCAAGCAGAAACAGGTCATATGGCGGAGATGAATGCTACCGCTTCCTTCTTGCCACTAAGGCAGAGTCATCCGCATCTTCGTCCTCTGATGTCTCATGTGCCTCACATGTGGGTGGTGGGGTTTTGTCTGCAGCACTGTGTGGCACTGACACATCAGGGGCCGGAGGTGGATTGTCTGCCGCACTGTGAGGCACTGACACTTCAGGGGGCGAAGATGTGGATGGAGTAGTAGCAGCAGCATTCATCCGTGCCAGGCCTTGTGGCAGCAATGCCATGATGAGGGTCTGCAGGGCATGGAAGAACCCAGCTACATCTCACTGGTGTGCAGCCGTGGCAGCCATTCTTTCTGCCTGCATCCGCTCCATGTTCTCCATGAGCCTCCGCATGTGTCCCAACTCCCGGCTGACATCGCTGGAGCCACTCTGACTAGACAGTTGTCCTTGTCTCAGAGTCAGGACTCCAACGATGTCAGCCATGGATCGTTGGAGAGCATGGAGCGGACTGTGGGTGTCCGTTAGGGACTGTAAGAGGTCCCTGATGGGACTTAGACACCCACGTATGGCATCTAGTTTGGCTGCCATGAGGTCGAACCCCACCCGCACCTGATCAGCCATCTTCTCCTGGCACCCTAACACACGGCGTTGGAAGGCCATGTGTTGTTCGTGGGTGTCCTGGGAGACAGCCGTGGTGGTGGGTGCTTCCTGCTGTGTGGTCTGTGCAGGTGGTGAGGTCTGCTCGATGCAGCTGGGCTGCCCTGCTCCTGGAGGTGAGGTGCCAAAGCTGTCCATGAGCTCTTGGAGTGCGTCGGTGTGGAAGTCCTCTTCGTCATCAGTGAAGAGATGTTCGGTCTGCTCTGCAGGAGGTGTTGATTCTCCCTCTGCAATGTGAAGGGGAGATGCAGTTTAACATTGTGTTCACATGTATGTTGACGCATTGTACAAGTTTACATACAGACTGCATGACAATGTACATTGTGACTGTTTGGGAGGAGCTGCCTATTTGATGCGGGACAGTGGACATTTCGACAACATCACGGATGTGTGTTTGTACTTGTACATTATCATCTCACATTTCCCTGCTATGCCAAATGTGATTGGCCAGTTTCTACACACAAGCGGCACCAGTTGTGTCCTCTGTTCTGTTGTGAACATGTTGCAGTTTGTACCACATTGTTGTCAATGTTGATGTGCTCTGAATGTTATGTGTGTGCTGCATTTTGGGAGAGTCGCCCCTGCAGCTCTGATTTTGCTGCCCCTTATCCCTTTCAGGCGGTGTGCCTTTGAATTCTGTGCTTATACAGTGCTGAGATGTTGCATACTTGGGTACATTGGGCTCTTGGTGGGAGTTGGGACTCTGGGGCATGGTTTGTCCGCAGATGTGTTGTTGACGTCAGGGGTTGTTTGTGCACATGGATGTGTCAGAGTGTGACCTGCTCCTTTACGGATGTGGTCCACACTCAGCCACCTCAGTGTCGTGGCGTGCAACATGTCATGATATATTGACTGCAGCCATGCTATTCATCATGCAGTGTCACTTGCATTGTCAGTGTGGCTCACAGACACGCCGCTTTGCTGGGTTTGGCACATGTGCATGGGTTGGTTGTGAGATTGGTGATGTGTGGGAAGGGCCCCCTCTGGGCACATAGTCGACGGGGGCCTACTTGCTATTTCTAGGTGTGCTGCAGTGTGCCAAGGGGATCAGGGACATGATCCAGAGTCATTGTGGGTGTGCACTGTGCTATACTTAATTGTGCATGTGTGCCATTGTGCCCCTCTCCCCCGTCCCCCCAGTCCCTGGTCGTTACTCACCCTGTTGATGTTGTGTCAGGTCATGTTGAGCAGTGTCCGGTCCCCCAACTCCTGCCACCGTCTCCACACTGATGACTGTGGACACCATTTCCTCTATCTCATCCAGCTCCTCCTGTGGCGCTGGACTCCCACCTCCAGTCTGCATTGCTGCCTTCTGGTTGTTGCCGAGTTTCTGCTTGGTTTTGCGCTTCCCATCATTCCAGCGCCTCTTGAGCTCTTCCATTGTCCTCCTCAGCACTCCGACTGCATTCACCTTGTCCACGATGGACTGCCATATTCCATTTTGTGTTGCCAATGACACAGTGGCGATGACGAACAGTTGTTGATGGTGTTCTATCACCTCCGTTATCAGGATCCTGTTTTCCTGCGGACTGACCCGCGTCTTCCTCTTCTTCTTCTCCTTGCCCTTCCCTGACCCCGAGGTTCCAAGCTGGTCCTCCTTGGGGCTTGTGGGGTTCTGGTTGTCCTCTGTACTTGCTCCGGCTACCTCCATTGTACTTCGCAGTTGTTTTGGTTTTGTTTGTGGTTTTTTTTCCTGCTTTTATAGTGATTTTTCCCACCTGACGTGTGTGAATTGCAGGCCTGGCGCAGCTTATCGCTGATTTTTTTATCGCGGTTGGGCCCATCGCCACTTTTTTCACGTTCGGCTTTAGATTTTTATCGCCGTCGCCGTACCGGTAATTTTATCGCGGACATTTGCCGCGTTATCGGGAAACTATCGCATGTTACCGCCGTGTTGAGAATAAGACAATAACACAGCGTTATTTTCACGCGATAGACGGCGATATGAAAAATTGCGTTAACCTATTTTGGTGATGATTATCGCACGTTCTTGAGAATATCCCCCTCAGTTTTTTAGGGTACAAACAGAGTCCTTTTCTAGGTAAGCGTCACTCACATTTCCGTTTATTTGAAATGTAGCACATATGGAAGTTCGAGATAGTGTTTTAGAACGGGTGTGCCTCCTGTGTTGAGAAATAATCACCCGTATCGATGGGTTCACTGCCCAAAACACATTGTCTATGATGTCCAACTCTTGTAAACACTTGAGCATTACTCTTCAGAGGTTGGAGCATTGAGAAGAGCTCAGATATTTTTGTTCAGCACCTACTGGAGTTGAAAGTCAGTCCCCTGGAACATTTGTGCGAAACCCGCATATTAGTGTTAGCCAGAGCACAAGTCCTATAAAAAGAAGTGGGGAGACTAACCAAGTTAGGCAGTCAGCAAGTGACATCATGCCACGTGCCATCACAGCGCACGACGTCTCCCCGCGTGACATTGTACGTGACCTCACCAGAAGTGACATCACAAGAAGTAACATCAGATAGAAAGACCTTACACATATGTTCATCAGTTCTACCATGAGTGCATTTTAAGCGCATTATGAGATTTAACAAATTAGATTTGGCGTTGAGGTTGTGTCAAATAAGTGACGCGGTCCTGACGCAAAATCTGGGCCTCAACTTATATATTTTTTTTTTTTTACAAACCCTGCCACAAAGAAACTGGCAACAGGGAGAAGCCTGGTAGTAGATCTGTTCTGCTTAATTGTTTGCAAAGTCTGCATTTTAAAATATTTTATGGGGTTAAGGCATCTGCTGCAGAGGTGCCCAGTAAATCTCAGGGAATAATAATGGTGAGATTTAACGTATTTGTTGGAGAGGTCTGTGTTTTGTGTAGTCCCAGATATGAATGAAAGTAGTACAGAAGATTAAGGTGTGTCCTGTAAAGCACATCATGTAACACGCAGATGACATTTTTTATTTTATGTAGATAGGTAAGTGGGTTACTGCTTTGAACACAGAGATCCTTTTGTTACTTGCAGGTCATAAATTGTAATCCTTCTAATATAGCACAGTGAGCTATGAAGGGCGTGAGACTCCTACACATTGCCACGCCTCTTGTACATTGATATGCACACTTACATGAGTTATTGTCAATGGATAATATGTATGTTATGTAAAGCGCTTTAACACCCTGCACTGGGATGAGCAGCGCTTTAAAAGAAATAAAATAGTGCTATTCAAATTGTTAATTGTGTAAATACTGGGACAGACCAACACATGTGACATTCTTACAGTGCATGGACTTGTGCACAGGGACTGAACAAAGTAAAAAGCACACCGCATGCCTCTCTTAAGTACCTGTGAAGAGATAGCAAGCTGTGTGCTTTTGTTTCCCGGCTGTCGCATTTGCATTTAAGTGTGAGGTTCCACACCCCCTCCAGTCGGGATACTCGATCAAAAGGAGGCCTGATGGCCCCTGAACCTCAGCCCAGCTGGAGTTGAAAAAAAGGCTGATCGTCGCCTGCATGTTGCTGATGGGAATTGACAGCAGACAACTTGCAGGCGCTGCTGACGTGTCCCGGTGTCTCAAAATTATACCGGGACAAGTTCAGCATATTTGTGTGTGGCCAATCTTCTTGGCAGGGTGGACGGCGTCCACCCTGTGATAATAGTGGGTGGACGCCGTGTACCCGCGTGTACCCCCGACTCGTGCCCTGGTGTTAGCAGACTAAAATATTAGAGCAATATATTAATATTTATTCATATTACAGAGGTGCCGTCGTGCCTCAGTAGTTAAGGGTGACAGTTCACTTCATAGGAAATTCTAATTTTTTGCAACCATACTGTATTTGGACACCCCCTCCTATTGAACAATGCGCATCAAACTTTTGGAGAGGGAAGAGAGACAGTGTTCAATAGACAATCTTTGAGCATGCTGATTAGGTGTAGAGTGCTGAAAATGCTTCAAATGTTACGCTGGGTTGCACAAAAAAGATGGCTTACTCAAGCATGTTCTAAGCATAATGTCAAAACCATTGAACAAAGATCCTCTAAATTTTATTGGCCATGAAGACTTTCTGTCACTGTGCCTTCTCTTGGTTCTAAGGGCCCGATTTAATTATTGGCAGTCGGGTCTTTGTTCCGCCAGGTTGACGGAGCAAATTCCTCCGTCGCCCTGGTGGAGGTCACAACCACCATAATAATAATTTACTGCCAAGCAGGTGGTCATTTATAAAGAATTGGCAGGAAGCGCCATTATGGCGGTTCCTGTCAATGTATTTTGCTCTTTGATGCAGGGCTCCATCAATATGATGGACCCTTGTGCGAAACAGTTTTCTTTTTTTGTTTTTGTAGGAAAGTGCCTCTTTTTGCATGGTCACCTCACCCACTTTTTGCTCCAAATGCTGATGGTTATGACTCTGATAGTGCACTGGAGTCTGCTGGCCAGACCCCAGTGCATGTGCTCTCTCCTAAAACTATTATGTTCAATTTGGTAAACCCAAATTGGCAAAAGCTTTACCCCCTTCATAAGTCCCAAGTGTATGGTACCAGGGGTACCCAGGGCATTGGTGGTAATGGGGTCCCCAGGGCTGCAGCTTGATTTTGTGCCACCCTGGGTGACCCATGCAAACTACTGACAGCAGGCTTGCCATTGCAGACTGCAGGAACAGTGCAAACTGCTCAACCTCGACTGTGCCCTCACCATGTGTGACACAGTCACATACACAGCCTTTAATGTCTATAAGCACGCCCAAGGTAGGCTCCTCAGACAAGGAGGCAGTGTGCATTATATTAAAGGTGTGGACATATAAGTACAAGCCTATATATCCCTATTGTAGCATTCCCATTTGGAAACAACTATATGTGTTAGCGGTCCATAGGATAACATGGGCTGCCAACTGGGCACTCTTGAGATTGGCAGCTTCATTATGGTACCACTAAAATAAGTCATGTTTGGTATCAAACAATGTGCCTTCTCACCCCTGACACAATTCACATACCCTGAGTGACATATCATGCACACAGGGGGCACCTTAGAGGTTGCCCCCAGCTTTACTGTGCTCTGGCTTACTAACCAGCCTGCACTTTCTCATGCCTACTGCTGCCAAGACAGGATTCTGACCTCCCACCAGGCAGTGGGATCACTCATAGAAGTCAGAAACAAAGGTTGGACAGGAAAGAGGTCACTCCTCCCCCCTCCCCAGATAAGTAGTGAACTGGCACATCAGAGAGGTGAGCTTCAAAGGCTACACCACCTCTGATAAGCATCTGGGCTGTCCCCCTGTATGAAAGTGAATCTTTTGACATGGTTAGCCCAACTTTTTGCCTCGAACATGATGTGATTTTTAATGAAAGTGCACTGGGTCCCTGCTAGCCAGGTTCCCAGTGCCAGATATTTTTTCCAAAACTGTACCACGATTGGCACAACTTCAGCACCCCCTGTAAATCCCTAATAAATGGTACCCCGGGTACCTAGGGCATTGGGACTAAAGAGGGTCCACTAGGGCTGCAGCACAAATTGTGCCACCCTAGCGACCCCTCACCAAAACCATGCAAACTGACATTGCAGGCTGCGCATTTTAGTGCAGAGAAAACTTAAGTCGACATGGCACAAATCCCTGTGTGTCATGAGGTATAGGTAAGCCACCCCTACTGCAGGCCTTACTGCCCTAAGGCAGGGTGCACTATATCACATGTGTGGTCATTATCTCCCTGAGCAGATATGACCCTACAATATTTAAGTCCATTCGTGGATATTTTAAGTGCGCAGGGAAGCCATATAGAGTACATGAGCTGGACACCCATCATTACGGATTCCCAAGCACCATGATGGCTTCACTGTACCCACGGACGTTTAGTACGAAACATCTCATCTTAATAAACCCACCCTGATGCTGGCGTTGGATTTATTTATAAATGCAAACAGAGGGCGCCTTAGAGATGCCCAATGAAAACCTACCAAATACTGATGTGGTCTCTAACTAGTCTTTGCCAGCCTGCCGCCGCTAGACATGTTTCTGACCTCATGGGGTGACAGCCTTTGATCTCAGAGACCGGGAACAATGCCTGTTTTGGGCTAAGGTGCTTCACACCTCCTTCAGGCTGAAATGGCATTCTGAAATGCAACCCAAGCATCTCCAGTTAATGGAGGTTGCCAACCCCCTTGTCCTGCTCCACTTTTGGTGGGAAGACAGGTGGGAAAATTTGTTAGACTAGGAGTTGTGCCCACATTCAGTCAGCACCACCCCTTAGGTGGGGCAGGCGATGTGGACCCCGCTTTTCCAATTCCTTGATTTTGTCTTGGAGAGAATTAGCCAACCAGGGTCAGGGTTACACCCACTTCCCAATGGAAGTGGTGATCTGAGGGTGTAGTCACCCTAAAGGTAGGTATCCCATTGGCTACTACTTGTCACTCCCTTTAACACCCCTAAATTTAGTATTTTGGTGGCACCCCTGAACCCTGAACTCTAGATTCGATGGACCTAAGAAGAAAATGGACAAAGAAGAGCTGCTGACCAGAGAACAGTGTACCTGCTGCAGAATTTTGGCGCAAAACCCTGCTTGCTTCCTCAAAGACTCAACCATCATGATGTGCTGTCTCAACCTGCTGCTGCTAGGCCTCCAAGAACCCCGGAGCACCTCCAGCCCTTTGACAATTGCCAGAGAACTCCCTTGGAGTAGAGGAAATACTCCCCTGCAGTCCGCAGGCACTGAACCCGCAGAGTCCAGCTTACCAACTTGCTGCTCCCTGGCGACGCCATTACAACAACTAAACCAGAAGAGGTACACCAGCTCCAGAGGGTCAGATAGGTCTCCCCACCAAGTGTGAAGACACCAGGATATACCAAAGCCGTCCCGTACCAATACCCAGGGTACTGGACCCCTTGCATCTGACACCGAGATGAAGAGTCCAATCCAGACTCCAACTGCCCAGGAAGCAAGCACCTATTGAGGGACATGGAAATCTAGAGACCCACTTTGTGAGTGGCCCAGCTGTCCAGAAATCGTCCCTTCAACCTGCTTGCCCCTACCTGCTCTGCACTCAGCCCGCCTGGCCTGGATACCAATGAACCAGCTGTGCTCTCGTGGTCCTGAGGCCCTTGCGCCCTGGTCCCTCATTTGGGATCTCCCGGACCTACCTGCAAATTCCCCTGAGCAGTCTGTTTTTGTGTGGCCCCCTTCGTAGCGCACCACCTACCAACGCCTTGACCACCTTGCTCCCGGCCGTATCCGGGACAGTCCTGATGAGTCACTGGTGGAACATTGGACCTTGTCTTGCTGCTACCCTAAACCTCATAGGTGAATCCCTATAACCGACTGAATGATTTTATATGCCTTTTTAAATTTCCTCCCATAGGAAATCATTGTGCATAATTGCGCACAATAGTGAACTATTGATCAATCCTAAGAAATTAAGTTCTTCGTCTGAAAAATTATATAAAAATAAGCATTATCTTTGGAATTTGGTCTCGGGTTTATTCTTGAGTGTGTGTCTCATTTATTACCTCTGTGAGCACAACAAATGCTTAGCACTACCCTCTGATAGGCCTAACTGCTCACCCACACAACCACAAATACAGTGTCAGTATTATCTACTTTTGCCTCTGTATACCAATCTGGGTCTCACTGGACTCACTGCACAGTATGCTTCATTTTAGCACACTATATATAGAGAGCCAGCTTCCTACACCCCCTGAGGAGAAAACAGCCCTCCACTTGCCTCGGGTGTGCTTGCATCCAGGCAAGGAGGAAAATTAGCAATGCAGGAGATTTATTCCCCCAGGAAGGCTGGCCACACCCCTAGGGTGTGCAGCCTGGTCTGTACTCCTAAAATTGAATTCTGCCATCTTTAGGAGAGTAGAAATAGTAGGTTCTGGGTAGAAAAGGTGACCAACACCACCAGATGTGGTCACCTCAGGGGCAGATTAGCTGCGCAGACTATCTGCACATTGGCTACTAGCTCCCACACCTCTAAATCTAGGATTTAAGGGACCTCCCTGACACCAGACCCTCAGATCTGAACAACTTACTTCAAAGAAGGACGAAGAGGAGACCCATGTCGCCAACAGGACTTTGCCCACCAGCACAAAGCAAAAGAGTGACTTTTTGTCCCTGAAGCAATAGACTTGGAACTGACTGAACGACCCTTGTCCTTGGCCAAAACTCAACACTCCCGAAGAGAGGGACCCATGTGGAAACCAGAAGCACCCTCAGCCTCCCCTGGACTAGTGGCACTTGTTCCTTTGCAAACTGCAGGTAAAAACACTCACCTTATTCAAAGAATCGCTGGCCATCGAGCTCTCTGAGGCATCCAGTGCATTGTGGGAGTTGTGGCTTCACCTGCCACAAAGTTTCAGGCTGCTACGTTACTTCCTCGGACCCAGTGACGTGTCCAAAGTTTTTGTGGTGTTTCCGCTGCCAAGGCTTGACGGTCACCATCAACAGACCCCCACACTTGATGCTGCCTCTACAGAGGACACCATGCAACCTTCATCCGATGTCAGCAGCTATGTACCTGTTGTGTTTTTGCATTTTGTTTCTTGGAGCACCGTGTAAACTGTAAAAACAGCACCACCCGTGGCTCCTGTTCAGCACCAAGGACAGCCAGAACAACTCTCCACCTGGACTCCACAGCTAGGTAAAATTGATCTGACTGTTGTGGCCTGGTCTTGGGTCCCGCATGACCTTACCTCTATTAGGGTTCCAAGTAACTCAAGCTTTAAGTGACCGATTGTCACTAGTGGATTTTGCCATTGACCACAAGGTTATTTTGTCCTTGGATTTCACTGCACTGATTTAATATTACTTCAAAAATCTATGACTCTGGTTATATGTATACTATTCCATTCATTTTGATGTCTAAATTAAGATAACAATACCCTCTATTTTTATAAATTGGTGTCGGATTTCTCTCGAGTCATGCCAATTAATTATCATTCATATTGGTACTCTGAAATGTTAGTAAAGCCTGACTGCTCTTTGCCACTTCACCTGGACTGAGCTAAGGATTTATTAGTGTGAATCCAAGGATCAGCTTTGGGGTAGTGTGATAATATTATTTGGTAAGGCAACCCAGCCATACCACATAATATTCCACTTTCCTGCAACTTTCAAAAAGAAAATTGTGAAAGTGATGTTCTTTTTGAAAATGCAAATGATAATGCACCCCTCGCCATGGGATTCACTTTCCATGGCGAGACGGGGCAATTATTTCTTTTTTACTATGCCCAAACAGTAAAAAAATGGCTAAGTGTGCCCATCCTAATTGGGTGGACAGACATATCGCCAATTCTCCAACGGCTCTTACTCTGTCAGGCCGTTTAGGGGGTCTAACCATGACAGAGGCGGAGTAGTCTCTACCATGATTACACCAATGGTCTGCCTGCATATAAATCGTGCGTGGACCTGTATCTTGGTGGTAAGGATACTCCATCACCATTGTGATGGAGTATCCTTACCGCCAAGAGATAAATCGCCCCTTAGTTCGGTGAATTTTCGTCAAACTGTTTTGGCAAGCGGAAGCTAAAATGTCACTGTCCAGCGCATATGCTCTAATTATGTTTGTACCTATACATGTTTTAGAGCATATGTGAACTGGATAATCATGACCTTTCACCTTCCCATGTTTGTAAACATTTGAAAAAAAGCAAATAAGAAAAGTGGGAGGGCAGATACTGCATGATGCATTACACCTTGAGCTTGCCCACTTATGCAGCACTACCTCCAACCTGTCATTCGGGCCATTGTGATATTAAACCAACAAACAGATTTTGCTTTTCACACAGTGGGTCTATTAGGAGTCAAGAAACCTTACCAAAACGTTTCGCTCCTAAACCAGTTTAACACACAAAAAGTATGTCTATTTTTTTGTTTTTTTTTTTTTTTTGTTGACTAGACATACTTTGTGTGAGTGTTTAAAAAAAATGCCATGAGGTATAAGTATCAAGCATGCACACGTCTTCTTGTTACACCAGCTTCAGAATGATGATGCATATCTGTGCATGTGCCACCATGCATGTATGCACATAATTTATGGAGCGGTGGCCATTTTGTTTTTGTGTTAATTTACTGGTCCAAGTCAGTGGACAGCCATCTTGGAACAGTAAACTAAAAAAAAAGTTCACCAAAGTCCATTTTTAGGTCTCGCCTACGCAGCGCATGGGCGCTGCTTAGGAAAAAGACCTTTAGAAATCGATTCAGGATTGCAGTCAAAAACGTGCACGCATTGCATTGCTTTGAATGGCAACGCGTGCACGTTTGGCGATTCCCTTGCGGGAGCGAGCTTTCAAACCATCTGTTTGTAATTAACAGATGGTTCCTGCTCGCTCCCGCAAGGGAAACAGGCGCAGGCCCCCTCCTCTCTCCCTCCCCCTGCTGCTTGTTTTAATCTGTCTCTTTGTTACCATTTGTCACTGATGTCGATCCTTGCTATCTATTCTGTTGTGTTTTCTTACATGGTTCATTTGTCAGACAAGCAAAGGCACTTACTTCTGCCAGAAGTCAGTGGCCTCGACGTCACCTTCAGCTAACCGTATTGTCAATTGAATTCCTTTCAAGCCTGGAGGCAAAAATATGTGTAAGTTTCAGGGCCAACCAATATTTACACACCAGCTGCAGGCTCACAGTGATGTCGTTTTAGGCTTCAGATCTTACTTTTGTTTAGGAAACCATTCTGCATTCGTTCCGATTTTTGAAGACTGTAGCGGCGGTTCTATCGCATTCAGATGCCGCCAGTTTAAATACGCTAAGGGATACAAAACGTAATCAGGAACTTTCACGATAGCGTATTTCCATGTACACCCTGTGTGACCTTTTTTGCAGTTATTTATGCTCATTACTCACTCGCATTTCATTTGCAGTGCACGGGGTAGGGGCTCTAACTTCATTTCGGTTTGTTTGGAGTGAAGAGCTCGTCAGCACTTCTTCCGTTTTAAGTAAACTTCCTGTCCTGTTCATGCTCCATTCGTGGTGCGGTACTGAATAGAGCATGCCGGTACTTGTAGTTGTTCTTACTTTTCCCAGCATGTCTCTGTTTTGTTAAAGTCCTTGGGTACGAGTGGTATAAATGTCCTGTACAGTTTACGGCTACAAAATGGTAATTCCACGCAAATTTGCTTCTTGGTTTCCAAGTCTTTCAGCGCTTGTCTTGTTTTGGAAAGGGTTTCCCTGGCACTGGCACGAGCCTCACATTCCACAGCTGCTTGTGGAAAAGCATTTGACCTTTGAACTGTCTTCTGAGCAGCAGGACCTGAGCGGACGGCAGCTCATTCATTCCAGCGCGAAGCTTGACAGTGTGGCTCGTTAACCCCTCCGCTGCTGGGCTCCCAGGACTCGTTTCTGTGCTTGTACGGGCCAGGGAATAAGCAGAGGGGCTTATTCACATTGAGAGATGTAAGTTTAAGAGGGGAGGGGTAGGTTGTGTTATTCCTCAGTGCGCAAGATACGTCATTAGGGGGTGTGCATAGTGTGAAGATGTTGGGGAGATCTCACTGCACAGGCACATAGTGCTTGGTGGAGAGCACGCGTGCACAGGCGGAGAAGGGTGAAACGAAGGTTTTAAACAAACCTGCTGGTGAAATTCTTGGACAAGTAGATAATGCCTCATCAGCTGTCCTGCACACACAGCCTTGCCGATGTTGTCCCTAAAGTGCCTTGAAACCGTTCCTACATGGAAAGGTCATCAACCCGCTAATATTTCCTTTACTGTAAGTTGAAGCGTATACACAAAATGGTTAACTGAACTCTCCTTAAATTTCGCATGATATGGAGTGCATGTGACACTTTGTATTACTGTTTGCTTTAGTCCACACTGCATGGTATTGAGGTGTGATGTCAGGAAGTGCCTGGGGAGAGGGATGGCAGT
This sequence comes from Calotriton arnoldi, assembly GCA_963921515.1. NCBI lineage: Eukaryota > Metazoa > Chordata > Amphibia > Caudata > Salamandridae > Calotriton > Calotriton arnoldi. The sequence goes on along the minus strand of CAWUFW010012358.1, from coordinate 359,186 downwards.
CGGTGAGATGCGACAAGAGTTTGCACTGGTGTTTTTGTGTATCCTCCAGGTACCTCTGCGTTGCACAGCCCCTTCTATAATACTGATCACGCAGGTGCAAACCTTGTGCGTCAAGGAAGCATTTCCTCATTTGCACAGTGATGTGGTCGTTGCAAATGGGGGAACACCTCTGCCCCTACGTTCTTACCTCTGACCTGTGCTGCACAAGGACAAACAAGCTCTCTTGTGGTGCACTAATCGTGGGCCACCTAGGAAGTGACGTACAGTTAATGCATCGCTTCCAGAGCGCATTTTGGATGGGGAAGCAGGAATCTAGTGAAATCCCAGGCAGACAGTGCACCCAAATGTTGCCCCCATGCCCCCACCTTCAAAATCGCAGGCCCGCTATTCACTGCTGCACTACCCTAGAACAGGCGTAAACTTGACGGCTTTTTGTATTCCAGCGTATAGTCCCAGGCTGCACTGGACGCACCATACTTTGCGTCACATTAATATAAAATGCATTCAAGTATGCTCCCGTGTCTGCTTCATTACCTAACTAATATTCAGTCATTTTTGGTTATGCATTTCAGAAACAGAGTGCATGTTCCAACTGTTTTTGTCAATAGGTCATTGCAGCCTCAAGTAGTAGAGGCGAGATTGTCAAAGGGCCTGTAAATAGGAATAACACAGAAGAACGTGAAACGAGTAAACAACGCCTGGCAAGTGCTTTTCCTCATAATGTTTCAGCACTGGTCAGGATACTTATTAAGGTCTGTCTTGGAATGCTTGGTGGAAGGGGAGAGTACTTGATACAGGAAGTCTGGAAAGTTGTCTGGTAGCCAAAAACGTACACAACAAATGTGAACAGTACTCTAAGCCTGACATAGCACCCAATTTCGATCAGCGCCCCTAAACGCTGTGAGAAATATAGGCAGTAACATGGCTGCACCTTGGGTGTTTAGTAACGCCATATTTTAATGTTGCTGTTACTAAAGAACTCTGCAGGGGGGAAAGATTATGGCACTGTACCTGTTTCAGGTCACCTCACCTGTTATTCAGGTACAACCCCCCTCCCCCCACTCCCCAGGGGCTCATCTAGGCGTCTAGTTAAGTTGGGGACTGAAGGTATAAAGTTCAAATACCCTAAAAAAACACAAAAATCACTTTGGGGCAAATATACATACCTGCATAAGGAAACAACACTCCGAATAATCAGTTGGTCTCTTTAATGTGATTGTACCCAAGTTTTGATTAAATACCTTTTTTATACAAATGCACAAAAAAATATGCCTTGCCATAAAACATATATGCAGATGCACTGAGTGCATAATGCTATTATCATTATTGAGGGAGAGAGCCAGCATCATGACCCCCTCTAGGCGTCAGCTCTTGCGAGTCATGTTTCCTAACCACAGTTAACCTTGAGCTTAACCATGACCTGCAAAACTGTTTCCAAAAAGAAGTCCATCAGCTTTGGGTTCGTAATGACAATTTTCATGCAGATTCATCAAGTGGGGGTCAGAAAAAAGGGGGTCCCAATAGTGACATTTCCCATTTTATTTGCCATTAGAATGTTTGCTTTTCTATACAGAAAAAACTGTTACAGCAAAATTCTCATGTAAGTAGCCCTTAACTTAAGGACGGGTCTTTGTTTGGTTTGGTGTAAATGTGTTCATTAATTATCAAGAAATTAGCATTATAAAGTATTCCGGTTTGGGCACGGAGGGTTGGCTGCCCATGGTTAATTGGTTGCAGGGAATTGTTGCACTTGTATTTTTTGATCAAAGACCCACCCCCCCAAAAAAATATATCATAGAAAAAAAACAAAGGTTAAATGAAGTCATTGGATAGTCGTGGTTAAAACACAGTAACAAATAAAAAAAATAAAAAAAACCCTTAGAAATTACATTTGAAAAAAATTAAGTAGTGGTATGGTTGCAAATTTAAAACAAAAAACACTGATATTTTCATGGTATGGTTAGGACTGCAATCTGTACCTCGCACAACAGACATGCAAACCTTAACTTGCACATCAGATGCAGTGTTTTTGACCTCACAATATTGATCCCATTAAGTAACACCTAAAAGCACAGAATAATTAAATAACAATTGATACTCAACCAATGAGTAATGCTACATTCATAGCTGCCGCTTCCATAGTATTATGAGCAGCAGGGCTTTAAGTGGGATGAAAAAACTGGGGGTCTCTCAAAGGGGCGTGGCCAATGTAATTAAGGGCGTTGCTTAAAACACATAAGCTAAAAATCTGTGCTTAGCATAGTGTGCCGCCCGACTTGTATTTTGCTGTTTCTGTTATTGCATCCACATAGATGATACAACAAGTAACATCATACCTACAACAAGTCAGGACTATTGGCCTCGTCAATGGTTGTTAGTTGCATAAGATAAAAAAGCAGCAACTATGGCTTGTATATAATATTGAAAAAGCTTCCACTTAAAGCCCTGGTGACACCACAACGATGTTGCTGCTCCTGAGTTTCAAAAGAGAAGTGGCAATTTCCAGTGTGCGCTATTCAATAGGGCCGCCTCACTCGCAATAGCGCTCGGAGTCTTGTGTTTTAAAAAGCAGGCACATGGGAGATGTAAGAAGCAAGGATTTCCCTCCCCCTACAACGCTCACCTGGCATGACGTCATGCTGTAACTAGTGAGAAGTGAGCAGTGTGAGCAGCTCACATCGATGTGCTGCTGTCACTGCAGCCCGGGAAAACAACGGACTGCTTGTGCCAGGGCACAAAACGGAGCCCGATAGAGACCCGTTTCGAGGCCCCCTTGAAAAAACTGCCGGTGCTCAGTACCGGTGAGACCCGGCCCACTTAAAGCCCTGATGAGCAGTATGATACGTAATCTCACCTTCAATATTATTTAAGACCATACAGTCGTAATGATGCAAATAATTTTACCCTTTTCGTTCTGTTCATCTCTTTTCTCACTGGAATGAATGTGAAAAGGGCCGCGTTCCATCATGTCCTGTGCTCCATCCTAAGTCAGTGGGGCACTTTCACCTTGCCCGACACATGGAAGAGGCGGGTTGCTCCAGTAGCCATGGACAAGAAACAATGCCTCCGTCTGCTGTGTGAGTTGCCGTCAGTAAATCCTCTCCATGGGGACAGAGAGGGCCACCTCTGTGATGGGTCCACCCTCACACCTGCAAACCCATGGCGATGAAATTCAACAAGCATTGGCATAGCCAATAGGTCTCGCCTTTGGGACCTTATAAGTGTTTAGCCATGCAACAGTTGATGTTGTTGCACCAAGGATATTGTACTGCATAACTAAATACTTATAAGGTCCCAAAGGCGAGACCTATTGGCTATGCCAATGCTTGTTAAGCATTGCCTTTGGAACATCTATAGCTGCCTTGCCAGGCTATTGTTTTCCCAAAAAACTTACATAACACATGTACAGAGTAACTTCTGCCCACAACAGCATAGAGCAAGGGCAATTGATCAGCAGACTATACACATTGGCTCTTCAACTTTGAGTGACCTTACAAAGCTTGTGTACATTGTTCACTTCTGCCTATTTTCTCTTTAGTGAGATAGTTTTTTCAAAGTGTTTTAGAAATTGGGTTTCTGGTTGGCAGAGGTATGCACCCTGTCCAAGCAGAAACCACAATCCTAGTCAGGGTAAGCAACAAGGCACCCTAAATTATCCTGTGCTCATCCTCTGGTACCTTGGCACAGAGCAGTCATGCTTAACTTAAGAGGCAATGTGTAAAGTACTTGTACAACACATCAAACAATAACAAAGTGAAAACACTGTAAAAAGACTCCACACAGGTGTAGAAAAATAGATTATGATTTTTTAAATAAAACAAGAAAAAAAGACAAAAATCCAGTAAGTAAATCCTGAGATATGCAATTTTAAAGATTTAGGTGAAAATAGCACATAAAAGCGCAAAGCGCCAAGTGTGGTTATCTGGTCGTGCCGGTAATGCGAGACTGGTGGCTGGGAAGGGGGTCTCCCCTGTGGACAGGATCTGTCTGGGTGCTCTCCAGACTCGCAACCAACATTGAGTGCAAGTGCCCCCACCGGAGTGTGAGTGGAGAGACTAGTCGGCCTGCTGGAGGTGGGGATAGAAGCACATAGCCAGGAACACGTCCGAGAAGTGACACCAGAGCCAGATAAAATGACATCAACCAGGCCCAAAAAAAATGCCACTATCAAGGATCTCCTCACCAAGGGCTCCACCAGGCGGATGGGGCCGGCCCCGGACTTGGCCTCGCCGGTCCATCCCTCCTCCGGCCCGACGGGGGGACAAGACTAACCCTGGGCTCTGAACTCTGCTCCGCTGGTGGAGTTTGCGGAATTTTGCATACTCCACATTCCGCGGAGAACGCGAAGTTCCTGCAAAACATCCGACTCCGCAGCGGAGCGGAGTTCAGCCGCGGACCCTCCCGCCTCCCACCCCACGCAATAAATATTTTCTACATGCAATCTACAATTAATGTAAAATAAAACTGCACTTACCTTATCACAGCGTCCCGGGCTGCCCTCCTCCTCCTCGCCATAATCTCCTACGTTAGACATACGTCATGGTAGGACGCATGCGCAGTCCTACCATGGATTACAGCGAGGAGGGCAGCCCGGGACGCCGCGATAAGGTAAGTGCTGTTTTATTTTACATTAATTGTAGATTGCATTTAGAAAATATTTATTGCGGGGGGTGGGAGGCGCGGAGCAGAGCTCCACAGAGTTTTTGGCCAACTCCAAGTGTGCTCCGCGTAGAGCAACTCCGCCTGCTACGCCCAGGCTTAGACAAGACGTTAACAAGGAGGCTCCAATCACACATGGATTTATGGAAGCCCTCTTCAGCACATTGCAAGATGATATAGCAACCTTGAGGACGGAGGTGACTAAAGAGGTTAAGGATCAGCGCCATGAGATGGGCGAGCTGGAACAACGGGTAGACTCTTTGGAAAAGTCTGGGGCCTCAGAGAGCAAGAACTAGAGGAGTGCTGCAGGGAAATCCTAGAACTTAAAGATCGTAATGCCGACCTCAATTACTACCTGGAAAACCTGGAAAATAGGTCCTGCAGATCCAACATCCACATCAAGGGTGTCCCGTTACAGGCAGATGCGGGCTGCTTGGAGGACGATGTCTTATCACTGTTTCCCCATATCTTTCCAGAATTGGAGGGGAAGGATCTTCCTTGGGATCGCACGCACAGGGCAGGTCGTCCCTCTCAGGTGCCAAGCTCCCCACAAGACATCCTCACATGCCTCCATAGCTACTGACAAAAAAAACTCATAATGAATGCAGTACAGGATCAACCTCACATATCCTTTGAAAGGAAAGTTTGCCTATTCCAGGATTTGTCAACTATCATCCTGTAGCGACGGTGTACCATGAAACCAATCATGCAATTCTTGAGAGACAAAGGGGTGAGGTATAAGTGGGGACATCCTTTCTGCCTTGTCTTTGTCTGGAATGGAGAAGCTCATACAGTCCGCACACCACCCGAGGCGGCAGCGATTGTGGGGTTGGAACTGGAACAAGGGGCTTTGGCTCGTCCGCAGAACTACCAGACGCTCCCGTGGGAGCCCCACAGCTGGAGGCGCTCTAAGACTCAAACACAGCAGCAGCTGAGCAAACGGTCCATGACAAAAAGTATTAGGGAGAGGTCAGCACTATTGCAACACCTCACTGATCAAGGTCAATCTCCAGAACGAGAAGTCGAATGACTAGTGCTGGGTTCAGAGTCGGAGCATGAGAGCTGGTTGCCACAGAACACTGGACGCTGTTGATGTGGTGGTGCTGGTTCCTCGGCTGGGCCCGCTGGGCCGGCGCCAGGGGGTGCTGCCGGGCCCGCCTACAACCAGATGACAACTCAACGGCAGCGGCTCCTGTACTTCTTACACATTCCTGAGAACTGTCATAAATGACCGATGAAATGGACCCTACTACTTTTAACTATTAGTTCCGCACCACTTGGTGCTCTTGTTTTTCTTGTTTTAATTTTTTCACAGTTGCTATATGCCACCATACTCTATACCCTGCCACACTGTTACACCTCAACACACACAAGGGTGAGGGGATATTGTCTGCTTCGACTGGAACCCCCGATGGCTGCCGGTAACTACACTGCTATATGGTGCAGATAATTAGCCTCAATGTGAGGGGCTTGAACTCATCAACCCAGAGAGTAGCATTATTGGCCCAGCTCAAGGCCACTCGCTGTGACATATGTCTTCTACAAGAGACCCACCTCTTGAAAAAGGACTGGTGTCAAATGCGGTCTAAATGGTTTGACCGTCAGTTTTGGCTGCGGGGCTGGGGAAAAAAGCAGGGTGGCCATTCTTGTTTCCACCTATTTCAAAGGACGAGTCCTCCAAACACATTCTGAAATCATGGGCTGTATGCTATCGGTGCGAATTTCCCTCTACAATCACACCTTCACAGTTGCATGCATTTACGCACGCAATGATCACCAGGATCCTTTTATCAGTCAGGCAATCGGTACCATTCTCACTACGCCCGATGTAAAAATATTGATAGGGGGAGACTTTAATTTGGTGCCTGATGCCTCCATGGACCGGACTCCCCAATGAGCAGGGCCTACTGGGGCCTTCACCCCAACAGCGAACCTGCTGGCTAGCCGACGCAGGGCTGGTCGATGTCTGGAGGACACTACACCCTTCCATACAGTCTTACTCCTTTTTCTTGGCTGCACACCAGTCCTATGCCAGAATCGACTACTTCCTAATCTCGGCATCTCTACTCCCAGATGTGACACAAGCAGACATCGAGGTAGCCTCCATCTCGGACCATGCCCACATTCAGCTCACACTGTGCCTCTCGGCCTGTAACCAGGGCTCCAGGATGTGGCGCCTCAATCCTAAAATGCTATCCTATGATCCCGCAGTTAAAGAGATGGAAGGTACCATCCTAGACTATCTTGCGATCAATTAAACCCCACACACAGCAATAGCGACGTTATGGGATACTCTCAAAGCAGTAGTGAGGGGAGCATATATTGCCATAGCGGCGCGGCTTGATGGGGAGCACAGGACTAAACGCGCTGGGTTGGAGACACAGGTGAGGGAGATGGAGGAGTCACACAGACGGTTCACATAAAACACAACAACAATTGACTATCACCCGGAAACAGCTCAGGGCCCTTAACATGGACACAGTGAAACATGCCCTCCTCAACACGAGACAGAAATATTATGCAAATAAGGCTGGGAAGCTACTAGCTCACAGATTGCACGCCCAGACGCATTCCCGCCGCATACATGGCCTGATAGATTAGGACCAGAAACTCAAGACGCAAGATGAGGACATTGCAGCTGAATTTGGCCAGTTCTTTGCTAAGCTGTATGGGGCGGACATGTTATCCCTCACGAGCTGCTCCTCCTACATGGAACAGATTCCGCTAACGAAACTACTAGAGCACACTGCAGCACCATTAGAGGCCGACATAACAGAGCAGGAGGCTCCTGGTCAGAATGGATACATCGCCGCCTTTTATAAGCTGTACACCGAGCATCTGTCCCCCGTGCTGGCCCGGTTGTACAGCTCTATTAGCTCCTCGGGAATGCTTGAAGAGTCCATGCAAACCACAATCATAACTGTCCTGCCGGAACCGGGGAAGGACCCCCAACTCTGTGCGCCCTACCATCCCATATCGCTACTCAGTGTGGACGATTTTCACAGGGATCCTGGCGTATAGATTAGGGCAGTATACGCCTGGGTTGGTCGACCCTGACCAGTCAGGGTTTATACCTGGATGCACCTGTGGAGATAACACCAAGCACTTTTTCCATCTTCTAGACAAAACTCACCGGTCCCGGACACCAACGCTGTTCCTGTTGATAGATGCTGAAAAGGCATTTGACCGGGTACACTGGCCATTCTTGCTCGTAGTTCTGGAAGCCTTTGGTGTAGGCCCTTGTTTTCGGCAGTGGATCTGGGCTAGTTACGCAGACCTGCTAGTGCTGGTCCGCTTTAACAACTCCCTATCCCCCACATTCCCTATATCTAGAGGAACACGGATGGGGTGCCCACTCTCTCCACTTCTGTTCGCGTTATATATGGAGCCATTAGCGGAACGCATTTGATGTCATCCTCTTATTGAAAGATTCTGGATGGGTGACCAATCCCATAAGATAGCCCTATACGCAGACGATGTACTGCTAACTGTCACCAAACCCCAACAGTCATTGCCCTCCCTGCTGGAGGAAGTCGCAGCAATTGGCGAAGCTTCATGCTTCAAGGTAAACAACACCAAATCCCAAGCACTTAACATCACTATTCCACAGGACGAACAAGCACGCTTCGCAACAGAGTTTCCCTTCACATGGGCCACATAGGGAATCCCATACTTGGGAATAGACATACTCCCCACAATTGAAAAATTAGTGTCTCACAATTACTCTGAATTATTAAATACAGTGCGATCCCTCATCCAGTCCTAGCATGGGGCCCCATTTCTTGGCTGGGACAAATAGCAGCTGTGCAGATGTCCCTCCTGCCCAAAATCCTATACCTTATGCAGGTGATGCAACTATAAAAGACACACAATTGATGCACGGAATGCAGAACAAATCTAAACATTCACCCCCAGTCAAGAGATCTGGGTTAAATCCATCATTCTTTTGCTCACCATGCCACCCCAGTTCAGACCTGGCCACTATAGCCGCCCACCTCTACGATCAAGAAACTTCAGTCCACTATAGCGTCCTTTATCTGGGACAGTAAACATGCCAGAATGGCAAAGGACCGCACATATCTCCGGATGGCCAAGGGTGGGCTGGGTATACCACACTTAGGGGCATATGTACAAGCCCCTATCGCCACCACAACGTCACTTTTTAAGACGTTGTGGTGGCAATAGGGGCATTGCCTTATTTACAAGGCAGCGTTAAGCCACTTAACGTGGCTTAACACTGCCTTGTAAATAAGGCCCCCTTTCACGCTATGCTTAGCGTGAAAGGGGTGGGCAGTGGGTGTTGCAGTGGGCGTTCCACCGCAACACCCATTGATTTTGACGCTGCCCTCTATTTACAAGGGCAGCGTAAATAGGAGGCAGCGCCAAAATTAAGACCAGGGAAAATCTGGTCTTAAGTTGGTGAAACGGGGGACCTTCCTGTACATAAACAATCTTTCCCCTGCATGCAAACACCCTTGAACTGTGGTGCAAGGGTGCCTGCGTTGGTGCTACACTCCTAAGTGTGGCGCCAGCGCAGGGGGAAACGCAAGGCTGCACCATATCGTTGTAAATATGGTGCAGCCTTGTGTTTCTGAAGTGCCGGAGTGAGGCGTTAAGCCATGATGGCTAACGCCTCACTCCGCCACTTCCTTGAACATATGCCCCTTAGTACGTTATTACCAGGCCGCCCAATTCCGTTTCCTCATGGAGTGGCAACGGCCACTTACAGAGAAGCACTGGTGCTTTTTGGACCAGGCGGTGGCCGGAATCCATATATGGAAGATACAGTGGCTCCCAAATAGAAATCGCCCGCCGGGAGTGTACATCTCCCCGGTGGTTAGGGCCACAATTGGAGTCTGGGACAAGATATGCAACCCGAAACAGCTCTTCACCCCGATTTCTCCCCTCACCCCGATCATGGGAAATGTGGACTTCCCACAGGTGCTGCATGCACTGACATACTCAAGATGGCAAGAAGCCAAGTGTAAACCCATTGGTGACCTTTTCGATGAACAATGTCTACTGGACTTTCCGAGGGTACAGCAGGACTTCGGACTCCCAGACTCAAAGCATTGGCACTACATTGCAGTGAGGCACTGGGTAACACATCCATCGATACGGCCCCACGCAAATAGGCCACTAACCCCATTTGAACACTGGCTCCTGTCCAGACGGGACGACTGCGCTTGCTCTGAGACATATACACATTTCTAAACACCTTAGCTAATCCTTTAAGCTCATCCGCTAGGAAAAGGTGGGATACAGAATGCAAATGCTGATTCACAGACAAGGAATGGGCAGACATACATCACGCTCGTGCATCAGCTACTAGTGCTTCTGGAAAGGAAACACTGCTTAAAACCATTCACTACTGGTATTGCACACCTGCTCGCCTAGCCCAGTGGTAAAGAGGGAGAGAAGTTAAATGCTGGCGGCATTGCAATCACTCAGGTACACTCTCCCGCCTGTTATGGCATTGTCCCAAGCTCCACCATTATTGGGCAGACGTACTAGCGCACGTCGACCAGATGTTTGACATCGAACTACCCCACTCCCCCAGTTATATTCTCCTGGGGTTGCCCAATGTCCTAACATACCCACTACGCTCCTCTAGGGGGAGGGCTATCACCCTGGCACTATGCGCAGTGAAACAGGTTTTGTTATCAAAACGGGGAATGGACCCAATCCCAACCCATATGGACTGGTTGCCCAAGCTCTGGCACTTACTGGGCATGGAGAAGCTAACAGCGGTTATAAATCACACTTTACCAAAATTTGAGAAAACGTGGGGATCTTGCATGAAACATCTATCCACCACATTTCGTGAACTTTCCTCCCCAATTTACCTATGTATCATGCGCCTCACATCCAACACCCAGGCTGATAATTAATGTGTTACCAGGTGTGGGTGAAGACAGAATCAATATGATACTCTCATATATGAGCATGGTTTGCTTTGTTTTTCCCTGGCCCCCCCTATGGACTGATCTCGTCCCCCCCTTATTTCCCCTCTTCTTCTTGTTTGTTCTCCGGCCATTGGATGTAGGTGAATGATGTTGTAACTTTAAAAACAATAAAAAATGATGCAATCCTAAAATCAATCCCTCAACCACAGGGACAATACCCAATAAAACATGAGGCTAAGAAACAAGTCAGGCAGATCCTAGATCAACTTGAATACCAGGGTGTGAGAGAGAATTGCACCTCACCTATGAATATTCCCTTGTTTCCCGTAATGAAACCTGATAATTCATATTGTCTGGTCTTAGATTATAGACATTTAAATGCATCCACACTCACATTTGCAGTTCAAATGCACACAATGCTGCACTAATGAATAACATTGTGCGGAAAAAATAAACAACAACACTAGACATCTCAAAACTATTTTTCTGCCAAAATATAGCACCAGGGAGCAGATATTTGACAGCATTCTCTTCGCTAGGCTCTCAGAGCCAATTTTGTCGATTACCACAAGGGTATAAGAACAGCCCCAGACTTTTTTCAGCCAGGGTAACAGAGTGACTTCAAAGTTTTGATGAGAAAGCATTGTCCTATGTGGATGACATCTATCTGACGGACAATGAATTAATGGAACACTTCTCTAGGGTGAACCACATAATTCTTGGGTTCGCCCACCTAGGATACAAATTTAATTTTTAAAAAAATAAAAAAATTGCCCACCTCAGTGTACTATTTTTGGTATACAAATTTTCAAGAGCATGCAAAAGCCTGGCGGTATCGTTTTTAAAGAAAATGTGCACTGCTCCAACCTCCAACGACTCTGAAGAGACTACAATCTATTTTAGGATTTTTTAATTTTGGCAGGACATACCTTTTGGATTACACAGAAAGAGTGAAACCTTTCTGCGACTTAATTAGACCTGATTTTTCAGTACATCATTGGACACAGGAATATACAGATATTTTACATTCCGTACAAGCTGACATGATAGCTTCCAAACATTTATACACACGGGTTAACACAACTAACCTGGTGATCCGCATAGTCACTGGACCAACTGGGTATACATATATCACTTTCAATGAGGGTGATACCATACCTATAGCATTCAAATCACATTTGTACACAAACGCTGAAATGCGTTTTGCACCCACTGAAAAAATTCTCACAGCAGTACAGACTGCTGTAGTAAGAGAGAGAGCTCTAGCGCAGGGCAAACAAATAATTGTCGGGACCCCGGTACCGACCGTAGAGGCCATTACAAAGGCAAGCATCCCGAATGCTAAAGCATTACATCCATGATGGATTCAATGGGCTAACTCTCTCACTGCAACAGATGTAGACTACAGATTTGACTCTGCATTACAAACACAAGCATTCTTGCAGTAAGAACAAGAATATCCTCTGCCGAATGAAATAATGCCTCTAGATAGATATGAATGTATCATTTATACCTATGGATCTGTCCAGCCAGCCGTAGGAACAAAACAGCAATATTCCACAGTATACGCAATTGGGAAAGAATGCATGCATGACAGAAAGTTCCATCCTGGGAAAATCCACACCAAGTCCCTAGGAGACTGTATGGCGCAAGACATGTAACTGACAGCCCTGGTCCTGGAACTACAAAATACTGCTCGTGAATTCCCCACACTAACTGTGTGCGATTCATTTTATTGTGTCCAGTCCTACAACAAATATTTACATTATTGTGGCCAGAATCGATTTAGGGATTCCAAAGGTTGCACAGTAAAGCACAAGATGCTTTGGGAACAAGTGGCAAAGCTGAAAGAATGTGTGCCACAGGGTCGTGTTATTCATCCATGAGTTATCAATGTGTTGCAGGTCACATTGAAGGGAATTCGATGGCGGATGAAGCCGCCAAGGCAACAGTACGCACTCCTGCTGTTGCTGCAACTACTCGCTCCAGTACTAGGAGAGACGGAACAACTACGATAGCTGTCTTTTTATTTTATTTTTTATTTTTTATTATTTCTTAGCCATAAATATGATACATCAATACCAAAACACATGAGAGCACAGAGGATTAAACATAAATTGCACGAAAGAAACAGAGAATGGGAGAGAAGCACAAAGCATCACTAATTACAGTTGCCACACGTAAAACAGAAAAAGCTAATTACATAAATGTAAACACAAACACAGATATCATGGGTGCAGCAAATTATTAATCCCACTGGAAACTAGACCACACCATTTCAAATTTTAACCAAGAGCGCGGGCCTCTAGCTTTAGCTAGTGCTAATTCCATTTCATAAATTTCTCTCATTAAGACCCAAAATTCATTAATAGTCGGGCTCGCCCTTTGAATCCATGCTCGGGCAATACATAAACGGGCACACACTATAATAATTGAAACGATTGCTCTTGAAAGAATACCCCGATCTATCATTACCCCTAATACTATTTCCTTCTCTGTAATGTGGTTGTCATGACCGACCAATGTTGTAAGCACCTGGGTTATATCAGTCCAAAATCGGCTCAACCTAGGACAGGTGACAAACATATGACGCGGGTCAGCAGCATATTCTTGACATTTCGGGCAGTATGGCCTAACAGACGATTGAATCGTAGCCCACTTAGAAATAACCTCTGGAGTATAGTAAAGCATAAACATAAACCTATATTGCTGAAGTTTCAGATTAACTGACGTCACTGCAGCGCCTATAGTCTCCAAAGAATCCTGTACATCCTCCTTTGTTACGTCAATTTCAAAAATCCGGCTTAGCTTAACTGCTATCTGTATGCCATTGTTGCTAACAGCAGCTAAAAGTTTCTGATATGCAATACCGATAGTTCCACAACCAGAGGTTTGAAAAAAAACAGATAGTACCTCAGAGGGACTCGGCATTTCCAATAAGCCTTGACCACGTATGAAATAGTCCCTTAATTGCAAATACTTAAAAACATATTCTGTAACAACCCAAACTCTTCTTTCAGGGCTAGAAACGATTGAAATCCTTGTCCGTCATACAGCTGACCAGGCTGTACTATGCCCTTACGCTGCCACCCTCTCCCAGCCTGATCATGAAATATATCGGGCAGTATAGGATTCCCCCACAGCATCGTGTATCTATGCAACTCTGGCAGTGTATACACTTTACAAATATCATGCCATATCCTGGTAATATCTCTAATTACCTTAAACCGGACCTGCTTGTAGTAATTAGGGTCAGCCATTTTATACAATAAGAACCCTGTATCCGGTCCACAGGCTAGTTGGTATGATAGCCACACTGTGCCGGTGTCAGGCCCTTTAAGTAAGCTTTGAATTCGACCTACAAATGCAGCCCAAAAATACAATTTAAAATCTGGGAGTTTATATGGTAATTGAATATACCGAATAGCTCTTCTTGCCCGCCGGTAGCCCCATATAAAGCTGCCTACGACACCATCTAAACGCTTAAAAAACGTCCATGGCACCCTTAGCGGGATAGTGCGATATAAATAAAGAAATTTTGGAAGAATATTCATTTTTACGACATTGCACCTCCCAAATATACTAAGTGGAAGCCGGTGCCAACTACGCAATTTCGCCACCACCTTTTTTAACAATGGCTCGTAGTTTAATGTGACAACATCATCAACTTGGCTGCTAAGGCAAACTCCCAGATATGTTGCCGTTTTAGTAATCCCTAATGTTGCTGGGGCCACTACAGGTTGAAACTTTAGAATTGTCTGGGTCTTGTTCAAATTTAATTTATAGCCAGAAAAAGAGCCAAATCGCTGAGCCTCTTGCGTAGTTTCTACTATAGCTTTTACTGGTTTGGAGGAGAAGATAGCAATATCGTCTGCATACGCAGTTAATTTTAATTCCAGACCATTAAAAGACACAGGGAAAATGCTAACATTCTGCAGCAAGTGCTTTATAAAGGGCTCAATATAAAGAGCAAATAATAATGGGGACAGCGGACACCCCTGCCGCGTACCCCTTTGAACAGTAAAGTAAGATGAAGAGAGACCATTAAGTTTCACTGCCGCTGTCGGGTGGCTATAAAGCTTCTGGACTGCCGAGATAAACCTTTGGCCGATACCGAGTGATGACATTGTCAGCCATAGTGCTCCCCACGCCACACGGTCAAAGGCCTTCTCGGCGTCCAACATCAACATCCCGATTTGCTGGTTTAATTGACTAGAGACATTGAATGCAGCTATAGCTGTATTAATGTGTGGCAGCCGTGTCTCTACCAGGGACAAATCCATGTTGTTGCTCCGAGACTAAAAGATGAATAACTGGAGCCAAACGGGAGGCAAGTATTTTTGAGAAAATCTTTGCGTCCGCATTAATCAGCGATATAGGCCAATATGAGCTCATTTCCTCTACAGACTTCCCCTTTTTTGGGAAGACTATAATATTGGTAATATTCCATGAGGAAGGAGCATCCTCCCCTTAAAAGATTTTATTATATAATACAAGAAAGACAGGTGCCAATACTTCTTTAAAGATTTTATAAAATTCCAACGGAATAGTGTCTTCACCAACAGCCTTACCTATTGGCAAAGCACTAACCGCTTTCTCAACTTCCCCGAGATCTACATCCTTTTGCAAAGGCTCTGAAAGCAATGGGTTCAAGACCAGCATTGCAATTTCTTGTATATAGTCCGAAGCAATTTGTTGACAAAAAGGTGTTGAATCGCCATATTTAATTAGCATAAAATAGCCTAAATTGTTCCACTATATCTATTGATCGAGTATAGTCTAAACCGTCTACTCCCTTAATTAATTTTATATGTGATCTAGCCCTTTGGTCCGCAATCTGATTAGCCAACAAGCAACCAACCCTTTCCCCATATTCATATTGCTTGGATTTAGACTTGTGATAATTATTGGCTACCTTGTCACTCAACCTTCTCTTCAATTTGGCTCTTACTTCAATAACCTGTTGATAAATCCGCTGTTCACCTATGTCCCTTAATGCAATGGCTCTAGCATGTTGTTGCTCCAAATCTAAATAAAGCCTATGTTCCTGCGCCACCAGTCGAGCATCCTGCCGATTCTGTTTAATGATATATTGCAGCGTAGCCCCTCTTACATAAGCCTTCAAACAATCCCAAATTGCCGCAATGGACGCTGTCCCCCAATTTTTCTGTATGTACTCCCCTAATGTTCTTCGCATAAATTCCACATAGTCTAAATTACTGAGGAGATGTCTAGGAAAAGAGAATTCCCTGACTGCTTCGTTAACCCCGGGTAGGAGCTGTACTGTTAACATCACTGGGTTATGATCCGATGTAATTTTTGGACATACCTCTATGGATGCTTTTTCAATCGTAGTATTTTTAGTAAAAATCATGTCTATTCTAGAATACAGTTTATGCGGTGACGAATAAAAAGTGTATCCCGGTACCGTTGGATATAATCTCCTCCAAGCATCCTCCAATTGATGCAGATAAAGAAGTTCTAAAATGGCTGACCTAGTTCTACCCATTCTGACACGGGTTGAGGTACTAGTGGTGTCAATCTTCTTATCTAAAATACAATTAAAGTCTCCCATGACAATCAGCTCCCCTGCCCACTCCATTAATTCAGAACATAAGTAGTTAATAACCTCAGGGCAGTCAGCGTTGGGACCGTATACCATAATACTGTAACCCTATGCCCATAGATCAGCAGTTGGGCTATTGCCCACCTCCCTTTAGGGTCTGCCATCGTTCGAGACACAGTAACTCTACAATTCCTAGACTTAAGTATAGCCACCCATCGAATAGAGATCGACTGCGAAGTACATACAAGTATGTCAAAGCCAAGCTTTTTTAACTGGGCTCTATCCTTAAAAGCTAAATGCGTTTCGGCAAGCCCTAATATATGAGGTTTAAACATACGCAGTTCCTCCATTACTAGCCGACGCTTCCCAGCCTGATACATTCCAGCACATACACTTAAAGTCTGGCATTTAACAATACTTGTAAACTCAATACACTCACTTCCCCCCTCATTACGTGCCCCTTTCCCTTGTGCTCTACTAGTGATAATTTAACTAAACTATGGCTAATTAAATCCCACCCCTTCCTGACACCCCCCTCCTACCATTCCGCCCGCTCGACCAATGGAGGCCGACTACCATTCTCTGACCCTCCCCCTCCCTCCCAAACCCCCCCCCAGTGCCTACGAAAAGGAATCGCCCCCTTCCCTGCTGTCCCAAAATGACAGCATATTGAAGACACCCCCTCTACCCCCCTACGAGCCCCAAGACCCCACCGCAACCCACCACCTCCTCCCTAAGTATGTATACAGTAATAACAGAACAAAATATGAGCCAAAAATACAAAAGTATTTTTAGAGCGTGTGCAGGAAACCACTTCCCGTGACTCCTCTCTATTGTCCCAAAAGTACATCCTTTAAACAATACATCATTTTTTAGCGGTAGACTGCCACTTTGATAGGGCTTGTTTAGCATCCCTCTCATTAAAAAAATATGTAGACGGCCGTCTCTAATAATTTTTAAGCGAGCCGGCTCTTGCAAAAACACTTGTGAGCAAACATCTTTCAGAGGATCAATTAATTGGCGCAGCCTCCAGCGCTTGTCCATAGTTGATTTACATAAATCAGAACGCACAAATACAGAGAAAGTATCCACCTTTACAGGGGCTGATGGACGTGCTTTTAAATAAATTGCTTGGCGTAACAAAAAATTACCCAGGTACACCAGAATTGGCCATGCAAAATTAGACCTAGCTTGGTTGCCCTGCAAGGTGGACAAAGGCAATCTGTGCGTGCGCTGAACCTGGGTGTCCATATCCCAATCTGCTAAGTCAGGAAAAGCTTTCTGAAATAGACTGACAATGAAGGCCCTCGAGTCCGAGCCTTCCCTTCCTTCCGGAATACCAAAAAATCCTAAGATTCTGACGCCGCTGCCGATTCTCGAGGTCTTCAATCTTGGCTTGCATAAACATCATTTGTGAGTCCTACGTTTTTGCAAAGTTCGCTGCATGCATGTTAGCCTCTTCCACCGCTGCAACACGTTGTTGTAGGTCCGTGACCTCCGAGGAAAGCTGAGTGACCTTAAGTGTGACATCCGTCAATGCTTGCTTAATCTCCCTACTGTCAGCCTTAGCCTGCTGATAGTACTCTTGGGCTTCTGCTCGCTGAACAGTTAGCACTTGCATAATTCTATACAATGACGGTTCCTCACTGTCAGCCAATTGCTGGCTTTTAGCAGAGATCCCTGATTCAGGAGCAGGCGCTGATGGTAATACTAAGCTGGGGGCAGGGTCAAAAAATGTTGAAGGGGAGGCAAGCCCAGTTTCTGCTGATGACGGTACAAGGAAACTTGGAGATCCGCTAGTAAATCGGCCTAGCATCCCGTCCTCGCCATCAGGACCATCGTGAGACATATGTACATAACTGAGAGGAGTCGCAAGAGTTGATTGCTCGGCTCCTCCAGCCCCTATTCCTGCTGCCATTGCCATATTGCCAGGGTTTGATAGCCTTGAGACAATAGCCTTGACTTCTCACGTGGAGGCCACCCATTTACGCAGGGGACTCGCCCCAGGACAAGTCTTTGCAGTACTCGCCGCCGCCTCCTTTAGCCGTCCCAGTGCATCGGCAACTTGCAGCCTAACTCCGCCACCTCGACCCTTGCCTCCTTTGCCTGCCCTAGTAGCTTTAGGGCCTTTCGCTATTGCACCTTTCCCCCCCAGTGAAGCATTGGCTGTAAAGCTGCTGGGAACCCCTGCCTTACTGGTACCACCTATTGAAGTGCATTGCTGATTCACATTTCCTTTTCGGTAACTAGACTGACTAGACTGAGTATTTCCTTCCCCACGAACAAGAATGGGCTGCACCAAGTCTGCAAAATGATCAACGTCAGTTTCCTCTCTAATTCCAGTATCCGTGGGACTACAGACTAATTGATCCGGGATAAAGGCTGTATCACTGTTATACCAGTCCCCCTTCTCATTCCCTGTATCTGTGCTTAAAAGGCGATTCAATGGCTGCATCAAATCTTCAGCCGAGTCTTCTGGAGTCAGCCCGCCATTTTCCAGAACATCTATTAAATCAGATGCTGAGCCAGATTCTGAAGTGTTGATGCCACTGGCTGCTGGAGCATTAAACGCCCCCTTACTTACAAAAGTGGCTTCCTCCGTTTTATTCATGTCTACAGTGCCAATAACTTGATCTCTGACAACCAGTTCAGTTCTTTTAGCAGCTTCTTGACAAATAGAAGCATGGGGGTTTGAAAACAAAGCTTGCCAATTCACCAGTCTTCCCTCGTCCCCCCAGCCCTCCTGGACTGCCTCGTTTAGCATCTCAGCCATTTCAGATCCCGAGATGGAGTTCTCTGGCCCACAGGACCGGAGCAGCTCGGTTGCTCTCCCGGAACGCAGCAGCCTCAAGATAGGTTTACCCAGCTGGGGGCCAGTACTGATACCGGGACCGAGAATAGGCACAGCACCCACCTCGGCATCACCTGCCACCGGCATAACTTCAGACGGGGTGTTGCTGCTGCCTCCTCCATCGTCTAAGCTCCCCGCAACTGTCACGGCATCAGTAGGTACCTCCGTCCGACCCCGTCCCCTAGCAGTACGCTGTGGAGCCATTCTGGCCTCCTGTGCCTCCTGTACTGCCTCCAGCAACCCCGTTGACATCCGCCTGCTATCTTGTCTGAAGGAAACACTCCCGGGGTCAAAAAGTGATGTCGATGAAAGCCGCAGTGCAAACCACCGCACCGCACGACCAGCAAGCAGCTGCCCGATCCGGGACATCAGATGTAAGTACCGCTGCTGAATTCGGTTTCTTTTTTCAAAATTGTAGTTCTCCAATGCGTCTCACTAACCGCACCTCATAAATTCATTAGAGAGGTGGGCGGGTTGTCAGCGGTTCACCCGGGGCCCATGAGGAGTGCAGAGGAGAGCGTCCTCAGAGCGCGGAGTCAATCCGCCATCTTCCTTTCCCCTCACAACTACGATAGCTGTCAATGCCACTTGCAACAGCTCAGCACTGCCAAAAGGCTTTCCACTCAGGTACTCCTACAAGTTAGATTCACAAAACATTCTGTATGCTCAGATTCCAGGAGTGGGGGATAGAGTAAAACCAAACACTGATCGCAGATTGGGGTTGATACTAGCTGCACATGAGGGTCTGGGTTCAGTTCATTCAGGTATCACTGCTACAGTTTCACTACTAAAGCAGCGCTATTGGTGGCCAGGTCTTACTAAACAGACCAAGGACTTTGTCCTCAAATGCAACATCTACCAGCAGATGAAGGGCTCCACCATAGCACGTCCACCACAAACACCTTTATTGCTCTCATACAAAACTTTTGTGTGTGTATATTTGGATCACTGCGGCCCCTTACACTCAGACGGGGCTTACAAGTACATCTTGGTGGCAGTGGATTCATGCTTCAGATTCCTGTTGGTTTGGCCCCAGCGCTTGGCTTTTATAAAGGATTTGCAAGTCTTTATCAGCACATACACAATTGGCACACTACATTCCTACCAGGGTCCGGCATTTAGCTCTCGGGCTTACAAAGAATCCATGGGAAGTTTGGGTGGTACTCCTCCTTGCCCCGTACCATCCCAAGGGAAATTCAGTCATTGAGAGGAAAAACCGTGACTTAAAGCAATCCTTGACAGCGAGTGTAATAGGCTCGGCTGGCAGTTGGGTCAATCTTCTATATGGGGTCCAGAGGGCACTTAACAACATGCTAAGAAAATCCCTTGGGGGGCAGTACACCTTATGAACTCCTATTTGGAGTGAGGATGTGGGTCCCTGACCTCAATAGTGTGAGCACAGTGGCGGCTGAAACCCCATCAATGATCAATTGGATGTTTTACAGGACTGTAAAGAATACAGAGATTTTCAAAGCAACGTCCAAGTAAAATGCACCGCCACTGTGGAAACGAAAACAGTACCAGCAAGACCTGCCTGGGTCCCGAAGATTAGGGACCTGGTCAGAGAGAAAATTGTGGACAAGAAAGAATTTGGGCCATCTTACAGAGCACCTGTACCTGTCCTGGCTATCGAATGTACCAGAACTGTACTTCCATCGCTTGCCGGTCGCCGAGACAGGAGGTTTGTCTCAATTGATCTGATCAAACCACACTATGTGGCCGATTCTCAACAGTAGACCACATGGGCTCCTGAGGTGCCGCCGCACTCCTCTTGCTACTGTACAGGAGGTACAGGAAGTTCAAATGGAAGTTTTAATTGCGACTGAAGCCTCCACTTTCCAAGGAGAAGCTGTAAACAACAATGACATGGTACTTCTCCCTACTGAAACAACTATAACTGTACAATCAACAAGTACAGAAATTTCAATTAAAAAAATTGCCGACGTCTATGTAAACGCACCACAGATCGAGTCATGTACCAGTTCCACAAAACCTGCTGAGCTGCCAAGAATAGACTGGACGGTGTCTGGCTACTTTGTGCATTATGAAGATTTCTCATCGGATCCAAGTGAATCTGAAATGCCAACACCGCCTCTCCCTTTCAAGCAACGAGTATATGCTTTCTATCTTTGGCTGAAAAGACTTACTTCGTTGTTCCCTGGATACATCTCTGGATTACAATTGGATTACTCGTCCTAGTATTTTGGATTGGTATAGTGACTGTCTTTTTTTTACTTCTCAATGGACACTTTCTCCCAGAACGATCCGCAGTGCAACTCGTGAACTTGGTTCTTAAACCACATGCATCATCGCACTGTGAACTGAGGGACTTGGCCCTGGTGAACATTACAGCAGTACCCGTTCTGGAAGGAATTGTATGGGACAGGGCATCGTATGATGTGTATGGCCCTACTGAACTTTTGCAAATTCCTTATTAGTTTAAAATTTCTTTAAATGACATCATCACCTCTAGGACTTTTTCTGATGATTGGGACATTGAAACTGTTTATAATTTGCTTCCAGATTTAGAGCAATCAGCTGCATTTTCTAATGAATTGTATGATGGTACAAGTAATTTTGGAGACATGTTCTGTTAGCAGCATTCCGGTCACCATTTTTTACATAAAGCTAGTATCCCACGAGCTGGTTATAATTACAGACAATGGGAACACTGCCCAACACCGCAGAAAGGTAGTTCAAAGACATTTGCACAGACGTTTGCTTATTTTTGGGTTTTGAAACATTAGATCCAGCCTCATATTACTATAGGCTTGCACCTATACCTGCAAAGAAAAATATGCTAAAAAAACAAGCTGATACACTCTACTTCCTTTATTCCCCAACTGTCTATACAGGTTTTCAACTTTTGGAAAGACACTATAGACACAAAGTCTATCTGGGGGACAAGAGATTGGCAGGTTCAGGAAACAGAGGCCTTATTTAGAGCCTGCCTCATACCACATAAAATGATTTTCCTGAACAAGACAGTGAAACAAACTTCATGTCTTGGTATAGCAAAAGTTAAGGATTTGAAGACACCACGTATACCAGCATTCTCACACTTCGAGAATTGGCAGCACTTTACACACTTCAGTGAGGATACACTAGATACCATGATACATAATGGTTCTTTCAATTCATCTGACCCCAATTGGAAGGGATGGTTGGTTTGGCCAGTGGACACAAACGGGTGTCAATCTAGATTCCTGGGTAACACCGAAGGGTTTAGGATCAACAGGCCTGATCAGCTGTATGTACAAACAGAACACTCAGGGGCTTATTTACAAGCCCCTTGCGCCACTCTTATGTCACTTTTCCCATGTTAAAAATGACGCAAAAGTGGGGCAAGAGGCTTGTAAATAAGCCCCTCAGGGTGGTGACGTCATATAGTGTTGGGAAGTTATGCCTAGATTGGCTGCAAACCTCAACACTCTCCCAGGTGAAACAACACTTGTCCCTTCTTTCTGTTATGTTATGTTACGAGTTTTGTATAGCACACAGCTGCCCCAGCAAAGGGGCGTCCCAGCGCTGACAGGCATGAATTGGGAGGCTACTAACTGAAGGCAGAGCCTAAAGCAAAGGGAAAAGGTGTGTTTTAATGGCCTTGCAGAATGCCAGGTAGTTGTCCATACTGCGGATGTGCACAGGAAGAGAGTTCCAAAGTTTAGCAGCCAGGGTGCGGAAGGAGCGTCCTCCTGCACGCACCCTCCTCACCCGGGGAACAACCGCCAGATGCTGGCCCATATATCGAAGTTGGCGAGTAGGTGTATAAGGTAAGAGCAGGTTTGCCAGGATACCTGGAGAGGAGAGATTCATAATTTTAAAGGCGATGCAGAGGGACTTGTACTCGACGTGCCTAGCCACCGGCAACCAATGTAGTCGGCGGATGGCGTTAGTCGTAGAACAAGTTCTAGGAAGGCCAAGGAGAGTTGTAGCAGCCACATTTTTAACCCTCTGCAGACGTAGAATTTCAGCCTTGTTGACCCCCAGGTAAAGAGAACTGGCATAATCTAGCCTAGACATGATGGAGGCCTGGATGATGACTTGACGAATGGAAGGATCAAAGAAACCCAGCAGCGGTTTGAGACCACGAAGGAGTCCAAAGCAGGTCCCCGCAACTTCTTTGGTTTGGACCTGGAAACTGAGGGCTGAGTCTACCCAGACACCCAGATTTTTAACCACCTGTTTGGGGGCGGGTGCACATCACAAGGTCACAGGCCACCAGCGCTCGCTACACAGCTCAGAGTCTCTCCCTACCAGCAAAACCTCAGATTTGCTGGTGTTAAGCTGGAGGCAGTTGGCAGTCATCCACTCTGCAACAGCTGTAAGATCGCTCCGGAACTTGAGAGCATCCTGCGTGGAGTTGTCAGAGAGTGCTACTACCAACTGAGTATCATCAGCATATGATACTACCGTTAGTCCTCTGCTCCTGGCCACAGCTGCTAACGATTGGACATACAGATTGAATAGCGTAGGGCTCAACGCTGAGCCTTGTGGAACCCCTTTTTTGATAGTATGTATCAGGGAGGCGAAAGGGGGGGCCGCCACCTGGAAGGTTCTCTCAGAAAGAAAAGAGGCGAACCATCCCAGGGCCGGGCCCTCGATGCCAGCCTCCTCCAACCGTTGCAGCAGGATCTGGTGGGATACCGTGTTGAACGCTGCGCTGAGATCTAATAAAATCAGCGCCGAAGTGCGTCCGGCATCTAGGGCTACCCTCAGATGTTGGGTCACAGCTACGAGAGCAGACTCCATGCTGTGACCCGGGCGGAAACCATTCTGAGAGGAGTCAAGCGTACTGTTGTTTTCCAGGAATCCTGTCAGAATGGAATTGATGTAAGCCTCAGCGATCTTGGACACCCACGGCAGGAGAGAAATGGGGTGAAAGTTCTCCGGTTTGGCGGTGTCCAATGTAGGTTTCTTTAACAGAGGGACCGCCCTGGCTTGTTTCCAAGCCCTAGGAATGACCGCCATGGCAGGGACATGTTAATCAACTGACACAGAGGTGTAAGGAGCACAGGCAGAGATTTCAAAAATTGCTCAGGCTTAAGAGGATGACAGGGATCTGAGGGATTGTTTAATAGGCCCCCGGAACCCACATAAAAAAGCACTTTTTGTATGGAATTTACAACGAGCTATGGAAGATTTCTCAACAGGAAGCTGCTGAGAGATTGTGTGAGATTGATAGGGTTAATTTAGAAAAGGCTGTGGCTGTGATTGACAATGGTATGACCACTTTATCATCCAGAATGTATTCACTGGGCAACATAGTGTCTTCCCCAACTGACATAATACAGCAAGACATGTCTATATTACAACATAGACAATCACAATCACGGTCAAAAGTAATAATGAGCTGGACGTTACAAACGTTGCGTTCTGGCCACGTGCCATGGTGTTACATCGGCAGTACAAATCTGTTTTCAGCATGTGATCTAATGGAAAGGCAGATAGTAATGGCACGCAGAGATGCAAAATATACCATGTTGAACATTGAAAAATTAGACCAATTACCTTTCACCGTGGCTGAGACACCATCCACTGACGGGATACTCCGTGGTTACAACCTTCCAATTCCAATATTGTCTCCAATACCAACTGGTAGGCAGATATGAAGCACTAGCGGAAGGATATGTGCACGAGTATTGGGAATTACCGTTCAGGTTTAGATGCAGGAATGTGGACACAATTGTTTTTCTTAGTGGCTCCGACTGTGAAGATGCTTTGAGCGACTCCTTGGTTTGCAAAGACATTTTTCTCCACAGAGCATGCAATGCTTTGGAAGTGAACTTGTCCTGTTATCTGAAGGGTTCCCCAGCTGCCGTGATTCAACCTGTGTTCAGGCTGCTCTCGAATGGGAGCAATTTGAGGCTGAGTGATCAAGGTTGCTGCAGAATGGAACCAGACATTGCTTATCTGGTGCCGGTTAATTCCATAGTCACTTGTTGTGCACAAGTACTGTTTCCACCTGTCAGCACAGTTTGGGAGGCAGCGCTATGGCCTTAGATAAATGTTTCCAACATAAAATTTGATTCCCTAAGCAAACTGAAAGCCATGCTTTTACAGAAAGATGTGGCCTTAACTTTAGCCAAAGAGACGTTTGATCTCAAGGTTGCAAGGTACTGAGATACTGACACTACTCCACACTAACTTCCCACTGCATTTTGATGAGCTGGTCCATAGTATCTTTAACATGTCTGATACAAAAGGAATAGTGCACTTTTTTAAATGTATCGGCTCTGGTTTGGTTAGCATCTTTCAGACGATTTTTGGAGTTATACCATTTTTTGAACACTCTTTGTTGGGAAGCATTTTTGGAGGGCTCCCGCTTGTCCTGCTACTTGTGGCGGGGATCCTGATTTTCTTTTATCTGCTCCGCTATGGATGCCCCAGTTTAACTCGGAATGGAGACAGCACTGCTAGTGCTGCATTGATATGAGCACATAATACACTCCTTCGGCACACCTTGGCTCCAAGAACTAAATGAGCATTGGTTCGTATCGTTCTGACTTGACTGCATACAACCTGTCTTCTGCAGTCTGCTTTGCAGCTACGAATGCGTCCTGGATATATGACTTGCATCAGAATTTGTTGTGCCACAGGACATTGACGTACTGATGGACTCCTTAAAGTCCCATGCGTATTGCTGTCCCCAGCGTATTTCATTGATTATGAAAGTATTCATAGAGCCATCCTGGGATGCTTCAGCTCCTAGTGTTGTGAACTTCGGCTCTGCGGAAAATGTAGAGGATGTGACGCCTCCCTCAGTTGTTGCTGTGGGAAATGGATGGAATCACCTTTGCTCCATAAACATTATATGAGGTGCACCTTTAGGAACGTCTGCGGATGTGGGCAATAGTAATGTTGCGCCTATCACTCGGAACACATAAACAATTGGCCCTGACCGTGTGGGAACAATTTGACGTCTTTTTAAACAAAATGAACCAAAATTGCTTTTGCTTTTTCTAGGCACCATAGCTTTCTGAGTGCTTGGGATCTCAAATTGATATAAATAACTTTTAAATGAATATTTTAAAGGGCAGCCTGCTTTTTAAATGCTTTTAAGAATAGTTTAACGTTTTTAAATTTGTCTGCTGGTTTTTTAGATAGCTTCTTAGATATCATCCCCTAGTATGAGGAGTGGGTGATATATTCCCAAGTTAGGCCCATGTAGCGAAGCAGCTTATTTCTTACATTGTCCTCACAAATAAAATTTTCAGCTGTGACCTTTTGCACATATTTGCGTGCATGACAATGTTGGATTAGTTTCCCAGAAACTAAACTTGTTTTCAAATCTAGCTTCGCATATTATCACAACGCCCTGAACATCATGTACAAGGTCTCGTTTCACACTATGTACAAATGTCATCTCTATTTTCATCCAGGGGGCGGCAGGGCTCTCTACATATCCATAACATCGGTAATCTATACGCACATCCCAAAGCTGCTTTCTATTATAAAAGATGAGCATCCCGATAGATTAGCAGAGGAGGCACTTCCCCTGACACCGAGGTCCTTGCATGCTGAAAAATCACCACACAGCGGTCCAACATCTTGTGAGAGGTGTCCAGTTCGTGACCAAGATGGGGTCCTTTGTTCTATCTCATCAGGTAATGAGGTTGGATCGTCCCTTGGGGGGATTCTTGGCTCTACACCTACACACACTCTAGATATACTTAGAGTCAGGTTTGCATCAAAGGAGCACGCTTGATTACTGCCTTGTTTTATATGCCGGCATATATACATTGTTTTAGCACCATGGTAGAACTCTATCTACTATTTACGCTGTTGGTGCTTGTAATCACGTTTATCTGCTTCTGTCTATTGATCATTGCAGCACATGTATTTTATGCAAGAATGACATTGGTTCAATACATTTATTGAAAACGTCCCACTGTGTATTCTCTGTATACGTCTCTGAGAATAAGTGAGCACAAATGACTGAGCTAAATGTTCTGTACTGTTTCCACAATCCCTGAGGGGTCAGGGTTGTCATGTTCACTGGTTGCCAGAAACCATTAGCTCCCTGGTAGGTTAGGGGGGCTTATGGTGGCACTGTGAGCTAGCTGGTTTATAGCAAAAAGAACAATTGATGGACAGAATGCAGAACAATGTCATACATTCACCCCAGTACAGAGATCTGGGCCTAAATCCATCGTTTTTTTGCTCACCATGCCATTCCAGTTTGGACCCAGCCATATGCAAATCAGTCTTGACCCTGCGCCCAATGGGAACAGTCCAGCCTGAACTGCCAGGCCAGGTCCTCCCTGGACTGGAATCAAGCATCCTAGGACCGATTTCGGGCTTTCAGCCCTCATCAGCCAGGATAGCTTGACTCCAGTGGCATGGAGAGCACGGGACCCACGTCTGGGCATACCCGTCCCACTCGGGGTGACAAATGCAAAAAGAACAATTGATGGACAGAATGCAGAACAATGTCATACATTCACCCCAGTACAGAGATCTGGGCCTAAATCCATCGTTTTTTTGCTCACCATGCCATTCCAGTTTGGACCCAGCCATATGCAAATCAGTCTTGACCCTGCGCCCAATGGGAACAGTCCAGCCCGAACTGCCAGGCCAGGTCCTCCCTGGACTGGAATCAAGCATCCTAGGACCGGTTTCGGGCTTTCAGCCCTCATAAGCCAGGATAGCTTGACTCCAGTGGCATGGAGAGCACGGGACCCACGTCTGGGCATACCCGTCCCACTCTGGGTGACAAATACAAAAAGAACAATTGATGGACAGAATGCAGAACAATGTCATACATTCACCCCAGTACAGAGATCTGGGCCTAAATCCATCGTTTTTTGCTCACCATGCCATTCCAGTTTGGACCCAGCCATATGCAAATCAGTCTTGACCCTGCGCCCAATGGGAACAGTCCAGCCCGAACTGCCAGGCCAGGTCCTCCCTGGACTGGAATCTAGCATCCTAGGACCAGTTTCGGGCTTTCAGCTCTCATCAGCCAGGATAGCTTCACTCCAGTGGCATGGAGAGCACGGGACCCACTTCTGGGCATACCCGTCCCACTCGGGGTGACAAATGCAAAAAGAACAATTGATGGACAGAATGCAGAACAATGTGATACATTCCCCCCAGTACAGAGATCTGGGCCTAAATCCATCGTTTTTTTTGCTCACCATGCCATTCCAGTTTGGACCCAGCCATATGCAAATCAGTCTTGACCCTGCGCCCAATGGGAACAGTCCAGCCCGAACTGCCAAGCCAGGTCCTCCCTGGACTGGAATTAAGCATCCTAGGACCGGTTTCGGGCTTTCAGCCCTCATCAGCCAGGATAGCTTGACTCCAGTGGCATGGAGAGCACGGGACCCACGTCTGGTCATACCCGTCCCACTCGGGGTGACAAATGCAAAAAGAACAATTGATGGACAGAATGCAGAGCAATGTCATACATTCACCCCAGTACAGAGATCTGGGCCTAAATCCATCGTTTTTTTGCTCACCATGCCATTCCAGTTTGGACCCAGCCATATGCAAATCAGTCTTGACCCTGCGCCCAATGGGAACAGTCCAGCCCGAACTGCCAGGCCAGGTCCTCCCTGGACTGGAATCAAGCATCCTAGGATCGGTTTCGGGCTTTCAGCCCTCATCAGCCAGGATAGCTTGACTCCAGTGGCATGGAGAGCATGGGACCCACGTCTGGGCATACCCGTCCCACTCGGGGTGACAAATGCAAAAAGAACAATTGATGGACAGAATGCAGAAAAAAGTCATACATTCACCCCAGTACAGAGATCTGGGCCTAAATCCATCGTTTTTTTGCTCACCATGACATTCCAGTTTGGACCCAGCCATATGCAAATCAGTCTTGACCCTGCGCCCAATGGGAACAGTCCAGCCCGAACTGCCAGGCCAGGTCCTCCCTGGACTGGAATCAAGCATCCTAGGACCGGTTTCGGGCTTTCAGTCCTCATCAGCCAGGATAGCTTGACTCCAGTGGCATGGAGAGCAAGGGACCCACGTCTGGGCATACCCGTCCCACTCAGGGTGACAAATGCAAAAAGAACAATTGATGGACAGAATGCAGAACAATGTCATACATTCACCCCAGTACAGAGATCTGGGCCTAAATCCATCGTTTTTTTGCTCACCATGCCATTCCAGTTTGGACCCAGCCATATGCAAATCAGTCTTGACCCTGCGCCCAATGGGAACAGTCCAGCCCAAACTGCCAGGCCAGGTCCTCCCTGGACTGGAATCAAGCATCCTTTAAAACCGAACTTCACCATAAGTTAGGATTTTAAATTGTGATTTCAGAGACACCAAACTTGGGGGTTCAATCTCTTCAGAATCGGAAATTACACTTATAATATGTAATAAGGTAATCCCAATGTTAACCTATGGGAGGGATAGACCTTGGAGTAGTGAAAACCGAATTTAAGAGTTTTTTACTACCTGGACATGTAAAACTTAAATGTATATGTCTAACTTTTTAAATACATTGCACCCTGTCCTTGGGGCTGTACAGGGCTTACCTAAGGGGTGACTTCTATGTATACAAACGGAAGGTTTGGGCCTGAAATTAGGGTTAACTTGCCAGGGTCAACATGGCAATTTAAAACTGCACACACAAGCTGTGCACCGAAAGAATGGACACATGTTTAAAAGGGCTACTGAAGTGAGTGGCACAATCAGTGCTGCAGGCCCACTAGTAGCATTGAATATGGAGGCCCTGGGGACATGTAGTGCCCTTTACTAGGGACTTATAGACAAATGAAATATGCAAATTGTAGAGAAGCCAATGTTACCATGTTTAAACTGGAGAGTGCATGCACAGTAGCACTGGTTCGCTGTGGTTAAGTGTCCAGAGTCCTAAAGTCAGCAAAAACGAAGTCATCAAAGTAGGAGGTCAGAAGGCAAAAAAAAGTTAGGGGAAACCACACCAAGGATTTATTTTATTTTTGAATATTAATTTTACAAATGCCTATTTACTTTGCCTGAACTTTGGTGACTTGCTTCCTGTCTCCTTTCCAGATCCGGGATAACAGAGCAGCTGTTGCCAGACCTTATGTGATTAAAGCAAGAGCTTTCAGGAGTATTACAGAGAGGGACTGTGGCTCCACCCAGACAGTCGCTCATATGAGTACAGCTTCTGATTTGCCAAAAGCTGTGTGCTGCTACAGAAAGAGTGATTACCCTCAAAACAGCTGTGATCATTTGTTTTTCCAGATTTTTAAGCCAGGCGCTTTATCCAGCAAAGCTATTGTGTTCGACCTTTGGTCACACACATGCCGCAGGGATAGATGGAGCTTGCCCTTTAAGGCCACACACATTCCACTGGAATGCTATTAAACGTCTCCTAGATAATTAGCTAATTATGGTGTTGGTCTTCTCTGGTTGCCATGTGTGAAAGTGTATGCTCAACACAGCAGGGATTTGTTAATTATGGTGGCAAACCAGTTATTAAGGATATAAGCTAGATTTTTTTAATAAGAAAAGTTGTGATAATGTCAGTGGGCCGGACTTATTTATTGTGAAAAGGATGTCAAAGTCAATATTAATTTCCGTAACTCCTGGCGAGTGGGCAACATTTTAAACAGGGTTACCTAGGGTACCGTCTCTGGAAGTATCATCACCCTGCTACTCCTGGGTTTCTTTTATAAACCACCAGGCTAGAAGTCTGAGAGGAGGGCTAGGGTGGGAATACAGAATACCGATCTTAGCTCTCTTTGTCATCAGGAGCAGGCCCCGACTCTACCTTTGTGTAATCATATTGAGTCCCTAAATGAGTTAGACACCCAGGATTGACTCGTTCATGGACAGGAGAATCCTGCTGTGTATCTCCACCAAGACATTTTTAGCACCCTTAAGGTGAAGAATTGGAATATCGCAGGGGCCAAAGGCAAATTAGACAATGAAGAATGTACTAAATTCCTAAGCTCTTTGGACATTATTTGTCTGCAAGAGACCTGGGATGTCGTAGGAAAGCTGTTCCTAGATGGTTATGCCACATCTGTTTCCAACGCCACGCCCTCCTTTCATGGTAGAACTAAAGGGGGTTTAGTTACTTTTATAAAACTGAGCCTTAGCTGTAAAATGGAAGGGGTTGGAACACACTCAGCTCACATTTTGGGCACTCTCCTGACTTTTTCAAAACTGTACAGGGTCCTTGTGGTGAACATTTATAATTCAATTTCAGCTATGGGGAAGCAGGATGTTGTCTGCGATCTTCAAAATTTCCTAGAAGATTTCATAGCTTACTCTCCTAGATTTATGGTTTTAATGGTGTTGGGAGATCTCAACTTGTACCCCTGCACAGATTGTTATTTGTATGTAGATAGGGATAATGATCTTTTTGGCATGGATCAAATACGCCTTAAACACTGACCCCAGGGGGAGTTGCTCAACAAGTTGATTTTAGATCACACTCTAGTGAACATGTTTAATAAGGGCATGTGGCACAAATTCCAATTTTCAAGTGGTCAGGCTCTAATTCGATAATTGACTATAGATTTGTATTGGCTAGCCTATTCTCTTCTCTAACTAATTTCAACGTAGTCCGGCACACTCAGAGTGATCATAATCCTATCCTGGCCATCTTCTGGTGGTCTCAGACGTCCGCCAGTTTGACAGACTATATCGGGAAACAGTCAGCTTAAAAGATCAGGGGAGAAGGCTAAAGTGGCTTAAGGTAGTCGTGGCTGATTTGAAGTTTAATCTGTTTTCCTCTTGTCAATGTGACTTTAATGCTTGCCTTGATAAAGGAGCCACTGATGCCAATATTTTGGCTGCCCTTTCCAGTCTTACTAGGTGTATTAAGGCTGCTCTTACCTTACTTAATATTGTGCATTTGGCAGCTCCATCTAAATGGTTTGACAAGGCATGTTCTCAGGTCCACAAAGTGCTCATAGCCTCTCTACAAAAAAGCAACCTCATAATCGTTATGAGTTGAGGAATGCAAGGGCTTCCAATCGCCTGGCAGGACGCAAAAGAAAGAGGATTCTAAAAACTGAGCTATGAGTCAATCTCCTGGAGGCCTGAGCCTTTCGGGAAAGTGCAGCATTATGGAGGGTGGTGAATCATCCCCTGTTCTGGACAGAGCAGGTGTTGGCGCAGACCCTTGTTATCACTCCGAAGGCCTGGCTGGATCATTCTGTGGCTATCTATGATTTTAAGAAAAGTGATGATGTGCATTTTGAGGGCCATATGGCCGGGGACTTAGCTTCCAATGGGAGGAAGTTAGAAAAACTATTAGGTCTCTCCCACATGGTAAGGCCCTGGGACCAGATGGGGCACTGGGGGATCTGTTAAAATCCTCAGTTGACTCCCTCCTGCCCAACCCCTCCCCCACCCTACCCTCCCCCACCACCCCTCCCTTTCCCCCTCCCCTCCAACCCTTGCCCCCTCATTCCTTCTTTTATTCCACCACAGGATACTAGGCAGGCACCTGTTCCTTCCCCCACCTGATACCGGCTCTTACCACCACGTAACCAGACACATGGTGCACTAATCCCTCCTTAGGGAAGTAACCCCATTCCGCCCCCTCTGCAGTACACAGATTTTGATCACAACGACCCCCAGAATCATTCCCCTCATCACGCCACACCCTACTGCCCCCCATTACCTGTCATCGATGTCCGAGACCTATAGCACTCCTTCAATCCAGATCTGCCAAGGAGGTGTTCCCTTTCCCCTCTCTCTCTTCCCCCTCTCTCTGCCCTTCCCTTTCCCTCTCTCCTTTCCACCTCAGTTCCGAGGCCCTTTCCACCTCGTGGCCACCCTCTCTTCCCCCCTCAGAGAATCCGCTACTTGCAGCCATCGTACGGTTACAAACGGGGGAAAGGCTGAGGCACCATCCCTGCTGTCCACTGCACTGAGTCAGAACTGCATATTAAGATGTTTGGTTTCTTGCAATGTTCATGACGCTGATATATTCAATATAGTCCTTTATATTGTTATGCTGCCTTCTCTCGTCCCCCTCCCCTGCCCTCTGTCTCCTTTCCCTTCCCTGAACTTTTCCCTTCTCCCTACCCTTCAGTGCGGTATGGATGTACCTACCATGTTCTGATATCATTTATGCACTATGATGTGTGCCTGTCGCACTGCTATGTTCTTTTTCCAATACCCAATAAAGAATTACGACACAAAAAAAAATCTGCATTTGATCTGTGGGCCCCGCATAGTGACTCAACGCCTTATTAATACCCCCCATCGGTAGATCTTTACCAAATAGTTGGTGTCACTCTGTAATCATGCAGATCTTCAAACAACGGAGTAGAACTGACCCCTCTTGCTATCGACCTATCTCTCTCGTAGATAGTGAGGTTAAAATCATAGGCTGGGTGCTCCTAGGTCTCCTCATGTTATGGGCAAAAGAAAACAATGTCCTATCTGAGATCCAATATGGGTTCTGGATCTCAATATACACCAGGGCGACGGGGGCTGTCCACTTGGCCTTCATGGACCTTAGCTTGTCATTCAACAGTGTTAACAGAGCCAAGGTTTGAGTCATGCTAGGGAGCATGGGGCTTGAGCCACCACTGGTCACCTTGCTTCACAATTTATGTGAGGGCCTCTCTGCCTTCGTGAGATATGGGGGCTAATGGTGAATGTACCGAGCCATTTAGTTTGAAGAGAGGGGTGCGCTAGGGGTTCATCCTGCCACCCTTTGTCTTCATTCTTTAAATCAACGTCTGGAGTCAGCCTTAGCCGAACTTGGGTTGGGTGTGCTGAGCATGGGCAGTCATCCATTACCCGCACTTTTTTTAAGAGCACGCATGTCTAAGTGCTTGCAGCGCCTCCTAGAGCTTTTTGTCACCTTTTGTCACCTTTATGGATGCCTTTACCTTTCCACTAACTACTCTCATGTTATGGTTGTTGGCCCCAGAAATACTAGTTCGAAAACATGTGTGGTAAAGGTTCAACCTATCAGCAGGGTTGAGCATTTTTCTTATTTGGGGATCCTATTAGATTCCCAAACACTACTCCCCAAAAATATCAAGATGTTTAAAAGGGCTGTTAACTGTATTAGCTCTTTTTGTAGACACTTAGGCCACACACATGTTGAGGCAACACTCAAAGTCTATAAGGCCAAATGTATTCCTGAAGTGAGCTTTGGGTGCGACATTTGGGGTTATGTGTCCATAGCCCCATTACAGGTTGCTGAGAACATCTTTCTGAGAGGTCTCTGAAGAAAAGGTACATTTCTGATCTCATTCGTATACAGCCTTTGCTTTTATGGTTATCCCTTTGGCTGAAGGAGGAGCTAAAACTATATAGACTCATAGTGTGAGACTGTATGAACCTGGACTATATGTCCCGCATCCCATGGTTCTCCTTTATTCGAAGAAATCTCACAAATCTGTGCAGACTGGAACTTTTTCACACCCCAATCATTTAGTGAAAGGGGATATTGCCTAGCTGAAGCAGGCCTTTCACACCAGGGTGACAGCGGAGTGAGAGGCCTCTGTATTGACCAAGAGCTTGATGCGCCATTTCATTATGGTCAAATCAGTTTGTGGGATGGAAACCTATTTGAACCTGGGGATGGCCAGTTATCACTGAAGGTTTCCAAGGGGGTTGGACAAAGGTATCGGAGCTACAAGCGTGTATTTGTGATAACACTTCCATTCCCGATACCTTACATACTGTATTGATTTGCCCAGATTTAAGAGTTTGAATCATCGGTACATTTGTTTACTACTTTTACCTCTAAACTTCAGACAGGTGAGACCAGCGCTCTTGTTTCTACTACATTTACAGTCCCATGGGGTGTGCTTTTTCGTGTCATGCCTTTTATCTGGTATTTTACATTGACGACAAGAACACCTATGTGCACTTTGGACAGCATCTATTTTGATCACTTGTTCCTCATTTCTGTTTTTTCCCTGAAGAGCACAACTGTATTTTTTTATGTTCTTTAGAACATTTTCCAGTATTTATACGGTAATCAATTCATTCATTGTGGATATCTCTGATTTTATTTAAAGAGTCATACTCTCTCTTTATGACTTACTGTTTTATTATATGCACTTTTATAATTTTAAGATGAATACGAATGAAGTTAACACTTGACATGTTAAAGTCAAAAAGCAATTGAGTGTGGAGTGTTATTACTTTATTAAAATCTGCAGAGAAGCATTTTGTTACATGGAACTTCATAGTTTACTGTAGAAGGCAAATGTTTTAGTGTTGGTTGACCTCTCTGTCAAACCATTAAGATAACATAGAGGATGTGTACTGTGGTAATCTTTGTTAGGCCCTCTTAGGAGACTTGGGGCCAGATGTACGACCCTTACATTATGCGACTCGCAAAGTGCGTCGCTTTGTGACTCGCAAAATGCGATGTACAACAGTGTCACAGACACTGTTAGCGATTCCTAATGGGGTCGCAAATTACCTGCCGCATTAATATTCATGAAACAGGTGCTATTTGCAACTCCATTAGGAATGGCTAGCACTCCCAGGGATGGTGGCCTGCAGGGGTCAGCAGACCACCATGTCTGTGAATGCTTTTATAATAAAGCAGTTTTTTTTAAAATGCAGCCCGTTTTCTTTAAAGGATAACGGAATGAATTTAAAAAGAAAATAAACTTTTCAGTTTCATTTTTTAAGGGCAGGCAGTGGACCCTGGAACCACTGCCTGCTCTTAAAACATTATTTTCGCACACACTCACAAAGGGGAAGGGGTCCCCTGGGGACCCCTTCCCCTTTGTGAGTGGCTTACCACCTACTTGAGGTAGGTGGTAAACTGCGAGTGTTGCGGTCGCAAAACAACCATACATTGCAGTTGAAGTCGCTATTAGGAAGGGACGCTCTTGGCACGCCCCTTCCTAATAGCGAGCCGCAAACCATATTTTGCGAGTCGGTAATAGGTTACCAACTCACAAAATAGGGTTTGCAAATGGGGCAGACCAATTTTGCAGTCACAAACGGGCCGAATTCCCGTTTGTCTAGTCTTTTGCTTTGTGAACTTGAATAGCGTTTACATTTCAAAATGTGTGACTGTGTACCTTGTTTGTGCCTTATTGGAAAGCTTACGCTGAAGTCAGCAGGCCTGAATTGGTTATGGAAAAAAGCCAATCTTAATGGGTACAGGCCTGATTGGGTCACTGCTAAAAGAGAAGTCCAAAGCCATAGGACTGATCTCTTTATTATAAAGCATTATGAAAAAGGTAGTAGGCTTGGCTTATTTATTCTGAAACACATTCGTTAATGTAAATATGGCTTCATGATGGGTTGTGATCATGCTGTGTTACAGGCTGTAGACAGGTATTTTGTTACATGATATCTCACTGTTTACCATCCTAGGCTAGGGTTTTGATGTTTGTTCTCACCTGTGACAAACCCTGGTGGTAGATGATTATAATAGTGATAATGCTTGTTGGGCCCTTTCGATAGGGGTTGTAGATTGTCTTGCTAACTCTAATTGTGCACATATTTGTAATTTTATAACTGTATACATGATGGTTCCTAGCATACGCACACTTAAGCAGGTCTGCATTGGTTATGGTGACAAGTCGATTGTAAAGCTTATAGGCCCTATTGGTTCACTGGGAAACGTTATGTCAGATTTCATAGGTTTGCTCTTTTTATTATTACAAGTTATGAGAAAGCTAACGGGTCTGACTTACTTATTGTGAAAGGCAAGTGTTAAAGGCAATAGGATTTTAATAGTGAACTGTTATTGCACTGTGGTCAAAGTCAGTAAGAAAGTATTTTGTTAAATTGAATTTCACAGATTATCATAGTAGGCAAGGGGTTGGTGTTGGTGACCTACCCAAACAAATAGGGGGATAGAAGATTTTCAATGTGATAATCCTTATTAGCAAACACAAGGGGATGATGGACGGAGCGCTGAAACTTTTCAGACACCCACCCCCAGTCACTGATCTGGGGTGAATCCATCATCGTTCTTTAGCTCACATCGCCACCCCAGTTCAGACCCAGCCACATGCAAATCAGTCTTGACCCTCTGCCTCATGGGTACAGTCCAGCCCGAACTGCCAAGCCAGGCCCTCCCTGGAATGGAAACAAGCATCCTGGGACCGGTTTCGAGATAACACCCCTCATCAGCCAGGCTAGCTTGAATCCAGTGTCAAAGTGAGCAAGGGACCCACATCTGGGCATACCCTGGCTTGGCAGTTTGGGCTGGACTGTACCCATGAGGCACAGGGTCAAGACTGATTTGCGTATGGCTGGGTCTGAACTGGGGTGGCGAAGTGAGCTAAAGAACGATGATGGATTCAACCCAGATCTGTGACTGGGTGTCTGAAATGTTTCAGCGCCCCGTCCATCATCTCCTTGTGTTTGCTTTATTCCTCCTAAGTTGGCAGGGTATGCCCAGACCTGGGTCCCTTGCTCACTTTGCCACTGGATTCAAGCCAGCCTGGCTGATGATGGGTGTTACCTCGAAACTGGTCCCAGGATGCTTGTTTCCGGTCCAGGGAAGACTTGGTTTGGCAGTTCAGGCTGGACTGTTCCCATGAGGCACAGGGTCAAGACTGATTTGTATATAGCTGTGTCTCAACTGGGCTGGCAAAGTGATCTAAAGAATGATGATGGATTCACCCAGATCTGTGACTGGGGGTGAGTGTCTGAAAAGTTTCAGCGCTCTGTCCATCATCTCCTTATGTTTGCTTTGTTCGCCCTAAGTTGGCAGGGTATGCCCAGATGTGGGTCCCTTGTTCACTTTGCCACTGGATTCAAGCTAGCCTGGCTGATGAGGGGGTGTTACCCCGAAAGCAGTCCCAGAATGCTTGTTTCCGGTCCAGGGAAGACTTGGCTTGGCAGTTCGGACTGAGGCACAGGGTCAAGACTGATTTGCATATAGCTGTGTCTGAACTGGGGTGGCAAAGTGAGCTAAAGAATGATGATGGATTCAACCCAGATCTGTGACTGGGGTGAGTGTCTGAAAAGTTTCAGCGCTCCGTCCATCATCTCCTTGAATGAATGAATATTAGCCTTATAAAGCGCGAACTTTGCCCAGAGGCGTCAAGGCGCTGCGGAAAGGGCCACCAGACAAGAATACATAACAAGGCTCACAATGATAAGTTGGTAAAGAGCCAAGTCTTCAGGGCCTTACGGAAGAGGGAGTGAGACTCCAGTCCAGAGATTGAGGAAGGAAGGGAATTCCAGAGCCTAGCCGAAGCACAAGAGAAGGCTCTACCCCCCCATCTGACTCTCTTAAACCTGGGAACTACCAGCAGATTTTCACTGGCAGATCTTAACTACTTAGCAGGAACGTATCTTCGAAAGAGCCTTTTAATGCCTTCCGAACCTAGGTTATAGAAAGCCTTGTGCGTGAGACAGAGGGCTTTAAACAAGATTCTCCGGCCAAGGGGGAGCCAATGCAGCTTACTAATAGTAGCCAAGACTGAATGGTGTTTGGGAACGTCCATCACCAGCCTGCCTGCTGCGTTCTGCACCAACTGTAGACGATGAACAAGTCCCTTGTTGATACCTAGGTAAAGGGCATTACAATAGTCCAGTCTGGACAACACTAGGGCAACAACTGCCTGCTTTTGGGAGGAAAAAGAGAGAAATTGGGAAATTTTCCTAAGAATCCTGATAATCCCAAGGCAGGTGCACACCGTTCTACTGATCTGAGGGCCCAGGGAAAGGGAATTGTCAACTAAAATACCAAGATTTTTTGCTATAGACCGTGGGCAAGGGCATGGGCCAAGCGTACCAGGTCACCAAGCATCTGACCAGATATCCTGTTGGTTTCCGAAGATCAAAACCTCCGTTTTGTCTCCGTTGAATCTGAGATAGTTCTCTACCATCCAGGAGGCCACTGCCTGCATACAGTTTTTAAAATTAGTTGCCGATGCTTCTATGCTGTTGGTGATAGACACTATAATTTGGATGTCATCAGCATAGGACAGCACCTCCAGCCCAAAGGATCTTACAACTTTGGCTAGAGGGGCAACATAAATGTTAAAAAGGGTAGGGCTCAGTGAGGAGCCCTGAGAGACTCACAAAACAAATGATTGGGGGCTGAGTAAAATTGGTCCATCCTAACTATCTGTGACCGGTCAGTAAGGAATGAGGTAAGCAGTTTCAGAACCACACCGCTAACCCCCATTTCCTTAAGCCTGCCTACCAGTCTCAAATGAGATATGGTATCGAAGGCCGCCGTCAGGTCTAGAAGGATCAGGAGTGTAGTATGACCAGCATCCACCTGACCTCGGATGTTGTTAATTTCCGAGGTTAACGCCGTCTCAGTACTGTGATCACTTCTAAAACCATGCTGAGAGCCATCGAGCAGCTGATGTTTCTCCAGATAGGAACTGAGGGGATTGTTGCTGGGACAGGTAATAGAGAAAAGGGGCGATAATTTTTTAACTCAGCAGGGTCCAAAGAGGATTTCTTTAAAAGGGGTTTAACCACCGCAGTTTTCCTTGAGGCGGGGTACTGCCCAGATGAGATAACTGCATTCTGTATTGAGGTAAGGTGAGGTACAATACCCTCCCTTCATAATTTCAAAATCTTCAAAGGGCAGGACTCCAGCGGGGAACCAGACTTGATTCCACTTTGCAGACAATCCGTATCCTCTTGTAATAGAGGGGGGAAGGTAATTAGATCTTCTGGCTTCTCCAGGGTTACGTGGATAGTCAAGGAGAGGATGGGCACGGGAGTGGACTGAGTGTTGAGTGTTGAGAAGCTGAAGGGAGGAATATATTTCCGTGATCTTGGTTCGGAAAAAGCTCGCCATTCTATCACAGAGGTCCTGGGAGGTATCAATGTGAGCCGGGGCTGAAGGGACAGAAAGGGACTTAATTACATTGAAAAGTTCCCTTGAAGACCTCAAGGATTCTGTCACCTTAGAGTAGAATAATACTTTTTCCTCAGTGATGGCACTTTTATATTCCCTTAGTCTTTGTTTGTGCAGATCTCTTTCGGCGGGATTGAGATCTAGGCGCCAAATCCTTTCTTGATGTCGGCATGCTTGCCTGAGTTTCCTCAGTCTTTCTGAGAACCACGGGGCAGAGGGGTTTTTTCTAGCCGCATAATGCTCCTTAAGGGGGGCTAGAGAGTCCAAGGCAACTAAAAGCCAATTGGAAAACTCGGTGTATGCCAAGTTAACATCAACGTGAGGGAGCCATTGATAGCTAATGAGCATGTTGAGAAGGGCCTCCTTACTAATCAGGCCGAGGTTTCTCTTCTTCTCCACCCTCTTCTTATTGTTAGGGGCTGTATGGGATACCGGGATCTGAAGCTTAAAAGGGATAGCGTAGTGGTCGGACCAGGAGAGTTGAATGGGTTCCTCAACCGTAATCCAGGAATCGTTAGAGAAAATGCCGTCTATTATATGTCCTGCCTTATGGGTAGGGCTCATAACCAATTGAGATAAACCACAGCAATTCATTGTTTCTAAGAGGACTTGCGTTTCTTTACATAGGGTCCTCTCCAGGTGAAAATTGAAATTGCCCAAGAGTGTGAGATTGGACCTTGCCAAAAATGGTTCAATTAGATTGCTAAAATCCTGACTGAATGACGCTCTCGGTCCTGGTTGACGATAAGTCACAACTCCAATGAAGCTTTCAGTTGGAAGAACCTTCAAGGAGAAATATAGCGCCTGGTACAGGTTGGAAGGGGTCGTAAGTGGCTCAGTATGGCACGAGTAGACATCTTTATACAGAATGCCCAGGCCCCCGCACATTCTCCCTACCATGTCAAATCTTGATAAGGCATATCCGGAGGGGATTGCCTCTACCAGGTCTGGACCAGAGCAATCTCTGACCCAGGTTTCCGTGATAAATACCCAGTCCGGCTTACGGAGTGACACGAAATCCCTAAATTCTACCTTGTTCTTGATGAGAGATCTTGCGTTAATAAGGAAGCCCAAGAAGGAGTTATTCGACGGTGAGGAAAGGATCAGGTGATCGTCCATGGAGGTATCGCTAGCGCCAATCAGCGGAATGTGTGCATTACACAAGGAACACTCATTTGCCTGACAGTCAGCCAGAGCTTCAATAAATAAGAGGATTATTCTGGTCTGCAGAAAAACGGCCAGAGTTCCTGGCAAAGGGCGCAATCCGGGCGCGGACGGGTGCAGACGGGCTTGCCTTTGGCACGCCTTCGCCGCACCGGCGGTGCGCCCGCTGCACGCGTCCACTGCGCGTCCGACCCAGCATGCCCTAAAATAGGCTGGGTCGGAATCAACTAGAGCGTGAACCCCCCACTGAAGGCCCAGAAGTAGGTGGAAGAACACCTCTAAGCACACACTTCCCTCTGCAACAAACGGGCAAGCCGCGGCGCACCGGGGAAGTGAGGCGTGCCCCCAACGAAGCCCCAAAGCAAAGTGCAGTGTGCAAAGCCGACCGCAATATCCAAAAGGCACAGTAAGTTTTTTTAATAAAATTAATTAAAGAGCAAAGTGTTAAAATAAATTCAAATTCACTGCAGGCAGCATAAAACAGCCAAATACCGTGGCACCTAAAGTCTTGAAGCGGCCAACTAACCGCTGCGCGTCCGACCCAGCATGCCCTAAAATAGGCTTGTGTTTGCTTTGTTCGCCCTAATTTGGCAGGGTATGCCCAGACGTGGGTCCCTTACTCACTTTCCCACTGGATTCAAGCTAGCCTGGCTGATGAGGGGTGTTACCCCGAAACCAGTCCCAGGATGCTTGTTTCCGATCCAGGGAAGACTTGGCTTGGCAGTTCGGGATGGACTGTTCCCATGAGGCACAGGGTCAAGACTAATTTGCATATAGCTGTGTCTGAACTGGGGTGGCAAAGTGAGCTAAAGAATGATGATGGATTCAACCCAGACTTGTGACTGGGGGTGAGTGTCTGAAAAGTTTCAGCGCTCCGTCCATCATCTCCTTGTGTTTGCCATAATCCTTATTAGGTCTTCTTAGGAGGGATTTTATATGGTTTTGACAAATGTAATTTAGTATAGAATTGTAATTTTATTACGGCATACCTGATGTTAGCCTTGTGGGAAAGGCAATATTCAATACTGTAGGTCTGAGCTGGTTATAATGACAAGCCAAATATAAAAGCTACAGGTCTGAATGATTCATCAGGAAACATTATGATATATGCAATATTTCTGATCTGTTTTTATACAAGTTACAACAAAGTCAGTAGGCCTCATTTATGTATTATGAAAAACAGATGCTAAACCAATAGGCCTTTAGGGGATGATTGTTATTGCACCATGTTAAGATTGGAGACGTGATTTGTTGCATGAAATCTTACAGATTAACCTTGTAGGCAAGGTTTTTGCTGCTTGTTACCCCTCTGACAAACCCTAGGGTGTAGAAGGCTTCCTAGAACCTCTTCAGAAGGCCTGACAGGCTTACTTGTGTGCCAGAATCTTGTAATAATAAACATTAAAAATATTGTAAATATAAAGAGGAGAAGGTAAGAAATCAGATCAGAAAATGATGTCACTTACAGGGCAATAGAGTCAATGGCTGAAGCACTCTGCTTGCATCCATGATAACATTCAATATGGAACAGTCAATCAGCCACTGTAGACACTGGCTCTGTTGACCTATGACTGACAGCAGTTTTCAAATTATGTGCACATCCATCTGAAAATGAGTACACTTCAGTACCAAGACCAGCAGGCCAGTCCTTCAGTTTTCCATTTTTTCTTTCATTTCTTTCCTTCTCATCTTTTTATTTTAATTATTTTTAGAGCATGCTACAGGTCCCAGACGTAGGTAGTAAGCTGCTTACATACTGTTCATTTCCTCTGCAGTGCATCACATCCTGTGAGACCACAGCCTCTAGAACAAGCCATCGTCCTCCAATGGTATTGCCCACTATTTCACTCTTTTACTATTTTAAGAAGGACAACACTTTGGTTCTAAATGTGGTAGCCATGTTGAAACTTCAAAACAACAAAACACCCTGTGCAATACCATTGCAAGACGGACACCTGTTGACATGTTTAATTTATTTGTTATTGCCACCATATGCCTGCCATGTTTATGCAGCGCCATGTTTTCTTTTGGTACTTGTATTCATTACATTTATCTTGCATATGTTGTTGAGTATGTGTGTGCCTTTATTGTGGCTGTATAAGTGGATAATTGCAAGAATGAATCAAGAGGTTGGTGAATGGACACAAGTGCTAAAATAAGTGGCTGAGTGCATGTATGATGACTTATTGAATGCCTAAACCCATCATTGACAGAGGAGGCACTTTCATTCAAAAGCATGATTTGGCTTTGCCAATGCTTGTTGAAGTTGCTGTTATAAAGTGTTTAGGTGTTGTTGTGACATTGTAACTGCCTGCAATATGAGTCCTGGGTTGGAGATGCTTTCTTGGCGCCAGCTTAAAAAAATATAATAGTGAAATGCATGGCACAACGCAAGGTGATGTCTTTTTAAAAACATCACTTGTAAAACATCCACCTCAGTGAATGCTTTTAAATGTTTTATTGCAAGCATGAGACTGCCACACTTAGGCGGCAGCATGTTTTCTACCTCTTTCATTTTTTTGTCAACTGCTTGCAATAAGCTAATTAAAAATGTATAAAATACAAGTTATTTTCAGAAAGGAGCATCTTAACAGCAAGTTACAGCTGATGGGCACTCTAGTGGACTGCTGGAAATAAAAGAAACAAGCACTGGCAAAGCCAATATGTTGTATGTTTGTATGGTGCATGCAGAAATGCACTCAGACAAAC
The DNA here is from genome assembly GCA_963921515.1 of Calotriton arnoldi. NCBI lineage: Eukaryota > Metazoa > Chordata > Amphibia > Caudata > Salamandridae > Calotriton > Calotriton arnoldi. The sequence continues at coordinate 315,594 of CAWUFW010012358.1, read as the reverse complement.
AATATCTAGGCACATATTGACAGCTCTCAAAATACCTCTAAGTACCTTGTCCCCAGTCATTACTTTTAAGGTGCCCCCCCCCCCCAGACACAGGAACAAAACATGAAAATGGAAGACCCACCGACCCTACTGGGTGCCATAAAAGGGCTTATCATCCCTGCATCCTCCTGTTTTGTGTCCAGTCTGCCTGGGAGCCTCAATAGCTTAAGGCAGTAATAAGTCACAACAGAAAGCACGATATTTGAGAGTTTGAATTATTAAGTATGTACCCCTTGACCACTTGGTCTTGATCGCCACTGCAATACACCCGATTGTACTGTTATTTTTGTGCTGTTTGACACTAGTATTTCACATTGGTTGAGTGAGTTTCTCCACTTTTTCCTGTAATTGTTGTATATTGTCCCATACTGTTACTCTATACTGTTTGAGTGTGTCTCTGTTTTTTTGCCTGCTATTGTTTGCTGTTCTCCCCGGTTCACTTCTGTTTTGCTGTCTTTTTCCTGCCGCCTTAGCACCCAGCCCTCCCGCCTCCCAGACAGCCCTCCCACCTCCCGGGGCTATTTCATGGAGGCTGCAGTGCGTCCGTACCGCTGGCGCACCAAAGACAAGCCTGTCTGTGTCCGTCCGTTCTGGACAGCACTCAGAACCAGAAACCCTGTCCCATCGCACTCCCACAGGTACTCCGCCACAGAACTCCGTGCCCTGGAACCCATTCGCAACAACTGCTACCTTGCATCACCATGCTCCACAGTGGGACCTTTCACCTGCATCCAATGCTGTTTCTCTACCACACCATCACCGATTACCACCTCATCGAACAACGCCATGCCAAGCCCAGATCCCTACGCCCCACCGGATCCACTTAACTGCCTCTTGATCAAAGCCAGATCACTGTCAAAACACGCCACCAAAATCTGGGACACCATTACCACCAACATGACCTTCATCATGGAGACCTGGCTCACCCCCACATCTGCCCCAGACATCGCCACGGCAGCCCCCAGCGGCTACAAGATGAAACACTAAGACTGCACCAACAGACACAGTGGGGGCATCGCCATCGTACACAAGGAATCAATCACCTGCACCATCACCAATGACAACACCACGCCAACTACGGAACACATGAATTTCCAGCTCCACGCTGACGCCAAAACCACCTTCAAAGGCACCCTTGCATTCAGACCACCAGAATCATGAACCGACCTCAGCGATACCTTCGCCAAATTCATCACCCTGCTTCCCATCGAATCCAAACACTACGTCTTCCTGAGAGACCTCAACTTCCACCTGGACGACTCCACTGACACCAACACCACCGACCTCCTAGAAAGACCAGACAACAACGGCCTTAAGCAGATTATCACCTACCCCACCCACAGAGGAGGACACACGCTAGACACCATCTTCACGTCCAGCAACAGAATTAAATACAGCCACACCACAGAACTCACCTAGATGGACTACTTCATCGTATACTTCACCCTCACCTGCCCGCCAAGCTCTGCTCCCAACTGACACAACGCTCTTTACCGCAGCTGGACCAAGGCAACTCCGCAGCAATAGACTGATGCTCTCAGCACCACCCAGCCCAACATTACCACCAACCTGGACCAGACAGTAGAGAATTTCAATGCCTGGATCACCAGCGCTGCCAATCAATTTGCTCCGACCAGACCAGCCAAAACACAAAGACCCACCAAGTGAGCCAGCTGGTATATGCCAGAACTTAGCACATCAAAATGTAGGTGTAAACAACTGGAAAGAAGATGGTGAACCAGCAAGAACGACACTGACCGAGCCACCAACAAATCAACCCTCAACGACTACGACCGCCAGCTCAAAGTCGCAAAGAAGGAGGCCCTGACACACCAGATCAAAACCAGTGCCAACTAAACCAAGGAACTCTTCACCATCATCAGAGAGTTCACCTGCCCTCAGCCACAGAAAACTCAATCCCTCCCTCACAATAACTCTGCGACTTCCTCGACGACTACTTCCACAACAAGATAGCAACCATCCACAGAAACCTCAATCCCAACCCTCCAACCTCTTCTGCAACCCATGAACCACAACCATAAACCACCCGCTCACCGCATGGGAACAACTAAATACACTGACAACTACCACCCTGATGGACTCCATCCTCTCAGGTGCACCCACGACCAATGCCCGCATCGACTCTTCAGCCTTGGAAACAACGAGATCAGCCACCAGCTCACCACCATCCTCAACACCTCCATAACTACAGCCACTTTTCCCGACGCATGAAAACACGTGGAGGTCAGATCCCTTCTCAAGAAACCTTCAGCAGACCCCAGAGAGCTCCAGAACTACCGTCCCATTTCCCTCCTCCTTTTCACCACCAAAGTCCTGGAGAAAGCACTCAACCTCCAACTCACAGATCATCTGGGAAGAAACGAACTGCTGGACCCATCCCAATCAGGCTTCATAGCCAATCACAGCATAGAGACAGTCTTGATCGAGGCAACAGACAACATGCAAGCCCTACTTGACAGAGGAGAATGAGCCATCCTCATCCTCCTTGATCTCTCTGCAGCTTTCTACACTGTCTCCCACCGCACGCTCATCGACCGCCTATGTCAGTTTGGAATCACAGGCGATTCGCTCAGATGGATGGCATCCTTCCTCAAAGGATGCACCCAAAGAGTCCGCCTCCCTCCTTTCATCTCGCAACCCAAGAACACCATCTGTGGAGTACCCCAGGGCTCATGCCTCAGCCCTACCCTCTTCAACATCCACAACATCTACATGACACCACTTACAGACATCCTCAGATCGCACAATATTAACATCATCTCCTACGCCAATGACACTCAGCTTGTCCTCTCACTCCACAACTGCATGAAGAAGTTCGCTACGTGGATGAAAGTCAACTGCCTCAAGCTCAACACAGACAAAACTGAAGTTCTGATCTTCGGCAAACGCACCACCCTTTGGAATGACTCCTGGTGGCTAGCGGAGCTCGCGGACGCTAGCAGACCTACCCACATGCAGAAAGACAACGCCCGCAACCACAGCATCATACTGGACAGCAAAGTCTCCATGAAACATCAGGTCAACGCCGTCACCTCAGCCTGCTTCCACATGGTCTGCATGCTCCACAAAATCTTCAGATGGCTCCCCATCAGCACAAGGAAAACTGTGACGCAGGCCTTCATCACCAGCTGGCTCGACTACGGCAGTGCATTCTATGACGGCACCACCACCAAACTCATACAAAGACTCCAGACAATTCAGAACGCAGCAGCCAGACTGATCCTCAACCTGCCCAAGAGGACAAACATCACCCAGCACCTGAAAGACCTCCACTGGCTCCCCGTCCAGAAGCGATGCCAGTGCAAGCTCCTGACCCACGCCTACAAAGCCTGCTATAACCAAGGACCACACTACATGAACCATAGCCTGACCTTCCACCGGCCGACCAGAAAACTCCACTCCACTCAACTCGCGCTCATTCAGACACCATGTATCTGCTGCAGCCGCACTAGAGGATGCTCCTTCTCCCACCTTGCCACCAAAGCCTGAAACACCCTCCCCGTCCACCTCCGCATTTCACCCTCGCTGAACCACTTCAGGAAGGGACTCAAGACCTGGCTTTTCAACTGATATCTGCAGCACAGCGCCTGAATACCCCCAGAGTGATTAGCCATGCTTTACAAATACTACCTGATTGATTGAAAATGTTGAAACAGCAGGTCTATTACAGCAGCGCAGCAGAGTCACGCCATGCAGATCTGCAGTGGAACAATCTATAAAGCTGCATGGAAATGTGGTGTATGGAGCCTGGCAAAATATCCTTGTGCATGCTTATAAAACACTTCTAGTAGCCATTAAAACAACTTCAAATTAGGTATGCTTCTTAAAAAATAAACTGTGCTTCTTACAGAACATGGGTTTCACGTATTGCAAAGCCCTTTCTCATGCTCCCAGCAGAAGTGCCAAAGGGCAGCAAATTGTAATGCAGGGAAACATTTGTAGGTTAAGCTTCCTCTTGTTTCACTCAAAAAACAAATAGCACAGTCTATCAGACAGAAACAACATAGTCTGTCTTTACTTATAGTGACAGAAGTTTCATCAGCTGCAGTTTTGGAAGATCAACCACCATTGAAGTTTAAGATCATAAGAAACTACTAATTACAATAGTTTGCATCTTGAAGATAAATTGAATGTAGATATTGTAGTTAACAAGAAAGGTGACACTGGCAATAACATGGAAACAGAAAAAGTTTTTACAAATTATTTTGTAATATCCTTTGTATTCCAAGCAACAACAACAAAAAAAAACGTAAATAGGTGTTGATATAGATAGAAGCTTGGCCACAGTGAAACAATTCAACATTTGTGAGCCCATGTGTAGACCTGAATTTGAGTGAGCTCAATACCTCTAGCTCAGCGGTTCTTAACCTTTTGACTTTGTGGACCCCAACTGAATCATTACTAGAAACCGAGAACTCCCACTGAGTTATTGGACACTGGGGACCCCTGGCCTAAACAATTTCTATAATTTGAGCCTCAAAATAATACAAAAACAAGTATAAATCAAACAAATGCTCAAATATTGAAATATTTTGTGTAATTCAGAATCAAATATAGAAAACATTTTCAAGTTTTCATTTATTGCCTCTTTATTTGTATGCACTTTATTAACTTTAATTTATTACTTTTATTATTTAATTTTGTAAAACAGTTGCAGACCCCCTGAATAGGTCTCGCGGGCCCCCAGGGATCCTCTGACCACAGGTTAAGAACCACTGTATAGCCCATCAATTTGGTTTTTAAAGCCATGGCAACTTAGTAATAAAGCAAAACACTTGATATTTTATACTTTTTTCAAACAAAAAAATTATAAATTCTGGTACAGATTCATTAAAAAAGCTTTCTCTATAGCCTAGAGATTACACGAATGGTTGGTCTACTGGGTGAGCATACATAGTCAGAGTAGATTGAAATGAATGGTAACGGAGCACTGGATGACGGAAGCAGCGGGCACTGTATTCCAGAAGTTGAGATGGGGAGGAGCAAAAAAGACGACAGAGTAAGACAGAACCCCCAGAGCTCCATGGCTGCACCTCCATGACAAAAAACTTTCTATAACTTCCCAAATGGCAGGGTTCTTTTTATTTAAAAAAAAAAATCCATTTAAATCTAATAAACACGTTCATCCTCCTCTTACTCTGCGCTCACAGGAGCACACCACTCACCTTGCACTCACAGCGACCACACTGCACACATGTTCCTCGCCATGAACTCACGCCGTTCTCCCTGCACTTACCTTGTGGTCACATCAGCACATCTCTCACCCTGAACTCACAGTGATCACACTGCACTCAGTCCATTCACCATGCACTCACGCTTTTCACCCTGCACTTACAAGAGCACACCACTAATCCTGCGCTCATGTGACACTTCACTGACCTGTCACTCTCACTGCTCACTTTGCAATCTCACTCACACAAGCACATTTCTCACCATGCATTCATTTCGGGACATGTAGTTTTTTTTTGGTCTCTCCTAGGCCACGCTACGCTGTCTCTTTGATACATGCTGTATTCAGGATATGGGCATTCAACACGCACAGCGCTTCCGGCTGGTTAGTTGGTCTGCCTTTCTAAATTCCAGGGAAGGCTCCTCCCCTATAGCGGAGGAGCGTCGCCCCACTGCTTTTAAGCAGAACACTGCAAAGGAAACATAAAATGATAATAACTTTGAGTTATTATCATTTTATGTTTCCTGTTGCTTTGCGGGCGGGAAGGTGGGAGGGGCTGCTCTGCTCTCGGAGCAGGGCAGGGGAGGAGTGGTTTGCCCAATCCTAAGACTGCAATGACTGTTTGGTCTGCCCTCTCGGGCCGCCCAAACCAGTCATGCACACTTTCCTCGTTCTCCATGCAGGCTGCATTACAGCCTGCGTGGAGAACAAGCCCAGGCTGCCATTCCCTGGCTGAGCTTCGAACCAGGACATTGTGATTGGTCAGGGAGCCTTTTCTGTGCTTCCTGTGCCTCGGAGAGCAGGAGCAGAGACGCAGGTCCGCCGCAGCAAGGTAAGTGTTTCTTTTCATTTTTACCGTTTACCCCACACTCCTTGCGAGCCCCCACGCCCCTGCACCCGCTTTGCCAACTGTGAACCATGCCGGCCGCCACTGCTTAATTCCATCACTTTGGTTGGTCAATACTGTCCCATGTGTCCCGCCTTTCTGTGCTTGGTTCCCTCCCAGCAGACATCACCAAATGTTTTTCCTTGGTTGGCCATCTCAGGCCTTCTGTTGCATTCCAAGGGAACCTATTTGATGCACTTCCCCCTCGAGCTAACAAACACACACAGCATTTGCGTAGAGGCATTCCGAGGGCACATGTTCAAAGCACTTCCCTCTCCCCTCCCACTTGTTTTCTTTTGTTTCTGCATCGTTTGTCTTGCATCGTGCAGCATGTAAGATATGCAAGTTGAATCCCGCTTTTGAGTTAATTTGCCCGTACAGCTGATTTAGTTTAGATTGAAAATAATAGTTTATTTAAAAGTGTTTTCGTTGAAGCTCTTTTTGGAAGGAGAACTGCCCACTTCAACCTCGAGCTATCCCTCCCACCACAGCCCCTTCTTTAAATGGATTTCTTTCACCACACAAACCCCTAACAGACTTCACAAACACACCACACACAAACACAGAAGCAACACATTACACACATGAGAAATCCCACACAAACACACCTAGGCGCATATTTACAAAGAAGTGGCAGAGCGTGGCGTAAGCCTGCTTGGCTTAACTCCGCGCTCTGCCACTTCTGAAATGCAGGGATGCACCGTATTTACAACAATACAGTGCAGCCCTGCATTTCACCCTGTGCTGACGCTAAATTTAGCTACCTACCCATAGTGCAAGGGGGCCTGCCTTGTGGGGAATAATTGTTTATGTGCAGGAAGGTGTTCCTTCCTGCAAATAAACAATCTTAAATGGTGATTTGTGTCTATGTGTGCTCCTTTGTGCAGAACACATAGAAGTTGCAACTCGTCATTTTAAAAATGATTGTTTATATGCAGGAAGGGACACCTTCTTCCACATAAACAATCATGAATGGTGTTTTGCTGTTGCAGCACACATAAAAACAGCAAAAACAAGGAGAAATAAAGCATTTCTTGTTGTTGTGCCCTGTTAAGACCAGGTGTTCCTTGGTCATAATGTTGGTGCTGCCCCCTTTTTACGCCACTCTTGTAAATATGGGGAAGAGTCAAAATCAATGGGTGTTGTGGCAGAATGCCCACCGCTTAACCCTGCCTTGTAAATAGGGCGAAGCCTGTATCGCCACCACAACGTAAAAAGATGTGATGTTCTGCTGGCGATATGGGCTTGTAAATATGCTCCTGAGTCTCCTAAAACACAAATTTCCAACACGTACACACAACCCTTCTCACACTAATGCTCCGTACACACAACTGATGCAGCGCGTACAATAAAAACTATTCTCCTCCCAGGTTACTTATAGGTCATCCAGGGGCAAACTATATTTCTCATATCCACATGACGATGGGGCCCATAAACATCGCCTAACACACACGCACACTCCTGGATTTCCTTTACACCTTTATGAAATTCTGTACTCCTAGGAGAAGCATGAGAACTAAATGGAGAACACCATTTTATGTACCGCTGGAAGAGCCAGGATATCTTATTACCTTAATTTGTCACTTTCTTTTATTTATTTCTTAAGATATTCCTGCTCATTGTTTTGTCGATGAATCATTCATTTAAGAAATTAGTTCATAGTGATTAAGACCAGCTGAATCACAATAACCAATTACTGATGTCACAATCATTTAGGAAAATAACCACTGAGTCATTTTGGGTTTAAAGAATCTTAAATTTTATATAATTTTTAAAAGCATGAAAAGAATTTTAATACTTTATTCAATTATTCATTCTTAAATTCAAATATTTATTAAGCATAATCAATTTATTGCAGAAAGGAAATTTTGTCATGAAGCCAAAACCCTAATTACCTGCCTAGCTTCCTAATTTAGCCTAATGATTTCTAACCTAAGTTAGGAATTAGAAATAGCCTGATTCTCATACTCAACTGTAAAATTAAGACAGCAACAGCAACTTCAGCTCGTCAGCATCAGCTACCTGCAACCCGTCTCCTCTAACAGTCTTTCAGCATCTCCCGCTCAGTAAGGGATCGATCAGGACCACCCAGCACTGGAAGCCACCAACGCGACTCTTCAACTCCTCTCCTGACTGTGACTGCAACCACGACTGACCCCCTCCCACTAAGAGTAGGCCCTCTTATACCCTAATTCTTACTTTGCTAACTAACTGTTGCAACATTAATATCACGCTTTTCTTTCATTGGTCCATGCATGTCAGCTTATTCATTCTTTTAATCAAGTTCTCTTGGATTCAAGGGTCCTTGGATCATTTCCTTTCCCATACGCTTAAACATTTCCATCCGATTCGATCAGTTCATTTGTAACTTCTTTCGACACATTTGAGAACTCCGCAGTCATTGTCCTTTCTCTTAAACTTGTTTCCCACGGGCCTTCTGCTGATCATCATGGCACACTATCAGTTCAATTAGGTCACACCAGCCTTGACCATTTCTTGCCTCCAAACGTCTCAGAAACCTCACGAGGCTTTAGCTTTTTTCTCCGTTTTCATCCCATATCACGTGTCCCCTTTGCGCCTGCGCACATCTTCCCACTGGCGGCCATTTTACATCGCCACTCGGTTATACTTTTAGAAGCACTAATTTGAGGCAAACAAAACATAATTAAAATAGAGAAAAATATCCCTTTCGTTTCCCTCCCGTCGTCTACGTACCCCAATTAGTTGTTACCTAGCAGAAAGCAACATTTAAGCTGTTCCTTACTTACCATCACTATTGTTTTTGCAACGACACATTTTATTTCTATGAAGCACAAACATGCATTTATTTTTATTTAGTACGCTTTTATTTTTACGTTATAATTAGACACACGGACATCCATTAATAGATTATTTAGCACATACATTGGCATATTACCATTCCCACACATACAGTGTTGATTAATACATTTAAACGAACATTTTATTTAATTAATTATAAAATTTGTTAGGGGTTACATTTTTTATTTTCCCTGCTCCATCAACTCCCCCTTTGGTGATTTTTAAATCACCACATAAAACCAAGTCATACTTCTTTTCAGGCAGCATGTCTTTCATCCTTTGCTTTCTGTTATTTATACATCTGTTTCTTCTTCATCTTGCCTTTTAGTCTCTTTATACATGCTTTCTTTCATTTTCTCCAACTCAATTTCACCCATTTCTCTCTCTCTTTCTCTCATTATTCTGTTATTTCTTTTTATCTTATTTTGTCTTACTTTTCTCTTTATACATGTTATTACTATTTTCAATATCATGGCTAACAGTATTACTATAGTGGCTACTATTATAACTTTCCCTATCACTAGTCTACTCATCCTAGTTAACCAATTCGCTACTGAAGAAAACCCTCTACCAAGTTTTCCCAAAACACTTTCAACCTCCAGTGGAACTAATTCTTTGTGCAAACTTGTAATATTTGTAATATACTTCTGTATATTTTCACTGTTATCAGGAATGTAAGTACAACAATGTTGGACTTTCAACATTCCACAGACTCCACCCTCTTTTGCCAAAAGAATATCAAGGGCAAGCCGATTTTGCATCACCATAGCTCTCATGGCAACCATTTCGGTATTTACCATTAAGAACCCTCCCGCAGTATCTGTAGACAAACGATCTACTACTGTGGATAACTTCCGAATTTTAAATGCATTCAAAGATATTCCCACTGCTGGTATCAATGCTCCAAAAATATCACCTACAATTTCTGAAAAACTTTCCCTCTTTCTACGTGTAAATCTATTAATCATCTTGTATGTTCCCTTTTCTTCTCTGTCCATGTGAAATTTTTTGGAAAGACCAGGCCTACATAGCAAGTTCCATACCAATGGTCCGGTAACCTGTAATAAGCTCTATTCCCACAAATATAATATATACCTGGAAATATTGGATCTTTTCCACCTTTGAATCCCCAACCTCCCAGAATTTGATAATTGTCATGGCAGATACTGGAACCTACAAAGTAATTGTCATAGACTGTCTTATTTCTCCTAATACACAACTTTCCTGTTTGCGGCCAGTCTAATGTCATTGCGGCATTTATCTTTTTCCCTTCATGATTTCCTTCCTCAAACGTCCATAAGCGTTTTCCTTCCTCTTTTATTGCTTCTTTTTGAAATTTCATTCTTCTTTCTTCAACCATTTCTAAAAATACCTTTTCTTCTTTCTTTAACTCACAGGTAAGGTTGTTATTAACTATTTCTTCTAACGTTAATTTTCTATGTTCTAAAAAGAATTCTCCTAACACTTTTGCTGGTTTTACTTTGTTAAGTTCGGGTACTACTGGAATGTTTGCAAAAATCTTATCTATATCAGTATAATAAGATTCTAATCTACCTGTTTTATAAAATAAACTTGCTATTATACTACATGTTATTCCATAAGTCAGAGGTAGGTGATGATAAGTCACACCTTCTGATACTGATGCAGGCAACTGCATACAAACATAACAATCTCTCACGTCCATTGTCTCTACGTACTCATACAACAATTTTGTAAAAACATTCTTTGAAAAATCTGTTACTGACTTATCCTTATGCAACTCTGCACTACTTCTTAAAATAACTGGTTCTTTAATACTAGTTTCTTTTTCTGGTTTAGTATCATTTTTTGCTTCTATCACAGCTACACTAATAGGAATTGTGATTGCTAAAACTATCCATATGGTCATTAATAACCCTGTACAAAAGCAGCACATTTTGCACCATCTCTTTATAAATTCACATTTATCTCTTCTATCCCTATTATTTTCCATTTTTCTTTTTCTATTTGTTAAGTTTCAGAAAATTGTGTCACTACACCTCAGAAATGACTTAGATGCCACTCTGCTTTCAAAAAGTCTTTGCTTGGTACTTTCTTTAATTCTCTCCAGAATTCTTTCGTTGTCACATCCGGTGATTTGTCACATCCAGTAAATTGTCATGTCCGGCAGAAGCACTATAAGCTTTCACTTCAGTTTTGTTGCATCTCACCTTTTCCCATCCGACTTCTCAGTCTCTGGTTTCCGTGAGTGTTTTCTTCTTCTTCTTTGTAATCGGTTAGTGCAATATACAGCCACTCGGGTGACTTATACTTTGCATTCACTTTCTTTGTCCTTTTGGACTTTTGTAATCTTTTTCCACTGGGTTTTTCTTGTCCCTTTTGACTTGTTACCTCATTTACTTGTTCAGCACCTTCGTCTTCCGCTCTTATTATTCTATATCTCAATTTTCTTACATAGCTGTTGGGCCAATTATCTCCTTTTCTTGGCCTTTTGGCTTCACCTTCTCTTTCTTCTCTTTCTGATTTCCAATTTCTTTTTCTTGATTCAGTCTTTGCTTTTTCCTCTCCTCCACTTTCTTCTGTTTCTGTTTCAACTGTTTCACTATTGTCTCTTATTTTGAAACTTATAATCTCGTCATCTCCTACTGGTGGATCTGTCTTCTCCTTTTTGTTTTCCCTTATTACTGTCCCTCCTCGGTGTTCTTCCGATTTGGTGTTTTTCTCCTTTTCTGTTTCTAAATTTCCCTGTTCTTCTGTTTCTCTATCTGTCCCTATTGCTCCTCGGGGTTCTTCTCGATTCTCTAACTTTTCGTGTACTTCTTTCCCTACTTCATCTATTAATATTGTTTCTGAAGGAGTTCCACCATAACTTGTACCTGGTTGTTCATCTAACTCAATTTCTTGCTCAGTTTCTTCTCTAATTGGTTTATAACCCCAAGTTTTCCTTAGGAATTCTTCACGGTTTTCAACTGAATCATCAGAGTCTGAAGTTGTGTCAGATATTTCCAGATGTCGACTTACAGGTCGATCTTCAGGTTCTGGAATTTCTGAATTTCTTTCTTCTTCTTCTTCTTCCTCTTCTTCTCTAGAGGTACTCGCAGTTGGGGTTTCCAGATGTCGACTTTCAGGTCGATCTTCAAGTTCTGGCACCCTTTCCTTTATCTTTGTTGTCCCAGCCGTTAAACTTTTATCCCACACTTCCAGACGCCGACTCACATGTCGATCTGTAGGTTCTGGAACTCTGATTGTGTGGCTGGCATGAACCCAGTTCTTCACTCCTGCACACTTGACGGCAGTCGTTGTCACTAGGATTACCTGTCTTGGCTCGTCCCAACGCGGAACTAGACAGTTTCTTCTCCTGTGGACTTTTATGCGGACCCAGTCTCCTGGATTCAAGTCGTGGGCTGGTTTTCTTTCAAGAGTGGTCGCATCCGGTCCAACCTGATGAAACACAGAACGCACCACATCAGCCAGTCCCTTGCAATAATCCAGTACTAGATCATCAGTTATAGTTAATAACTTGTTGACTGGTACGTGTGCTTGTCTCATTGCTCGTCCCATGATCATCTCATGAGGACTGAGTCCAGTTTTCTTTTCAGGGATGCTTCTGATGGTCATCAGAACAAGAGGCAGTGCATCCGGCCATTTGAGTCCTGTAGCTTGACACATTTTTCCTAATCTGTTTTTAATTGTTCCATTAATCTGCTCTACTACCCCAGAAGCCTCTGGTCTGTAAGCACAATGTAGTTTTTGTTTAATACTCAATGCTTCACAAATCAATTGGATCAACTCATTTTGAAAATGTGTTCCTCTATCTGTCTCAACCGTGACTGGAAAACCATACCTTGGAATGAACTCTCGCAGCATAAGTTTTGCCACTGTTGTTCCATCATTCCTTCTTGTGGGGTATGCCTCCACCCAACGAGAGAACAAACAGACGACCACTAGAACATATCTTAGTCTGTTACTAGGGGCATCTCGATAAAGTCCAACTGCATTCTTGTGAATGGACCTCCTTCTCGTCCTATTGTTCCTAGACTCACTACTGTTTTTCTTCCTGGGTTAAACTGTTGACAAATAAGACATCTTTGACAAAGACTTTCAGCAATGGCTCTGAATTTTGGGTTATACCAGGTTTGTCTAAAAAGTCTGATCATTGCATCTCTCCCAATATGAGCTTGTCCATGGTACATCCGTGCCATGTCTGCAATCATGCTATCAGGCATAACTGGTCTTTCATCTCTGTATACCCACACACCATTATTTTCCTGTCTTCTACATCCTGCTTTTATCCAGTAATCTTTTTCCTCATCTCTTGCTGTTTCTTGTAACTGCCTTACTTCATCCCATGTTTCGACAGTATTAGTGAAAAGCAAAGGACAAGAGACATGCTCCCTTTCTCTATTTTTGTTCAGGGACGCCATGTTTTCCGCACAATATCTAGCGATCTCATCAGCATAATTATTGCCGACCGCTATGTAGTCTTCGTTTTTCTTATGCGCCTTGCACTTCACTACAGCTATCTGTTTAGGCAACTGTATCGCCTCAAGCAGCTTTTTAACATAATCTCCATTTCTGATAGGTGTTCCTGCAGATGTCAAAAATCCTCTTTGTGACCAAATCTGACCAAAATCATGTACGATGCCGAAACCATATTGGCTATCGGTCACTATCGTGATTCGTACATTTTTCCCCAATTTACATGCTTGAATTAAAGCAATTAGTTCCGCAACTTGGGCAGACCTAACTCCTTTCAGACAAGACGCTTCCATCACAGTTGCCACTGTGCATACTGCGTAAGCTGCGCTTAACACTCCTTCTTTTGTGCGTAAACATGAACCATCTACAAACATGACATAATCCGATTCCTTTAACGGTTCATCTTTTATGTCAGCTCTTGGTTTTGTGCAATATTCCAGCACATTCAGACAATCATGATCTACTTCGTCTTGTTCAATTATACTCTCTTCATCTGGCAATGATGTAGAAGGATTTACATTCATGCATCTATCTATGGTCACATTTTCAGCACTCAAGATGACTTTTTCGTACTTAGTCAGCCGACTATGTGTCATGTACTGTGTTTTTGTTCTTGTCAAAAGAATTTCTACTGAATGGGGAACATATACTCTCAGTGGATACCCCATCACTATACCTTCACTTTGTTCCAGACTTACACAAGTAGCAGCAACTGCTTTCAGACATCCAGGCAATGCTTTTGCTATAGGATCTAAAACAGCTGAAAAATAAGCGATTGGTCTTTTCATGGTCCCGTGTTTTTGTACCAGTACTGAAAATGCACATCCATCTCTTTCACTGCAGTACAACTCAAAATCCTTCTCATAATCAGGCATGCCTAAAGCAGGGGCCTCACACAGTTTCTTTTTCAATTCTTTGAAAGATTTCATTTCTTCTTTGTTTAACTCAAAAGGGTCTTTTACATCTTTCTTTGTCAATTTTTGTAAGGGTTTTGCAATCAAAGAAAATCCACTTATCCACTGTCGACAATATCCAACCATTCCCAAAAACATTCTTACCTCTCTCTGAGTCATTGGTGCTCTCATTCCTTGAATCATTCTTACTCTTTCTGTCGCTATTTTCCGCACTCCTTTCTCAATTTTATGCCCTAAATACTGGACTTCTTTCTGACAAAACTGTAATTTTGAAGGGGACACTTTATGTCCTCTTTTCTCCAAATGGTTCAGTAAAGCAATTGTGTCACTTACACATGCTTCTTTGGTTTTCGATGCCACCAATAGGTCATCGATATACTGCACCATCACTGATTTTTCTGGCATTTTTAAATCTTCCAGAGATTTCTTTAGAATCTGATTAAAAATTGAGGGGCTTTCTGTATACCCCTGTGGAATTCGGCACCATGCCAAAATACGCTCTCCGAACCGGAATGCAAATAATGGCTGGCTATCTGGATGCAAAGGAATAGAGAAAAATGCGTGACACAAATCTATCACAGTGTACCACTCAGCTTCATGTGGGATTTGATATAGAATTACTGCAGGGTTTGGCACTATTGGACAACATGGTACAACTATTTTGTTGATCTTTCTCAAATCCTGTACTATTCTATATGTTCCATTTGGCTTTTTCAGTCCCATAATAGGTGAATTACATGGACTGCTCATGATTTCTTTCAGAATTCCCTGTTCAATCATCTTATTTATCACAGGAGTTATTCCTTCAATTATTTCTGGAGTTAATTTGTACTGTGGCGTGTTTGGATAAATTATCCCTTCTTTCACTGTCACTTTTACGGGATCAACTTCTCTCATTAACCCAATGTCTTCTCCTGTAAAATCCCACACACTTTCTTTTACTGCACTTTTTAGTTCTTCTGGAAGTTTTTCTGCATCAAATGCAGGAAACAAACCATTCGTTTCAGGTTCTTGATTCATCAAAGTTACTTTATACAAAACATCTTCATCTGAAGTTTGAAATCCTATTCCATCTGGTGTACAATAAATTGTGCAATTCATCTTACATAAAAGGTCACGACCTAAAAGATTTACAGGACTACAATCGCACACTACAAATTTATGCATTTTGCTAAAAGAACCAATTTTTACTTCCACCAATTCAGTAAGTGGGGTTTTAATCTGCTGATTGGCTACTCCTACCACTTGGATGTATTCACCTGAGAGAGGAAGGTTTGGAATTTCCACTGATCTAACAGTAGAACGGGTAGCTCCAGTATCGACAAGGAATGTTACGTTTGTACCATTCACTTCTCCATCCACAAAGGGACCAGACTGATCTACCTCTAGAGTTGCGCCAAGCACGCACTCTTTCCCCTCTCCTGCGCACCGTCAGAAACTTTCATCCGGGTCATCCTCACTCTGACGCAACCAATACTGAGAAATGTTAGCTGCTCGCGGCAACTGTGTTACCTGCTCTCCTCCGTAGAATCCTGTTTCTGTACTGTATCTTTGCTGGTTAACAGTGTTGGGAAGTGGTGGTTGTGGCACCTGACTTTGTTGAACAACTACCTCATTCTGCACCTGTGGAGTTAATGATTGATGTTCCGGATTAGGTTTAGGTGGGAACTTACACTCATTTCTCCAATGCCCTAATTTTCCGCAATTATGACATGGCCATTTCTTCTTTGCCTCTTCTAGACTCACTTGACCTTTTCCTTTACCTATATTTGGTCGCATTTTATTCTGTCCTGATTCGTTTCCATTATTATTGTCCAATTGGGCTTCTTGTTTTTCTGCCACTTTCACTTGTGCCCACATTGCCTTTTCTTTCAACTTACGCTGTTTACTCTCTATTTCATCACTACAATACTTAGCATATCTCAGTACCTTATCTACACTTCCATTCTGCCAGTTTATCATGTGTTGCTTAATCATATCACTTATTTCTGGTTTCAAACCAAACACAAATCGGTATACAAAATGACTCATGTCCTTTTCACTCAACTCCTCATAACCACTATACTGCTTGAAAACCAATAACAGTCGCTCATAATATGCATGTACAGACTCCTTGCTTTCCTGTGTAGTTCTATCAATCTTAACCCAATCTGTCTCTTTGGGAGGAATCTTATTTTTCAAAAAGGTAATCACCTTGTCATATTTCTTCATCACATCAGGACCTGGAGCTCCTGTTTTAGGATCTCTTGGATATTCTGTAGTTGGCCAGTCAACATTCGGACCATAAATCTGTTGGTACCACTATGTCAAACAATCCATCTAAATCTATCCACAACACTTTTGACACCTTTACAAACCTTTCTACTTGTCGGTACCACTCAACTGGCTTCTCTCTTAACTTTGGAAAGTCATTGGTAAATGACAGTATGTCCTGCCTAGTCCAGGGAACATGCACGTAACTACCACCTGGAGTTTCTCTCATGGGATATTCTTTGACAACAGATTCTTTTTCGGTTACCATAAAAGCCAATGAACCTTTGTCTATACTTTTCTCATTCTTCTTTGTCCATCTAACCTTCCATCTGTCCACATCACCCCATTTTCTCAACAACACGATTAACTCCTTTATCTGTGTCAGCCTTCCTGCTGTGTTCAAATTTTCAATATCTTTTTCACAAAAGTCTACTCTGTATGGTTTTTGCAACGTTTTCACTTTTGCAAAATCTATTCCAATCTCACTAGCCACTTCTTCTAGTTTGTCATGTAAATTCTTTGCCCTCCATGTTATACTTTTGCACAGAAACATTATTTCATCATCCTGGTAATTTTTTATCTTTTCAGTACCAATCGTTCCTAGAATTAATTCTTCCATATCTATTTTTAATCTGATCACATCTAATGGTTTTTCTTCTGTTTCTTTTATTTTAAAAGCTTTCATCCACTCATTCAACTCATCAGGAGTCGGACCTATGGGTGTATTATTTAGTTCTACCCAGTTACCACTCTTTTCAGGCGTTTCTGTTGCAGATTCTGTTACCATATGCATTTTCTTACCATTGCATTCATTCACTGTTAAATTTGTAGGTGGACTTGGTCTGTAAGTACTAGCCAAATTACTTGTACTTGCACTTTGTTCCATCCTTTCCTTTTCTCTCTGAAATTGTGAACTCAAGGGAATCACCAAAGATCGTTCATCAATTTTCTGATTCTCAAAAACTGGTATTACTGGACCTATTGTTACAGGCACAGTAACTGCTTCCATATTTTTCGTTAATTCTCTAATTTTCTCAGTTAGTTCTTTTGTTGTCCTTGCCAATTCGCTTGCATGGTCGCTTTCTATTCCTTCATTTTGAGAAGTTCTCATTTGTTCTTGTGACCTATTTATTTCAATTCCCTTTTCCGGACTTTTATTTCGCATTGTCTCTATTAGTGGCGCATTTGGTGTCACCACTGTAGAACTCTGCTGATACGGAGGTGGATTTCTATTTAATATATCTTCCAGCAATTCGTCATCCGTTTCGCTCTCATGCATATACTTTTCTCTCTCTATATGTTTCTTTTTCTCAGTCCGTTTTTTCTTAGTCCCTTCCTCAACTGTAAAAGCTGGAAACAAACCTCCTGTCATGTTAGCACATCTCCATCGTTTTATTCTGTCCTCATGATTTACTCCCCACAATCTTCCAGGCATAAATTCATGATCTCTCATTCCTCTGAATCTCTCTCGTTCATACATTTCATCCTCCCATTCCGTCAAAGCCTCAAACTGTGTTGGTCTAGGTCTAGGTTCCAACTTACACATTTTTTCTCGCAAGTTTCGCAAAACCGCTACACTAAACGATCCATTCTCAGGGAAAGCCAAAGCACCATCATTCTTTGTATATTTAGCCCAATTTTCCAACCATATGCACGTATGATATCCATATTTCAGCATCATATGTGAAGCTGCTGATTTCGGCGGAGGAATTACTTGTCCCTCTCTAGTCACAACCTTTTTGTCTTTCTTAAAGAAATTCTTCAATTTCGTCGTCCATGACGTTCTCTCCCTTTCATACTCGTAATACGGCATGTTTTCTATTTGTTTTCTCTTTACTCTAATGCTGTTTCTGTGTACGGAACTTCGACCAATTACAGCGCGACTCACTCTAACGTACCAATCAGAACAATTCCCACCGTCCGCGAACCAACTAATCCTAGCGCGGCACTTTTCTACGTCACTCCTGACTCTGTGTTCACGTGACTAGCGCACTATCCAATCCTTGCGCGGCACTTTTCCACATCACTTCTACTCTTTACCCCTCCTTTACAAAATTTATCGGCAATTTTTCTTTTTGCTGTTTTCTTCGTTAGTTACAACAATTAAAACATTTCCATAGTCTGATTCGCTAAACAAAGGTGACAGCTTTGTCCTTTTACACAAGAATCCTGTTTTTCCAGTAGGCAGCGCTTACCTCTACCCTACCACAGAATTATTTACTCTCGTCGATAAGGTAGCACTTCCCTCTACCTTACCCTTCTTTTAAACAAACAATTTACTCGTTTCTCTGGGGATAAGACACATGTGGAGACTAGGCTCCTGAGAATTAAGGCCAAAGTTTCACAAGTAAACGTGATTTGCTATTTCAATTACACACTTTTCACACAGAAATCCCTAACATAACACAACCTGCGTTATAACCAAAATGAATTCAGACCATGTACCAAATTCCATGTGACTTCTCTTGCCACACGTGTTCCACTTCCTACATCCCAGAAGCGTGAAAACTTACATATAACATAACGTGACTCAACATATAGTGTTAGTCATCAAAATAATCAATAATCAATAAACAATAATCACTAAACTAATCTATAGAAAACCATAACTCTGCTACCAAGAAATCTGATGCAGCGCGTACAATAAAAACTATTCTCCTCCCAGGTTACTTATAGGTCATCCAGGGGCAAACTATATTTCTCATATCCACATGACGATGGGGCCCATAAACATCGCCTAACACACACGCACACTCCTGGATTTCCTTTACACCTTTATGAAATTCTGTACTCCTAGGAGAAGCATGAGAACTAAATGGAGAACACCATTTTATGTACCGCTGGAAGAGCCAGGATATCTTATTACCTTAATTTGTCACTTTCTTTTATTTATTTCTTAAGATATTCCTGCTCATTGTTTTGTCGATGAATCATTCATTTAAGAAATTAGTTCATAGTGATTAAGACCAGCTGAATCACAATAACCAATTACTGATGTCACAATCATTTAGGAAAATAACCACTGAGTCATTTTGGGTTTAAAGAATCTTAAATTTTATATAATTTTTAAAAGCATGAAAAGAATTTTAATACTTTATTCAATTATTCATTCTTAAATTCAAATATTTATTAAGCATAATCAATTTATTGCAGAAAGGAAATTTTGTCATGAAGCCAAAACCCTAATTACCTGCCTAGCTTCCTAATTTAGCCTAATGATTTCTAACCTAAGTTAGGAATTAGAAATAGCCTGATTCTCATACTCAACTGTAAAATTAAGACAGCAACAGCAACTTCAGCTCGTCAGCATCAGCTACCTGCAACCCGTCTCCTCTAACAGTCTTTCAGCATCTCCCGCTCAGTAAGGGATCGATCAGGACCACCCAGCACTGGAAGCCACCAACGCGACTCTTCAACTCCTCTCCTGACTGTGACTGCAACCACGACTGACCCCCTCCCACTAAGAGTAGGCCCTCTTATACCCTAATTCTTACTTTGCTAACTAACTGTTGCAACATTAATATCACGCTTTTCTTTCATTGGTCCATGCATGTCAGCTTATTCATTCTTTTAATCAAGTTCTCTTGGATTCAAGGGTCCTTGGATCATTTCCTTTCCCATACGCTTAAACATTTCCATCCGATTCGATCAGTTCATTTGTAACTTCTTTCGACACATTTGAGAACTCCGCAGTCATTGTCCTTTCTCTTAAACTTGTTTCCCACGGGCCTTCTGCTGATCATCATGGCACACTATCAGTTCAATTAGGTCACACCAGCCTTGACCATTTCTTGCCTCCAAACGTCTCAGAAACCTCACGAGGCTTTAGCTTTTTCTCCGTTTTCATCCCATATCACGTGTCCCCTTTGTGCCTGCGCACATCTTCCCACTGGCGGCCATTTTACATCGCCACTCGGTTATACTTTTAGAAGCACTAATTTGAGGCAAACAAAACATAATTAAAATAGAGAAAAATATCCCTTTCGTTTCCCTCCCGTCGTCTACGTACCCCAATTAGTTGTTACCTAGCAGAAAGCAACATTTAAGCTGTTCCTTACTTACCATCACTATTGTTTTTGCAACGACACATTTTATTTCTATGAAGCACAAACATGCATTTATTTTTATTTAGTACGCTTTTATTTTTACGTTATAATTAGACACACGGACATCCATTAATAGATTATTTAGCACATACATTGGCATATTACCATTCCCACACATACAGTGTTGATTAATACATTTAAACGAACATTTTATTTAATTAATTATAAAATTTGTTAGGGGTTAAATTTTTTTATTTTCCCTGCTCCATCACAACCCTCGCCCACATGCATGCACATATGCACGCAAGCAGCCTTTCACATATACAAACACGCTTATGCACATGCCCCCGACATAAAAGAAGCACTACACACACACCCAGCCAATAAACTCCCACTGACAACCTATACACCTAGGCACATCCTGTTATGTACACACACATGCCAGCACCTATCCACCCACAGTCACAATAGTACTCTTACATGCGCTCACAAAGAACACAGAACTATGCATACAAACACCATTAACTCACTATATAGAAACTCAAGCACACATACACATGCTCCCTAAATAGACACCCAAACACACGATCTCCCTATCTAGACACTGTAGCACGCATTCACAGACGCACAAACACACACACGAGAACTCCCTTTAAACATCCAAACACGCATGAATCCCCACAGAGACACCTAAGCAAATGCACACAACCTTCCTGTAGACAACTAAACACACACAGACACACCCACAAACGCGTGCACCCCCGCACATACACAAGCTCCCTTCCAGACACCGAAGCTCACACACACACACACACACAAAATCACTACTAGTGGTTTTAATTTACTTCCGGCTGCGCCGGCTCTTCCTCTCTTCATTAAACCCTTATACCACAGAGCAGCCAGGAATCTTCCTGCTGAAGGGGTTCTCTGCTGTAGTGCAGTGTGCATGAATAATTCGCATTTTCAGCACTTCAGCAGATGCTATCTTCTTTCTTTTAGGATCACATCCTCCGAGGACAAAGTTTGGTCCTCTGTGGAAGGACCTAGCAGTCCGTACCGCAGGCACGAAACAGTGCCTCTAAAATATTGGTAAACTTCTGAACGTTATCTCGTCAGTCAGTACGTGTCTAATGCGCTTGCGAAGGCTACATGCTCCAGATGCAAGGCTGGAGGGGGTCTGCAGGCCACAGAGTAAACCCCCTTGCAGTGGGCCAGGGAGCTGCTTTTAGAAGAGGAGCAAGGGCTGTCTAGTCTGGAAAATTGCCCTTAGGGAACACGCAATGTTTCTGCTGCAAACTTATAAAATGTGCCCCCCAAATCCACTTGGTGATGACTGGAATAACTTGCCACATTCACTAAATACAAAATTGAGCTGTTGTGAGCACATTTTCAAAGACTAATGTTAGCTTCCAAGCTGCCCTTGTCCAGGTGCACTGAATCAAAAGGCAATATATGTGAAAAAAGTAGCAGGCATTTTTCAACAGCCTGAAAGTCCAGTTTATCAATCTCAGAAAAATAATAAAAACGATATAGGGGCCAGAAACAAATTCAGACTATTCACCAGCAGGTTTCTCATAAGGGGGGAGGGGGAGGGGGATGGTTTGGGTTCTTGTATTTACTCACACTGGTCAGTATCAAACATCAGTCCCCTTGGTAGGTGTTTGCGCATTACACACCCAGTAGAGGCGCAGTGTTGCTGGTTGCAGTCCATTAACAAAATAATGGTCTGGCCCAGCAGGAAGCAGGGGCAACACAGTCAAGAGAGGGCATGTCAACTCTTATTTTAGTGGACAGTGCACAAGCAACGCTTCTGAAAGTACGGTGTCTATTTTTAAGTAGATTAACACCACCAATTGCTCTAACTTTCAACAATGCGAGGCCTATTGCATTGCAAACGATTGTTTTACATTCAAGTTCGGTCTCAAAACCCCCAAAACGTAAAGTATTACTGGATAAAATCCATGGTTGGTGAAGAAGTCAAGCATTTCATAAGCTTAGATGGATGCTGTGATATTACATGATAGAACATGGATTCGTTTATTTCCAACACTGTAACTGCTTGATCTACACGTGAAACCAAATATAAGTCCCATACAGCTATTTTAAGGAAGTGCACTTTTCATTCACATCACACTTGTAACAAACAATGACAAGGCAATCTATTATTATTTTTGAATAGCGTATAGAGAATATGTTTTTATTAAGTTTCATTAAAAGGCAAGGCAGGTATAGCAGAAGCAGCAGGGCAAGCTTTTCTAATACAATAAAAGCAAATTGGCTAATAGAAGTGTGAGTGGCAGTGTGTCTGTGTGTGAGTGTGACAGAGTACAAAAGTTACGAAAGAGTGCAAGAGATATAGTGAGAATATGTGTGTGAGAGAACGTGTGTGTGTGAGCGTATGTTTGTTACGCATGCAAGTGTGGTGCTGGTCTGGCATACTGGAGGTTATTCTTGACTTATGGACAAGGGCACTAACAGCATATGGATGGGAGGTCTTACCTATGGCAAACTGCTGGCCCTGACATGCTTCTATAAAGACACCATCATTGGCAGTGGGGACTCGAACTGTCTGAGAAAGCTGCTAACCCAGTCATACCCAGCGGCAGGGACACAAAACACGTGCCACCACACCTGGCCGTGACATGATGCACGTCATTCTTAGTATATGGGGTGGATCCATTGCAAAATGCTGGAACTGATATTTGAGGTAACTCTTGACATAAGATTTCCTGGTCTCATTTTATAGGGGATATCAGTGGCAAAATGCTGACCCTTGTATACCGGAGTGAATTTTTAGAGATACCCATGGCTGTGGCTGAAGTATCCATGGTAGATTTCTGGCACTGTCATATAGAATGTACTTCTTGGCATAAGGGGCTCACCCATGAACAAATGAGGATCTTGGTATAGTGGAAGTTATTTCTGACTTAAGACATTTGGAATAAAATCAGATCTACTCCTAGGAAAAGCCAGGCTTTCCTGGTGCACCATGAAAGCACTGGAATATTTCATGAATGCCCTATATGTCTCTGCGGCTTTTTAGAAATTTGATCCCCAAAATTTCAAAAATTCTCAGGGGAGAAGTCTACTGTCCCTTAAATCATCCACAAGAAATTTGTTAAATTGTTTTGCTTGTTGGAAATTGGGTGACAGATAACACCCCACCACCTACATAGATATTTTTCTCATATAATGGCTATGAGGTAAGCTCTGACCCCATTTCTGGAAAAGCTTGTCCGGCCCCATTGCTGGGAGCTGGACTGGCTTTAGGGCGGTGCTACCGGTGCAGCTGCACCTGGCGTTGACGTTGGTAGGGGCGTGCTGTGCTTTTCGTTTAACCCCTTCGGTGCTTATGACGAGCTGGACTCGTCATGGCACACAGTGCTCGTGTGCTCATGACGAGTCCAGCTCGTCATAAGACCACCCACGGGGGAAGCGCTGGCGCTCCCCCCGTGGGAATCCGATCGTCGTTTTTTTTTGGGGGAAGGCAGGGGAAGGACTTCCCCGGCCTCCCCCCCCCCCCCCTCCCGCCCCCCTCCCGCCCCCCTCCCGCCCTCCCCATCAATGACGTCAGCGCGCGAGGCGCGCTGACATCATTGAGGGTTTCCCTTCCTTCCCCGACGCGCTGGAAGCCATTTGCTTCCAGCGCGTCGGAGAAATCAGAGTGAGTTTTGGCTCAAAAGAGACATCGAGGAAAGGAAAGGGTTTTCCTTTCCCCCGATGCCTCTTTTGTGCATTCCTGCTGCACGATCATGTGATCGTGCAGCAGGAATGCCCACGAGAGAGGGAGGCGCAATTCTCCTGTAGAATTCGTGAGCGTGGAGATGTGCCTTCTCTCCATTTACACCCTGAAAAGTTAGCTGTAATCCTTGATGGAGGTCTTTGCATCCTTGAATTTCTCGAGCGCAATGCTCGTGTAGTTCCTGTGACCAGGAGGTTCCTTCTCCTCGTCTGCCGCTGAGATCCTGCTCTGACCCTTTATAAACAAGAGGCATGTGAACGGGCCTAGAAGCCCCGCTCATTTGGCCCCGCCACACATACACTAGCGGTATGCAACGTATGCCCGCCCTTTCCCCACTATGATGGACAGCTTACTCAAAGGACCCCGGCGCTTTCGGCGCGGTGGCAAAGTTACAGACACACAGGTCACTGGAGACAATTCTTCTGGTCCTTTATGCAGCTGTAGTGTAGGAAAGGCACTATACATTTACCCAATGAGGTAGCACTTACTGATTAGCCAGTAGAAAGTACTCCAGTTGAGTAGAGGTATTGCACAAAACGGTGGCATCTTCGTGGATAAATATGCAGGGCAGATGTGCCTTCTCTCCATTTCCAACGTGAAAAGTTAGCTGTAATCCTTGATGGAGGTCTTTGCATCCTTCATTTTCTCGAGCGCAATTCTCGTGTAGAATTCGTGAGTGTGGAGATGTGCCTTCTCTCCATTTACACCCTGAAAAGTTAGCTGTAATCCTTGATGGAGGTCTTTGCATCCTTGAATTTCTCGAGCGCAATGCTCGTGTAGTTCCTGTGACCAGGAGGTTCCTTCTCCTCGTCTGCCGCTGAGATCCTGCTCTGACCCTTTATAAACAAGAGGCATGTGAACGGGCCTAGAAGCCCCGCTCGTTTGGCCCCGCCACACATACACTAGCGGTATGCAACGTATGCCCGCCCTTTCCCCACTATGATGGACAGCTTACTCAAGGACCCCGGCGCTTTCGGCGCGGTGGCAAAGTTACAGACACACAGGTCACTGGAGACAATTCTTCTGGTCCTTTACGCAGCTGTAGTGTAGGAAAGGCACTATACATTTACCCAACGAGGTAGCACTTACTGATTAGCCAGTAGAAAGTACTCCAGTTGAGTAGAGGTATTGCACAAAACGGTGGCATCTTCGTGGATAAATATGCAGGGCAGATGTGCCTTCTCTCCATTTCCAACGTGAAAAGTTAGCTGTAATCCTTGATGGAGGTCTTTGCATCCTTCATTTTCTCGAGCGCAATTCTCGTGTAGAATTCGTGAGCGTGGAGATGTGCCTTCTCTCCATTTACACCCTGAAAAGTTAGCTGTAATCCTTGATGGAGGTCTTTGCATCCTTGAATTTCTCGAGCGCAATGCTCGTGTAGTTCCTGTGACCAGGAGGATTCCTTCTCCTCGTCTGCCGCTGAGATCCTGCTCTGACCCTTTATAAACAAGAGGCATGTGAACGGGCCTAGAAGCCCCGCTCGTTTGGCCCCGCCACACATACACTAGCGGTATGCAACGTATGCCCGCCCTTTCCCCACTATGATGGACAGCTTACTCAAAGGACCCCGGCGCTTTCGGCGTGGTGGCAAAGTTACAGACACACAGGTCACTGGAGACAATTCTTCTGGTCCTTTACGCAGCTGTAGTGTAGGAAAGGCACTATACATTTACCCAACGAGGTAGCACTTACTGATTAGCCAGTAGAAAGTACTCCAGTTGAGTAGAGGTATTGCACAAAACGGTGGCATCTTCGTGGATAAATATGCAGGGCAGATGTGCCTTCTCTCCATTTCCAACGTGAAAAGTTAGCTGTAATCCTTGATGGAGGTCTTTGCATCCTTCATTTTCTCGAGCGCAATTCTCGTGTAGAATTCGTGAGCGTGGAGATGTGCCTTCTCTCCATTTACACCCTGAAAAGTTAGCTGTAATCCTTGATGGAGGTCTTTGCATCCTTGAATTTCTCGAGCGCAATGCTCGTGTAGTTCCTGTGACCAGGAGGTTCCTTCTCCTCGTCTGCCGCTGAGATCCTGCTCTGACCCTTTATCCCCTTCGGTGCTTATGACGAGCTGGACTCGTCATGGCACACAGTGCTCGTGTGCTCATGACGAGTCCAGCTCGTCATAAGACTACCCACGGGGAAGCGCTGGCGCTCCCCCGTGGGAATCCGATCGTTAGGTTTTTTTTCGGGGAGGCAGGGGAAGGGCTTCCCCTGCCTCCCCCGCCCCATCAATGACGTCAGCGCGTGAGGTGCGCTGACATCATTGAGGGTTTCCCTTTCTTCCCCGACGCGCTGGAAGCCATTTGCTTCCAGCGCGTCGGGAAAATCAGGTGAGGTTTGGCTCGGGGAGGGGGGTTTGTATCAAAAGAGGCATCGAGGGAAAGGAAAGGGTTTTCCTTTCCCCGATGCCTCTTTTGTGCATTCCTGCTGCACGATCATGTGATCGTGCAGCAGGAATGCCCACTAGGCACCAGGGTTTTTTAATTTTTGTGTTGGGGAGTGGCCAAAAGGGCAAGGGTTGCTCCCCTTTTACGGGTGTGAATATTTTATTTATACTGTTAGGCCCACCTACCCCTTAGCTTGGCTGGTGGATTGTGTGTGGACTGGTGCATTATTTGCATATGTGATTGTAATGTTTTTTTTCTCCTTTTTATTCTAGTGTAAAGCTTTTGATTCCTGTTTGCGGTTTCGGCAGTTGTGGTTCTGCAGTTTTGCGTAATTGCATTTATTTGGTAAGAAAAATATTTTTGTTGTGTGTACTCCAAATGAGTATTATTGTCATGCATGAATGAATTTTTTTGTAAGTGGTGCCATAATGGCAGCATATTTGTTAGTGTTCAGAGCATGAAATTCTTTGCGATGTTTTGCATTGTCTTATGTGTAATTTTTTTCTTCTTCTTTTTTAGTGGGATATTGTTGATCCTTACTGTGTCTGTGCAGAGTAGGTGGTGGTGAGTCTAGCTGCTTCTGTCACGTGAGTGGTATAGTGTTGGAGTATATAGGTCTTTGTGATAAAGCTACATTTTGTTTATTTCTTTTTTTTTACAAAGGGTTTGTTGTTGTTGACTTGTTTGACAAGTAACCTTTATTAGTAAGCATTATGGCTAGCCGTAGAATTACTGCTCAGCAGGTGGTTGGTTTGCTTCTTGAATCTTCCTCTGAGCAGGATTATGAGACTGACAGTGCGTCTGAGGGAGAGGAGGGAGGGGAAGATTCAGGCAGTGAGTTTTCTCTCCACATGGAATCATCGGATGATGAAGGTACTCTCAGTGCAGATGAAGTGCCTGATTTAGAGGAGGATACTACTGTGCCGATGGTGCAAGAGGCATCTGGATTGCAGCCTGGGGCTGCTAGGCTTCCTACTGGAAGTGCTGGACTCTGGGTTGATCCAAACATGGTGCAGCCGGTGTTGCCTGCCTTTAGTGGTTATGCAGGGTGTAGAGTGGATTGTGAACATTATTTGCCTATACAGTATTTTCAGTTGTTTATGGATGATGTATTTTTGGGTGAGATTGTTGAGCAGACTAATTTGTATGCTGAACAGTTTTTGAGGGACAACAGTGCCAGACTTAGGCCCCATTCTAGAGCTACCCGGTGGAGTCCCACAAATCTGGAAGAGATGAAGAAGTTTTTGGGTTTGACTTTTTTGATGGGTTTGATAAGGAAGCCGTCCATGGGTTCATATTGGTCTACCAGTCCCTTGATGGCAACGGCCATATTTCCTGCAGTTATGACTCGTGATCGGTATTTACTTTTGCTTCGGATGCTGCATTTTGTTGATAATGGTTTGGCGTTGCCACGAGATCACCCTGAATGTGACCGTCTTTTTAAGATTCGGCCTGTTCTTGATCATTTTGTAGATCGATTTTCAGAGATCTATACTCCAGGGAAAGAAATATCTATTGATGAGTCTTTGGTCCTGTTCAAGGGCCGTTTGGTTTTAGGCAGTACATTCCTAGCAAGAGGGCACGCTATGGAATTAAGCTGTATATGTTGTCTGAGAGTAGGACAGGATATGTTTTTAATTTGCGTGTGTACACTGGTAGGGATTCCACTATTGACCCCCTGGTTGTCCGTCCACTTTTGGAGTAACAGAGAAAATTGTGTGGGATCTTGCTAGAGGACTGTTTAACAGAGGCCACCATTTGTACCTTGATAACTTCTACACTGCTGTGCAATTGTTTAAGGAATTGTTCAAAGTGGACACTTTTGCTTGTGGCACAATCCGCTCTAACCGTAAAGGTTATCCAAAAGAGCTTGTTTGCAAAAAACTTCAGAGGGGACAGTGCAGTGCCTTGCGTAGTGAGGAACTGCTAGCTGTGAAATTTGTGGACAGGAGGGATGTGTACATGCTGACTACCATCCATGATGAGAGTACTTCACCTGTGGCTGTTTGGGGTCAGATTGCTGAAGTGCGCAAACCTGTGTGCATTTTAGACTACAATAAGCACATGGGTGGTGTTGATAGAGTAGATCAGAGGTTGGAACCTTACACTGCTATTCGTAAGTCTTACATTTGGTATAAGAAGTTGGCCATCCATCTCTTCAATTTAGCAACTTTCAATGCTTTTGTTGTGTTCAAGGAGTGTTCTCCTGCGTCAAAGTTGACTTTTGTTCAGTTTCAGGAGTCTGTCATAGGCAGCCTTGTTGTTGTGGAACAGGCAAGTGTTCCTAGAGTTGGAGTGGTGGAGGATGTGGCTCGATTGAAAGATCGCCACTTTCCTGATCACATTCCTCCTACACTCTCAAAAGACTTTCCCACTAGGAGATGTAGAGTCTGTTGGCGAAGAGGTACGCGGAAGGAGACTCGTATGTACTGCCCTGAGTGTCCTTCTAACCCTGGGCTGTGTGTGCCTGCTTGTTATAGAGCGTACCACAAGCAAAAGAATTATTGGGAGCAACCATGAGTGGTAAAGTGAACTGCCTGGTCTGTAATGTTTAAGAATTGTTGTTCTGTTTCAAGGTTGGCATTAGTGCAATGTATTTAGTTTCTGATTTTGTGTTAGTAGATTTGTATCTATTTGCAATTTGTTTGTGTTTTCTTTTTTGTATAAAAAAATCCTAAATGTGATGGTGGTGTGTGTAGGCTGGTGCTTGGCTGGCGGTGTGCGTGGAGTGGCGCTTGGCTGGCGGTGTGCGGGGAGTGGCTCTTGGCTGGCGGTGTGCATGGAGTGGTGCTTGGCTGGCGGTGTGCGTGGAGTGGCGCTAGGCTGGCGGTGTGCGTGGAGTGGCGCTAGGCTGGCGGTGTGCGTGGAGTGGCGCTAGGCTGGCGGTGTGCGTGGAGTGGCGCTAGGCTGGCGGTGTGCGTGGAGTGGCGCTTGGCTGGCGGTGTGCGTGGAGTGGCGCTTGGCTGGCGGTGTGCGTGGAGTGGCGCTTGGCTGGCGGTGTGCGTGGACTGGCGCTCGGCTGGCAGTGTGTGAGTAGTGACTTGCTGCTGGTCACTACACACACTGCTAGCCGAGCGACACTCACGCAATCCATCAGCTTGTGTGGTTGCTGTGTTAGGAATGTGGGCGTGTGAAAGTGATGGGCCCTTGAATGGCGCTGTCTGCTGGTGTGAGTGTTGTAATGTGATGGGCCCGCGGCTGGTGGTGTGAATGGTTTTGTATTTGTCACACGTATGAAAGGTGTATGAATGGCCTGTAAAGAGGTTGGTGCCTTGTCGTGGCTTTACAGCTCACGAGCTGTGAGTCAATGGTTCAGTTTCTCGTCCTTTCAATTATTAACAGTGCATTTCATTTTTGTGAAATCACTTGTTAATACAATTGTATATACTGAACCATCACTCACCCTCGTGCCAAATCCAACCAGTATGTGTGTGTGTGCTTGAGGATTAGATGGCTGTGCAGTAATATATTTTTTTGTCTTTCTCAAGCAGGGTGTACCTTGTCCCTTTTTGTGAATGTTGTAATGTGTTTGTTTCGTGCCTGGGGGTGTGAATGGTCTTGTGTGTATCACGTATGAAAGGTGTGTGAATGGCCTGTAAAGCGGTTGGGGCCTTGACGTGGCTTTACAGCTCACGAGCTGCGAGTCACTGGTTCCGTTTTTGTCCTTTCAATTATTGACAGTGCATTTCATTTTTGTGAAATCTCTTGTTAATAAAATTGTATATACTGAACCATCACTTGCCCTCGTGCCAAATCCAACCAGTATGTGTGTGTGCTTGAGGAATAGATGGCTGTGCAGTAATCTTTGTCTTTTTAGTCTGTCTGCCAAGGTGTACATTCCGTCTAAGAATAACCTACCAACTGTAGATATTGTCAGTAAACGAAACACCCATGGGAGTACATGGTGATATCTCTCTTGTGGATCCCAACAAGTTATGGTACCCACAATGTCCTGCAAACCTCAAAATGTCTGTCACATTTTCCTTGCAATATTGTGCCAAAATTTTCACGCTGCAGAAATAAACAACACATTATCTCAAAATGACCTGGTTTTGCAAGGGGGTCACCTGGGTTTTTGGCCCGGGGCTCGGCGGCCACATAGGGAAACCTACCAAACCCACACATTTCTGAAAAGTAGACACCCGGGGCTTCCAGGGAGGTATGGCTTGCATGGATCCCCCAACGTTTCCTTACCCAGAATCCCCTGCAAACCTCACTTTTAGCTGAAAAAATCACTTTTTTCACACATTTTTGTGTGGGAAAGTGTGGAATCACTGGCCTCACACAAACTTCCTACCAACCAGCGTTCCCCCAGGTCTCCCGATAAAAATGGTGCCTCACTTGTGTGGGAGGCCCAAGTACCCGCGACAGGCAAGGGCCCACAACGTATTGAGGCGACCTCAAAATGGCCTTTCACAAAACCACCTGGTTTTGCAAGGGAGTCACCTGGGTTTTGGCTCCAGTGCTCGGCGGCCATCTAGGGAAACCTACCAAACCCACACATTTCTGAAAAGTAGACACCCGGGGGCTTCCAGGGAGGTATGGCTTGCGTGGATCCCCCAACGTTTCCTTACCCAGAATCCCCTGCAAACCTCACTTTTAGCTGAAAAAATCACTTTTTCACACATTTTTGTGTGGGAAAGTGTGGCATCACTGGCCTCACACAAATTTCCTACCACCCAGCGTTCCCCAGGTCTCCCGATAAAAATGGTGCCTCACTTGTGTGGGAGGCCCAAGTACCCGCGACAGGCAAGGGCCCACAACGTATTGAGGCGACCTCAAAATGGCCTTTCACAAAACCACCTGGTTTTGCAAGGGAGTCACCTGGGTTTTGGCCCAGTGCTCGGCGGCCATCTAGGGAAACCTACCAAACCCACACATTTCTGAAAAGTAGACACCCGGGGGCTTCCAGGGAGGTATGGCTTGCGTGGATCCCCCAACGTTTCCTTACCCAGAATCCCCTGCAAACCTCACTTTTAGCTGAAAAAATCACTTTTTTCACACATTTTTGTGTGGGAAAGTGTGGCATCACTGGCCTCACACAAATTTCCTACCACCCAGCGTTCCCCCAGGTCTCCCGATAAAAATGGTGCCTCACTTGTGTGGGAGGCCCAAGTACCCGCGACAGGCAAGGGCCCACAACGTATTGAGGCGACCTCAAAATGGCCTTTCACAAAACCACCTGGTTTTGCAAGGGGGTACACCTGGGTTTTGGCCCCAGTGCTCGGCGGCCATCTAGGGAAACCTACCAAACCCACACATTTCTGAAAAGTAGACACCCGGGGGCTTCCAGGGAGGTATGGCTTGCGTGGATCCCCCAACGTTTCCTTACCCAGAATTCCCTGCAAACCTCACTTTTAGCTGAAAAAATCACTTTTTCACACATTTTTGTGTGGGAAAGTGTGGCATCACTGGCCTCACACAAATTTCCTACCACCCAGCGTTCCCCAGGTCTCCCGATAAAAATGGTGCCTCACTTGTGTGGGAGGCCCAAGTACCCGCGACAGGCAAGGGCCCACAACGTATTGAGGCGACCTCAAAATGGCCTTTCACAAAACCACCTGGTTTTGCAAGGGAGGTCACCTGGGTTTTGGCACAGTGCTCGGTGGCCATCTAGGAAACCTACCAAACCCACACATTTCTGAAAAGTAGACACCCGGAGGCTTCCAGGGAGGTATGGCTTGCGTGGATCCCCCATCGTTTCCTTACCCAGAATCCCTGCAAACCTCACTTTTAGCTGAAAAAATCACTTTTTACACATTTTAGTGTGGGAAAGTGTGGCATCACTGGCCTCACACAAATTTCCTACCACCCAGCGTTCCCCCAGGTCTCCCGATAAAAATGGTGCCTCACTTGTGTGGGAGGCCCAAGTACCCGCGACAGGCAAGGGCCTACAACGTATTGAGGCGACCTCAAAATGGCCTTTCACAAAACCACCTGGTTTTGCAAGAGAGGTCACCTGGGTTTGGCCCAGTGCTGGCGGCCATCTGGAAACCTACCAAACCCACACATTTCTGAAAGTAGACACTCGGGGCTTCCAGGGAGGTATGGCTGTGTGGATCCCCCAACGTTCCTTACCCAGAATTCCCTGCAAACCTCACTTTTAGCTGAAAAATCACTTTTTCACACATTTTTGTGTGGGAAAGTGTGGCATCACTGGCCTCACACAAATTCATACCACCCAGCGTTCCCCCAGGTCTCCCGATAAAATGGTGCTTCACTTGTGTGGGAGGCCCAAGTACCCACGACAGGCAAGGGCCCAAAACATTTTTGATAGGCAATGTTGATGTTGCCTCAAAACGTTTTGTGTCCTTGCATGTCGCGGTACTGGGCCTCCCACACAAGTGAGGCACCATTTTATCGGGAGACCTGAGGAACGCTGGGTGTAGAAATTGTGTGAGGCCAGTGATGCCACACTTTCCCACACAAAATGTGTGAAAAAGTGATTTTTCAGCTATAATTGAGGTTTGCAGGGATTCTGGGTAAGAAACGTTGGGGATCCACACAAGCCATACCTCCTGGAAGCCCCAGGTGTCTACTTTTCACAAATGTGTATGTTTGGTAGGTTTCCCTAGGTGCCGGCAGAGCTAGGGTTCACAAACTACAGCTAGGCACTTTGCCAAAAAGGGTCATTTTTCACTGCGAAATTGAGGTGTGACCACTGCGTTTTGCGCCGTTTCCTGTAGCAGGCACTAGGCCGACCCACACAAGTGAGGTACCATTTTTCTCGTAAGACTTTGGGGAACGCGGGGTGGGTGGAAATTTGTGGATCCACGCAGATTCCAGAACTTTCCACACACAGAAATGTGGGAAAATGTGGTTTTTTGGACAATTTTTATGTTTGCAAGGGATTCTGGGTAACAGAACCTGGTGGGAGGCAGTCAAGTCACCCCATCCTGGATTCCCTGGGTGTCTAGTTTTCAAAAATGTATAGGTTTGCTAGGTTTCCTAGGTGCCGGCAGAGGTAGGGTTCAAAAACTACAGCTAGGCACTTTGCCAAAAAAGGGTCATTTTTCACTGCGAAATTGAGGTGTGACCACGTTGCGTTTTGCGCCGTTTCCTGTCGCAGGCACTAGGCCGACCCACACAAGTGAGGTACCATTTTTCTCGTAAGACTTTGGGGAACGCGGGGTGGGTGGAAATTTGTGGATCCACGCAGATTCCAGAACTTTCCACCACAGAAATGTGGGGAAAATGTGGTTTGTTTGACAATTTTTATGTTTGCAAGGGATTCTGGGTAACAGAACCTGGTGGGAGGCAGTCAAGTCACCCCATCCTGGATTCCCCTGGGTGTCTAGTTTTGAAAAATGTATAGGTTTGCTAGGTTTCCCTAGGTGCCGGCAGAGGTAGGGTTCAAAAACTACAGCTAGGCATTTTGCCAAAAAAGGGTCATTTTTCACTGCGAAATTGAGGTGTGACCACGTTGCGTTTTGCGCCGTTTCCTGTCGCAGGCACTAGGCCGACCCACACAAGTGAGGTACCATTTTTCTCTGTAAGACTTTGGGGAACGCGGGGTGGGTGGAAATTTGTGGATCCACGCAGATTCCAGAACTTTCCACCACAGAAATGTGGGGAAAATGTGTTTTTTGGACAATTGTTTATGTTTGCAAGGGATTCTGGGTAACAGAACCTGGTGGGAGGCAGTCAAGTCACCCCATCCTGGATTCCCCTGGGTGTCTAGTTTTCAAAAATGTATAGGTTTGCTAGGTTTCCTAGGTGCCGGCAGAGGTAGGGTTCAAAAACTACAGCTAGGCACTTTGCCAAAAAGGGTCATTTTTCACTGCGAAATTGAGGTGTGACCACGTTGCGTTTTGCGCCGTTTCCTGTCGCGGGCACTAGGCCGACCCACACAAGTGAGGTACCATTTTTCTCAGTAAGACTTTGGGGAACGCGGGGTGGGTGGAAATTTGTGGATCCACGCAGATTCCAGAACTTTCCACCACAGAAATAAGGGGAAAATGTGGTTTTTTGACAATTGTTTATGTTTGCAAGGGATTCTGGGTAACAGAACCTGGTGGGAGGCAGTCAAGTCACCCCATCCTGGATTCCCCTGGTTGTCTAGTTTTCAAAAATGTATAGGTTTGCTAGGTTTCCCTAGGTGCCGGCAGAGGCTAGGGTTCAAAAACTACAGCTAGGCACTTTGCCAAAAAGGGTCATTTTTCACTGCGAAATTGAGGTGTGACCACGTTGCGTTTTGCGCCGTTTCCTGTCGCAGGCACTAGGCCGACCCACACAAGTGAGGTACCATTTTTCTCGTAAGACTTTGGGGAACGTGGGGTGGGTGGAAATTTGTGGATCCACGCAGATTCCAGAACTTTCCACCACAGAAATGTGGGGAAAATGTGGTTTTTGACAATTTGTTATGTTTGCAAGGGATTCTGGGTAACAGAACCTGGTGGGAGGCAGTCAAGTCACCCCATCCTGGATTCCCCTGGGTGTCTAGTTTTCAAAAATGTATAGGTTTGCTAGGTTTCCCTAGGTGCCGGCAGAGCTAGGGTTCGAAAACTACAGCTAGGCACTTTGCCAAAAAGAGGTCATTTTTCACTGCGAAATTGAGGTGTGACCACGTTGCGTTTTGCGCCGTTTCCTGTCGCAGGCACTAGGCCGACCCACACAAGTGAGGTACCATTTTTCTCGTAAGACTTTGGGGAACGCGGGGTGGGTGGAAATTTGTGGATCCACGCAGATTCCAGAACTTTCCACCACAGAAATGTGGGGAAAATGTGGTTTTTTTGACAATTTTTTATGTTTGCAAGGGATTCTGGGTAACAGAACCTGGTGGGAGGCAGTCAAGTCACCCCATCCTGGATTCCCCTGGGTGTCTAGTTTTCAAAAATGTATAGGTTTGCTAGGTTTCCCTAGGTGCCGGCAGAGCTAGGGTTCAAAAACTACACCTAGGCACTTTGCAAAAAAGGGTAATTTTTCATTGTGAAAATGTGGTACGTCCACGTTGCATTTTGAGCCATTTCCTGTTGTGGGCACAAGGGCTACCCACACAAGTGAGGTACCATTTTTATCGGGCGACTTAGGGTAACACAGAATTGTAGAGCAACTGTTATTACCTATTGACTTTCGATGCATTTCTGCCTTCCAAATGAAAGACAATGTGTAAAAAATAAGTCATTTTGAAAAATGACCTATAATTCTCATGCTAGTATGGGTACTCCCAATTTCGGAATTGTGCAAATATCTACTGTTTCTAAAATCTACATTTTGTTCCCATTTCAGAAATACATAGGTGTCTTTCATAACAATTTTTCCATGTATACATTTTTCCAAAATAATTGCTATATACCCGGTACTTAAAAAAAAATAATTGCAAGATGTTGCTCAATTATTGGCTCTGGGTTCGTGGGGTTCTTGGTGAACCTACAAGTCCTATATATCCCCACAACCAGAAAGGTCCAGCGGATATAACGATATATTGCCTTCAAATAGCGATCATAATTAGAAGAAGTTACAGGTGAAAACGTTGACACAAATGGCTGTTTTTTCAACTAATTTTCAATTTTTCCTTTATTTAACTGTTAGTTTCTATAAGGAAAACTTTAAGGATCTACACAAATGACCCCTTGCTGAATTCAGAATTTTGTCTACTTTTCATAAATGTATGGCTTTCCAGGATCCATTATTGGTTTCATACCCATTTCTACCATTAACTGGAAGGAGGTTGAAAGCACAAAAAATAGCAAAAATAGGCTATGTCCCAGAAAAATGCCAAAACTGTGTAAAAAAGTTGGTTTTCTGACAAAAGTCTGCTTGTCCCTGAAAGCTGGGAAGATGGTGATTTCATCCCCACAACCCCTTTTTGATGCCATTTGCAGGGAAAAATCAAGACGCTTTCATCTGTAGCCCTTTTTTCGCATTTTTCAAAAAAAAAAAAAATTTAGCTGTATTTTGACTAATTTCTGGGTCCCCTCCAGGGGAATCCAAAACCCTGGGTACCTTTACAATGCCCATGATGTTAGAAAAAAAGGACGCAAATTTGGCATGGATACCTTATGTGGTCAAAATGTTACAGGGCCCTAAGCGCGCACTACCCCAAATAGCCAAAAAAAGGCTTAGCACAGGAGGGGAAAAGGCCTAGCAGCGAAGGGGTTAAAAGCACATGAGCTTCCTTGAGCATCAAGCAGTTTTCAGGCAACAATAAAAATGTCACAATTACTCTGTTGATTAATGTTCCTACTAGTGAGAGTTCAGAATTTTGTCAAGTGGAAGGTTTGGCTCATCGTAAAGTAGCACGGAGGGTTAATGTGCCTGCTGCAAAGAATGTGTACCATGCAGATCACAGAACTGAGTGTGAGTGAACTATGAGAAGCACTATAAAAAATATACATGATTTTTCCACATTTGCTCTAATTACTTTGTGAATGTATATAACAATAAAGCATACTTGCAAACTGTGACTACATGCCTACCTTTCTCAATATTTCACTTCAAAACTGCGGTTGTATTCGTTTAACGGGCGTACGATCTCATGCAACGGGCCATTTGTATAGGATCACAGGAAAGTCCACAAGGTTGTCCCTGTCCCCCCTCCCCAGAAATGTAGTGTCTCCTACGCCCCTGCCATCTATAATGTGTTAATGGGGTAGAGAGAGAAACAACATACGGCGAGAGAAACAAACGGCAGATTAAAGAAAAAAGAAAGGTATCTGATCCTCTCAGGGCACAAGAGAAAAGCCTCGCGTTCTGTCGATTCAGCTTTTAGAAAGAATGTTTTTGAGCTACTCAAGCCCTGCTTTAATGTTGCCCGAAGTGCAGGTAAAGTGAACACTTCCAGCCCACAGGAGATGACGCTGGCCGAGGGAGCATCTACATTGCAATGTAAACATCACCTCTGTTATTCCTGTCCCCCCCTCCACCTCACCTGGCAGGAGCGTGATCCCTGGCTCTTCTACAGCGCTGCCTCCTCACATTCTGCACTGTTGTCTGAAAACAGCATGCTTGATAGCCTTCCACGCAGGCACAGCAGGGCCCCCAAGAGAAGAAAAGTAACACACTCACGTTAAACAAACAGAGCAAACAAGTCTTCCCTCTTCTCTAACACATACGAGCGCGAAACAGGCAGCACCAGCACAGACTTTCCAGTGCTTTAAGTTTGCTTAAAAAGGTGGAGGGTCTTTAAAGGTGATGTCGCCTAGGAAGCATAATTAAGCATAATTTCCAAGAAGAGTTGCCTCTGTAACTAAGAGCATGTCTGGCCTACAGCCCCCTCCCGCCCCTCTGGGCATGATTCTCCTAGCCTAGCAGCCCTACTAATCCTACCCGCTGTGCACAGGGCTCCTCTCTGCAACCCACCTCCCTGACTCAAAACCTCTTCGTTAATCTACAAAGAATCTCACTTGACAGGTAAACTCACCAAGGCAGGTGTGCCTCTCCCTGCTGACGCCAAACTGGAAGGAAGAGTTGCCTCTGTAACTGAGAGCATGTACTTGTACATCTGATCTACAGCCCCCTCCCGTCCCTCTGGGCATGATTCTCCTAGCCTAGCAACCCCAATGATCCTCCCCGCTTAGCACTGAGCTCCTCTGGCAACCCACCTCCCCCACTCAAAAGGAAGTCAAAACTTCCTCGTTAACCTACAAAGAATCTCACTTGATAGGTAAACCCACCAAGGCAGGTGTGGCCTCTCCCTGCAGAGGCCACACTGGAAAGCCGGTAAAACATTGCATCCAACCAGTTACCAGCATTAGTTTAAAAGTTTCGAATTTGGCACCTTGACGCAATAGAGTTAGTATAATCGCATTAAGAAATAAAAGGCAGACTGACCAGTCAGGTAATGTCAACAATAAAAAGTCATTTATAAATCAAGTCCTGGCAAAGCCTATCATTTTAACTTTTATATAAAGTGAAAATGATCTCTGAGGCTTCAGTAGAAACACGTCAGGTATCATCAAACGTGCAGTAAAAGTGTGAGCCTCCCTCATACTGAGAAGGGCAATCTTTCCTCACACGCTTAAAAGGACACAGCATAGCTGGCAAAGTTTCAGAGTGCCATGTGTGGCATTTCCGTAATTGCAGTGAAATCAAGCAAAATCAATATTAGAAATTACACCCTTTTGATCAATAAGACCTAACATATCTTGAAACTGCTGCAAAACCCCTGAAGCGGAAGGTTAAGACACCAATATGATGTGTGTGCCCAGAAGATAATAAAATAATAAAACCACCCTAAAACGTCTCATAAACCCATGCCATTGCACTTTATTGCGCCCTAATGCAATTAAGCACATGCTGCTGAAATCAAATGAACACGGGGCAGATATTTTGATGTAGCAGATGGTACAAAAATAAGTAAAAGCACTAAAAGCTGGTATTTTTACGCTTTCTCTGTACATACTACATAGAACAAATATTAATAGAAAGCACTTTTAAAAGTGTTCTAGGGGGGATCCATGACTAAAACGTAAAGTAAACATATACAGAAATGGCACGTTATAAATAAATAAATTCAATTTTGTTTCCAGTCCTGTGTAGGTAGTGGCCAGCAATTGTTCTCTTGAAAAGGTATCAGCCCTAACGTGACTCACCTGACAGTTGCATTCCACCAGTGCCTGGGAGTGTGTCTCCAAGCTGAGGGCTTCGCCAGCTCGCTTTGTTTAGTCTTGAGCTGCAATGTCTTGGTGCTTCAGCCAGGGAGGAAGGTAAAGGTCTACAGGTGCAATTTAAAGATGTGTCAGAGCGCATGGAGACTATGCATGTATTGCAAGTTTGTAAGTGCACTTGCCCCTGCCCGCACTGCTGTGTGCAAAACGAACTTTGCGTGATTTACAAAACTTTAAACAATACACTTCTATGCTTCTTAATACATTACACTGCACATTGTGACCATCAAACCGATGATTTTATTGTGAATAACTCTCCGCAATCATATCGTTTTTTCTTGATCTATACAGACATAATACATGAACTTTTTAACATGAAAAACCAAAACGTAATCTTTATCAAAAACAATTCTTTCTGTAGTTGTTTCCCAATGCATTTCGGGATCAACTGATCCCTTTGTCAGGTGAACTGTAATGAAACATAAAATCCAATGTTAAACATACAGGGAGGAACTATTCATTCACATAATACGATATCACAATATTGACATTGAAGCCAGTATCCCACATCAACGCTTAAATATCCTTGTGTAGTGTGAACAAACCCATCAAGAAGCTGTCTGTGTGAGTGTCGTCTTGAAAAACATGAACCAACCTTCACCTAGTGCTTCTTAAATCTACAAACCACTTCACCCAACTCCGTGCTAAAAGTACAACAAACCGCAACGAAAAAAACTTCAATACACTCACAGCTGAGGACCTGTGTCCCTCTATGTCGTACCCGGTCTGGCACTTAATCGATGTGATTTCTGAAAAGTAAGTGAAAAGACTAGTATACTCCCAGCAACATGTAACTCAGGGGCGCTCCACAATAATTTCGTACCTGGTTCAAATAAATACCTCGTTTACACTCCGTGACTCCACTCGATGTATGCCAATCCCAGTGCTGATCCTGGCCAAACCGTACAAAGGCTGTTAATAACAAAAATGCCACCATAAGTTCTAGCACTGTACCAAGCTTGCTAGATTCTAATGCCACCACTCTCCTCTCACCTCAATAATCCTTCCAACTAACTCTGTGTATTCTACTCTCAGCACATTCGAGTCACCGTACCAGGAAACATGAGAATCCGCGTCTTCCTGCCCCATAAATCTCTGCTTGTCAATAACATCAACAAAGGTCCCACGAGTTCATCACGGATGAACTGAGCTACTATGGCGGGCATCTTAAGCTACCTGTCCCCTTCGTCTCTTCATACATTATCCCTTTCCTGATGAACATACCCTAACACTAAAGTACTTATACAGTATCAATTAACTCAGGTATGGCAACCAATACATAAATATCAATAAACGCTGTCCCTCGATTATGCAATATGAAAAAAAATATATGACCCCAAACTAAAAAAATGTTTTGTGTATGTTTCCAGTTCTACTACATCCTTCGTGCGGTTGATCACCGTTTCCTCATACTTAGGCTCCTGAGAACCACATGCCTCTAATGACGCATAATCTGTCATTCACGACTCGGGCTAACATGAAAACTGTTACTCAAAGCAATGTAGCATACAGTATGTCCACTGCACCGGCCCAAATGCCCTCGAACTGGGTTCTCACGAATACTTAATGTGATCATGTTGCTCTCTGTACAACCATCCTGCGAATGATGCATATTGCGTGTTGTATTTAAATTAGAATTTCCACACATTATAAACAATATCGCAAAAGTACAAAAACAATCCTGTGACATAAAATCATAATTACCTCAAACCAATTTGACAACATATGCTATATGATAATAGTAACTGAATAAACGTATAAACCGGTAATCCCCATGAAAGTGATTGTGTATCTACATGTGTGGAAAGTTGACGCTTTGGACTATGATGTGGTTACTTAGGTTGATGTGTTCTAAACGCGTGATATCAAAGATAACAGCTCATATCCAGTTTGTCATTTAATCCAACAGGCACCATAGTGTTTAGATGTTTTATCCACCATATTTCCCTTTGTGATAACCATTTTAGCATTGTCTCTCTCTTGAATCAGATTTATTTTCTCCAAGATCAGAAATCTCAGTTGTGGGATGTTGTGGTTTGACTCCATCCAATGCATAGCTAGACTCGAGTTAGGATTTTTATTGCGTATAAGACTTTTATGCACAGTAATCCTGATTTTGATTTTCCTTTCCGTTTTATCAACGTACATCCTGCCACAAGGGCATTTGATACAAGGATTTTTTTGGGCTCATAAGACTTTTATGCTCAGTAATCCTGATTTTGATTTTCCTTTCCGTTTTACCAACATACATCCTGCCACAAGGGCATTTGATACAATAAACCACGAACATGGAGTTGCAATCTGTGGAATCACGCAATTTGATGATTTTTCCTGTTTGTGGATGTGTGATCACTTTACCTGTAATAATATTGTTGCAATTAACACAGTTGTGGCACTTTTTCATGCCCGGTTTTACTGCTCTGATGTTTGGTGGTTTTTTGGTTAAGAGTTCCTTTAAGTTCTAACTCCTTGTATAAGCGCATAAGGGTTTGTTTATAAACAGACCGTTTAAGTCGGACTCACTTTGGAGCAATTCCCATCGATGATTAAGGATGTTTTTAATTTGCTTAGATCTCGTAGAAAATTTAGATACAAAGACCATCCGGTCTTGGTCTTTTTTCACTTTCGTTGATAACAAATCGTTTCTCGATACGTTTCCCACTCTCTGTTTGGCCGCAGTAATTACTGTTGTGGGATATCCCCGTGCTTGAAATTTGTCTCTTTGGTTAGCAGTTCCTTGCATTAATGCATCTGGTGTCGATGATATTCTCTTGGTCCTTAGCATATGGGAATAGGGCAAATTCTGTAGGAGGGTTGGAGGATGGAAGCTGGTGTACAACAAGAAATTATTGCGATCAGTTTTTTTATGATGAACGGCTGTGACCAACTTGCCAGATTTTTTGGTGATGAACACATCCAAAAATGAGATCTGGTCTTCACTTATCTGATGGGTGAATTGTATGCGTGGATTCTTTTTGATTCAATTCAGTTATCTTTTTCAACAACGCTTCTCCACTGCTGTTCCAAATTAAAAAAATATCATCAATGAATCGTTTGTAATCTAATTCTTCTGCCAACCTTCATCTGCTATAATATGATCTTCCTCGAACTTGGACATGTATGTATTGGCGTATGCTGGGGCTCCAGAAGAGCCCATAGATGTTCCGCTAATCTGTAGAAAAAAATCATCATTCCATTTGAAGTACGAGTGCTGTAGGCAAAACTGTAGTAACTCAAGAACGAAAATTTTATTGGCTGCTATTGAAGTCTGTTGTAATAGTGCCCATTCGCATGCCTCAATTCCTTCATTCAATGGAATAGACGTATATAGTGCTGTAACACTCGATCATAACACAAGATCCAAGCGGAAATATCTTGGCCTTCAAACTGTTTCAACTGTTGTAAGAAATGAGTAGTATCCTTAATGTATGTTTTCCACTGTTGCACAAATGGTTGTAAAAAATGGTCGATGTATTTGCCTAGCGGTTTAAATACTGATCCGCATCCAGACACAATGGGTCTGAATGGGGGATTAGCCAAATCTTTGTGCACTTTAGGCAGCATATATAATTTCGGACATCTGGGATACTTAGTTGATAGAAATCTCTGAGTGTTGTTAGTGATCCATTCCATTTCCAGGGCCTTTTCCAGGATTTTATTCAAAGTTTTCATAATGTCGTTAATCGGATCTTGTACCAGTCTGAGGCACGTAGTCTGGTCGTTCACATGCTCCTGAACTTTGGTCATATAGAACACTGTATCCATAGCTACCAGTGCTCCGCCTTTGTCAGCCAATTGGAAAGTTAGTGTCTGATCACTTGCCAATTCTTGTATGATACGATGTTCATGCACATTCAGATTATTCTTGGTCTTAGGTCTAAAGTTTAAACTCTCAAGATATTTCTTGACTAAAACTTCGAAAGCATCCAAAATTTTATGGGACATGGCAGCAATGTATGTATTGCGTGGTTTAAACTCTTTATATTCCCGTGGATCCTCATGGTCCGGTATGATATTCCCTTCTGGTAAAGTTGGCACAATATTGGTGAAGAAATGGCGTAATCTCAAACTGCCCATGAATTTGAAGAAAAATATTTCTACTTCTGTTTTGTTTGTATGATAAGTAGGTACAAAAGAAGTCCCTTTATTTAATACTTTCAACTGCTGTGTAGTAAGCGTTTTAGATGAAATGTTAATGACTAGGGTTTGGTCTTGCTCCTGAGATTTTGCTTATGTTGTATCTGTCCTCTATGGATTTTTTGGAACTGCTTGTGTTTGGTGGACGACCTGTTGATGGTCCCGTCTCCAAAAAAGAAGTTTATTGAATATTGGATGTCCCGGCTTTAGCCATTCTTTCTGTTCCTGTTTGTTGTACTCCTTTATCTTGATCCGCATTAAGCGTCTGTCTGCTAGATGATAAATCTTGATCTGACACAATACTTTATTGAGATGAAGTTGTTTGTTTATGTACCGGTCTCCTCTGGGCATACACCTCTGCCCAGGTGTACACCTCGTTGAGTTTATAATCGATTGTGTCGCGTTTGAATTTGCACAATTTGCGTTCTTGGATTTCCTTCCCATAGCGATCCAATTTCTCATTCAGATCCTTTAATGTAGTTTGCCAGAATTCTATGTCGCATCTGGTACTCAGGTCTGTTTTGATTGTATCAATTTCCTCCTCCAATTCCTTAATTGTTTTAGACAATTCTTCCACCAGAAGAAGAATTAAATCTAGGGAACATTTATTAAGGATGGCATGCCATTTCTCCATGAAGTGTTTGTTAAATTTGAATCGGAGTAACATCGGCTTTATTGGTAATTGCAGTCCTCTTGGTATTCTCTGTACTTTATGGTACTGAATTAAAGTAGATGCGTGCAGCCTTTGGTTGAGAGCTCTTCTGGATAAAAAGTCTAGTTGCCGTAACTGTTGTGTCACTGAACCTCCCTGTGTGCTGAACGTTTGGGCCTCCTGGATTAATCCATATATATCATTGGCTTGTGTGGTCGTATATGTTTTAGTATCCGCTATGTTGTCGGTGATGTTGGAAATTGCGTCAAAAGACATGCTTGTTGGCGGGTGCTGCGACTGCCGAGTAGG
Source organism: Calotriton arnoldi (assembly GCA_963921515.1). Lineage (NCBI taxonomy): Eukaryota > Metazoa > Chordata > Amphibia > Caudata > Salamandridae > Calotriton > Calotriton arnoldi. The sequence goes on along the minus strand of CAWUFW010012358.1, from coordinate 271,152 downwards.
CTGGAGAGAATGCTTGAAAATTGTGGTATGTTGCGCACTCCTCTTGGTGCGTAAACTGTTTCATCCAATGTAAACTCAATTGATTGGCTAAGCATGCTGGCTGGGAAAGAGGAAGCCTGTCTCTAATTGAAACTAAGAAAACACAAAAGTCCCTATTCAAAAGATTAATGTTGTGGGCAAAGATCTCCGTAACTAAGAGTATGCCTAAATATGGATCATGTGCTATAGCAAAGAAAAACGTACATATTTAGCTATATAGTAAAAAGTAACAAAATATGTCAATGTGCAAGCAATTTAAACAAAAATAAATATTTTAAGAGGTAATCACGATATCAGTGAAAGTTTATTTTAAAAAAAGAAACACATGTTATATTCAAAGACCGTATACAGTTTTCACAAAATTAAAAACATCTTCTTGTTTAAGAAGTTACAATACATCTGACATAAATACAATCAGTTAGTAATACAAATTGAAGAAAACTTAAAAAAGAGTCAACGCAGCGTTTCGGTGAAATCAGATTCCTTCACCTTCTTCAGGACAAGTTTTCATAAAAATCTAAATAGCAAGAAAAACTTATTAAAACACATATGCTACTCATTCCATTAGAGAATCAAGACAATCTGACCCTAAGAATAATAACGTTTGCACATTGAGAGAACATACTGTAAAATAATATATACAATTTTTAACTACATGACCATTCTAGATGTAAATAATATATAAAAATCACACATAGAACTAAAAAATGCTAACACATGATCCATAGTATTCATGGGAATAAGCAGATAAACCCACCTAATATGATTAAGCAAGACTTTATCATCAATTCTTGACTAAGATTTAAGAAAATCAAAATCTTAATGGAAGGAACGTCTCATCCACGTTAGTATGAAGCCTACAATAAAAAAAGGTTTCTTAGATAAAATGAAAATACCAATAGGTTGTTTATAAATCCTAAGTAGCTATCACGTACCTCAATATTAGTACAGATTCTTTGCTGTTTGTTCGATGGAGCCACCAACAAGTTTAGTTCAAGGCTATTTGAAAATAGAAGCCCTCCTCACTAAGAATAAAGGTCATTCTAATTAGTCAGTGATTTCAAGAGGTTTTCCTCTTCCTTAATATGAATGAAACCCCTATATTAAAGACACTTACCAAATTAAAAGCAGGACTGCAAATAGCTAGTCAAATACACCAAGAGTGTCAAATTTCTCTTCAAGATATCAGCGTTTTCAGCATTGGTGATACTTGAAGTTTTGATTGGTGCCAGCCAATTTAAAATCTGAAACAGTGAGAAAGATCCATCGTAATTCGTAAAAATTACAATATATCCCTATATTTCTAGTTTTATTGTGGTATGGGTTGCCTATCAAATTAATTAATTGGTTACACGCACGCTATGGCGCTATATGGATATAACGGAGGACTAAAAATAAATGGAAGGAATTAAGCCTCATAGGTCCATACGGTATTGCTCTCTTGTTACCAAAAACCGATGGGAAGGATTAATTGCGTCAAGTGCAAAGTCAACATGACAGACAGTTAAGTAACCACAAGCTCATAGTATCCATAGTCTCCGTCTAATAGCAACCCTAAGAGTCATATATTAAAGACTCTGTACATATTGTGCCTGATGAGCTTCTAGGCTAGGCGTGCAGCTATAATGAAAGAAGCATGAGGCCACTATAGGGTGCTATCGGTTATGCAATACTCAGTATCTGTAAAAACCCATTGAATTAAAATAAAAATAAAATGAAAGACGACCCATTCTCGATTCACCAAATTATTTTAACGATCTACTTTAAGGGCAGTAAGTCCACTTAACCATTCTACAGAGAACGCAATTAGTTTAAAGTTTGGCCCAATACCGAATATCCTGGGGAGGTACGGCGTACTCACCCTAAAAACAACAGGCGGCCTTCCTGCTCCAGATCGAACGACTTCCAAGTTGGGAATGTGCGCCATGTTTGTTCGCACGGTCTTTAAATAGTCTGAGTATCATTACGTAAAAGTGGGAGGGTGGAGTCTCGTAATCTCCGCTATTAAGCAAATAAACGTCAATGAGAGGTTTAAGGTAACACAATCCTGGTAAAAACAAAACACCTTGTTGAACTTTTTGGGGAATATTAATCAAAAGATTATTTATTATTAATAATACTAGACAGGAATAGATAAGATATGAGACAATTTTAATCACAGTTATTTGTATAAATATTCCCCAAAAGTTGAGCACATATCCCTAGAATATTCTGGTCTCCATCCATATGGATAATACGGTTATCCTTTCCAAGATGGCCACCGTATTAGTATAGAGTAGTCTAGATTAGACTGTTCTCTTTTACGGATAACGAGAGCAAGGTTATTCCCGCTCTGTTTCTAATATATTTTCTTCGGTCTACCTTTGATAATAAGATGAGCCGTTTCAACAAGGTGTTTTGTTTATGCCCGACATACCACGATCTTCAAGAGCGCATGGAGAGCCACAGGCAGTTCTCCTCAGGAGTTTCTCGCTCTGGCTCACAGCAGTTTTTGCTTCTTCCATGGCCCTGTGCATGCTGTTTTACGGGGCAGCAAGCCCGAGCAGCAGCAATGCCTTCTTAAGGGCGGCTGGCCAGCAAAGGTGGTAAAATTCAAAACATGCGGCATGGTGCCAGTCACACAAGTGACAGCACTGTGAAGACTGATCAGCACACACAGAGTGCACTGCCGCTGAGGCCTGACCTGGACTTAAGGGCGCTAGTTCCACACTCTCTGTGCCTGCAGCCAGCACTGCAACAAGAAAAAGAATGTTTAATTTGCCCACCACTCATGTAGTTTGCATTTCAGCACAAACCTTAACATCTGCTGCTAAAAAACACACGTTAAGGAAACAAAGTACTGTAAACTGAAAGAAAATGCTCGCAGACTGGAAGACACCTTCACTGGATGTGCTGCCATAACCTGCTTTCCAGAACAAGCACAAGTGCCTATCAACATTTCCTACCAGAGCCACGAATCCTGAAAAAATAGCTAAAACAAGCCAAAGCCACAAAATGACGATGACATAATTCCTTATTCGATTATACATATGCATCCCACCTTGCTTCGTAGTCTACAGTCCCTTTATTGTGACAATCCCAACTGATCAAAAGTCTTCCCTAATAGTTCCCTAGGCCCGTCTACCCCTATCCAACTAACCCCTCCCACTTTGATAGCATAACCTACCTCAAGGATTCTTGTATGTATCCCATTGGCCCCACACTTTTTCCTACTTTTTGGGCAGCCTCTACTCTCGTATATCGTCTTCTCAGCTGCACAACACCAATTCATGTATTTTTTCCATTGAGCTATCGTTGGAGTTGAGTGGCTCCCCACGCCCCGGCGAAATTCCGTTTGGCCACCATTGCTGCCACCCGCAGCCAAGTTTTGGGGTATTTTGGCCATGTCTGATCCCCCGACACACATAGTATGTGCCATCTGGCCTCCAGAGGGACTGTCTGCCCAATCACCTCCGACATTACCCGCTTTATCTTCCCCCAGAATCGTTGTATTGCAGTACATTCCCAAACTATATGAAAAAGGTGCCCTTCTGTTCACAACCCCACTGACAACCCTCCGTGAGAGTGCGACCCAACTTATGCATGAGTGTGCTGGTGGAGTATGACCTATGGAGAATTCTCAACTGTACCAGTCGGAATCTTGCCCTAATCGCTACTTCTCTGGGGCTTTGCATGGCCTCCGCCCAGTCATCGTCCTCCAGCAAACCAACGTCAGACTCCCATGCCTCCCATAGTGTCCCAAGCAGGTCCGGGGAATTATTGATAATCTTTCTATATGTGCAGGATAGTGCCTTCTCTGGGATTGGGTCCAGTATAAGCCGGTCTTCCAGTGGGCTGGATTCAGGGAGTTGTTTCCCTTCTCTGATATGTCTGCGCAGTGCATGTCCTAATTGCAGATAGCGATATCTTTCTGTTTCTGCTAACTGGTATTCTTTTTGTAGGTCTGTGAACGAGATTATCGCCTGTCCCCTCCATACGTCTCCAAGGTGTGCTATATCAATCAATTTCCATTTACTAAAACCTTGCAGTTTGCCCACCTCCCGTAACATATCACTATCCCACAGCGGGGTTCTTTCTGTCAATCTATTGTCCCACCCTAGGAATTTGTTAGCCCTTGTCCACACATCTAGTACAGTCTTAGTGTGTGGAGGCATACTTTCTTTTCCTGCCCATTGATATAATGCTCCTGAGTATCCTCTAGCCCCCATCACCAAATGATCTACTCGATATGCTGGGTCGTTCCTGTCTGTGAATATCCAGTCATTGATCGTCATTAATTGCGATGCCCAGTAGTATTTCTGGAGATCTGGTATAGCCAGACCGCCTTCATATACTCCTCTCTGAAGCTTAGCTAGCGCAATTCTTGCCCCTCCTCCATCCCACAGTAATTTTCTTAGCTCACTGTCAACTTCCCTAAAGAATTTTTCGGGTATGGGATATGGGGTGTTCTGGAGGATATGCAACATTCTTGGCAGTGACATCATCTTGAATAGGACTGCTCTCCCCATCAGGGAAATCGGCAGAGTCCTCCAGTGGGGAACATCTCGTTTTAGGCGTTCCAATTGTGGCTGTAGGTTCCCTTCCAGAAATCCTGTATCTGTCTTGATAACAAGCATGCCCAAGTATTTGAAGCTATCTTTGACTTGGAGTTTTATTTCCTCACCGAGAACTGGCGGGGGGTCTTTTGATAGCATGCACATGAGGGACTTATCTCAATTAATCTGATATCCTGCATACCCCCCAAATAATTTAAAGATCTGTAATAACCGGCTTATTGTGAATCAGGGTCTTGCCGCATACAGGAGGACATCGTCTGCATATAGTGATATTCTCTCTTCCCATTGTTCCCCCCCTGGAATTCCAGAGATCACTGGATCCCCTCTCACCCATACCGCTAATGGCTCCAATGCCAGTGCAAATAGGACCGGGGAGAGAGGGCACCCCTGTCTCGTCCCCTTATGAAGAGCAAACGAGCGGGACACCAAACCATTCACCCGCACCCTGGCCAAAGGATTTTTATACAACAGTTGAATCCAGGATTGAAACCGGGGGCCAAACCCAAATCTTCCCAGGACCTCAAACAGGTAGTACCATTCCATGCTATCGAACGCCATACGAGCGTCTAGTGACAATAGTGCCGCTTCCACCCCTGGATTGGATCTTACTATGTGCATTACGCCATAGAGGCGTCTAAGATTGAGCCTGGTGCTGCGGTGGGGCATAAAACCAGACTGATCTGGATGTATCAATGTCGTAATTTGCCCCAGAAGGCGATTCAACAAGACCTTAGTCAGAATTTTGACTTCCATATTCAACAAGGATATAGGCCGGTACGAGCCACACTGGTCCGCCGGCTTACCCGCCTTGGGGATTACTACAATGGTTGCTGTTTGCTGATCTGCTGGTAAACCCCCCTTGTCCCTCGCCTCGTGGAACATATCCAGTAGGTATGGTGCCAACACACTCACCGTGCATTTGAATAACTCCACGGGTAACCCATTTGGTCCCGGGGCCTTCCCGGCCTGTAAGTCCTGTATGGCACCTATTATTTCTTCAGTTGTTATATCTTTCTCAATGTCCTCCCTATCCTTATCGGACAACACCGGAAGTCTCATTTTGGCTAGTAGTTCCCTACAATCCATTCCTGACCTGTCAGGGTTGGATGTGTAGACCTCTTCATAGTAGTCTGCAAAGACTTGCGCCAATTCCTCCCCGGTACTGTGCGTAACTCCCTGTTTGTCGTGTAGTTCCACTACCCAATTTCGGTCCCTATCCCTCTTCTCTAACCAGGCAATCATTTTGTTGGCCTTGTCCCCAAGATCATATACTCATCTTTGCGTGGCCAGTGCCGCCGATCTCGTGGCGTTGTTCGCCATGTCTCGCAGTTCCTGCCTCTTGATGTCGAGGCGGTGCGCTAATGCTTGATCGGTTCTTCCTCCCTCTATAAAAAGTGCCTCCATTTCCACCACTTCCGTCTCCAGTCTGTCCCATTTCAAACTTTTTTCCTTGTTGCTACCACCTATACTGGCCTGGATGTGTCCCTTTATGACTTGCTTAAATGCTTCCCACAGGGTGCAGGCAGAGTCTACCGTACCCTTGTTCTCCTGAAAATAGAGTTGTGCCCTCTCCCTAACCTTTTCGGTATCCACCTTGTTTTGAAAGAACCACAAATTTATTCTAGGTGGTAGAGTATTGTTTCTTGTCGGCCCCCGCATGGCCACCTCCACCCGAGAGTGGTCTGAGATACCTCGCGGACCAATTCGGGCATTGCAGAGCCAAGCTTCACCCCCCCTGTGTGTTAAGACGTGATCTAAGTGAGAGTAGCTGCAGTGTGCTGCTGAGTAAAAGGTGTATTGCCGAGTTCCGGGGTTATGTATCCGCCATAGATTCACCAAGCCCATGGCCTCAACGAATGCTCTAAATGGCTCTCCTCCTCTCTCTCTAGTTGTCGTAGTTTCCCTATCTAGCCCTGGGTCGATAGTGGAGTTCATGTCGCCCCCCAACATCAGTAGTCCTGGTGGGAGATCAACCAATAGGGTCCCCAGCACTGAGCACACCTCTGTCTGTATGACCGGAGGTATGTAACTTGAGATAACATTGATAGTCTGTCCCTCCCACTTTCCTGTGAGGGCCACAAAGCTACCCAGGGGGTAGTGCCAAACCTTCCCCACCACCAGTGGGAGACTTGTCTTTACAAGTATTCCCACTCCTCTGGATCCCGTTGTGTAGCCGGCATGGGCAACTAGCTTGTATCCATATCTATCTAGTGCTCGGTACCTATTACCCTTCAGTTGGGTTTCTTGAAGCAGCACCACGTCTGGGGAGTGTCGATGCAGGTACTGTAGTACTATCATGCGTTTAATACGATTCCCCAAACCATTCACGTTCCATGACATGACTTTAAGGCTAGTATTCCCTCGATGCTCCCTCTGTTGCCGCCCATTCGCATTCTGACCCCTCCCCTGGGATGTCACAGCCTCTGCAGATGCCATGTCTGCACTGGTTTCCCCGCCACACTATCAGCATACTGTACTAACATCACAAACAGACATTTCAATAGTAAATAAGAACCATAATCACAATAAAAACATAGTGAACACATTGTTCCCCCAATTGTAACAGCCCCTCTCCCTGCTACCCTGCTGGCGGGTGTGACAACCACCCACCTCCCCAACTCGCAGAGTGCCTGTCGCCCTGAACCTACTAACTATACGGGGGTTGGCCGGTGCCGAACTATAGAAGCACCCCCTCCAGGTCCCTCCCACCCCCAAATCTCAAAACATTTGTTCTAGTCCTGTAGCAACTTGATTGACATGTAACTACCAAAATTGTCTCTAAGAATGAGAGTCCAGTCTCGCAGACCCCCCACCCCTCCCACCATAATTGTATCATACGACCTGTCCTTCACAATCCTCAGCATAAGTTTTCTACGGGCTGCTTCTCTTTCCAGGCCCTCCTTCCACGTCGCTCGATACGGGCCGTTGCTCTCTTATTCAGTGCTCTCCGATGTCCTCTGTTGCATGTCTCATTGTCTCCCACGTTGGGAGTTGTGGCCCATGTTGCATCAGCCTTCAAGCCACTCCCATGCTTCTTCTGCGGAGTTAAAGTACCATGTTTTCCCTTTGGCGATGACTCTCAATTTTGCCGGAAACATCATAGATTACTTGATTTCTTTGGCACGCAGTTCCCTCTTTACTCCCTCAAAAGTTCGTCTCTGCCATTGGACATTCAGTGTGAAGTCTGGAAAGAACCGGATCACAGCGTCCTTGTATTGTAGGTCCCCATGTAAGCGTGCTGTCTGGAGGATGGTGTCCCTATCTCGGAAATTGAGGATCCTTGCAATAATTGTCCTGGCCGGGGCACCTGGCTTAGGCCTAGGGATGGGCGCCCTGTGCGCACGCTCTATAGTAAAGAAGTTGGAGATTCGTTTTGGCTTCAGGTGGTTTAGTATCAAATCCTCCAGGAACAGGTCAACACTGGGCCCCTCCATGCCCTCTTGAACCCCAACCACTCTTATGTTGTTCCTTTGTGCCCGCCCTTCTTGGTCTTCCAGTTTGGCCGCCATTGTTTCTTGTTGTTTTGTAAGGGCCTGGACCCGTCCCTCCAGGCTCTTCATGCTGGTCTTCAGCTGTGTCACCTCCATTTCCGTTGCGGCCACCTTGTCCGACATTTTCCGGAGATCCGCCCTCAGGAGATTAACGTCTACAGTCACTGCATCGATATTAGGATCTATCGTGCCCTTGAGTTCCGCAATGGCCTCCATAATCGCGCTCAGTGAGGGTTCCGCCGGTTCTTCTGGTTGCTGGGCCTGGAGTATCGCCGCCTGCACTGGGACCGCGTATTTATCCATTTTATTAGTCTGCGCCCCTGCGTGTCCTTTTGGCTTCATTCGTGTGTGTTTCGTGGCAACCTTCTATTTTTTAGGGTGTCCGAGGATTCCGGCTCTCTAGTCTGTCCTCCTCCGTGGGCTCTGTCTATTTTTATTTTTCCTTGTCGTAGGATAGCCAATGCTTATGCGCAGCACGTGTGCTCTCACTCATCGGCTGCCTTGTACCCTGGTTCGCCTCCTCTCCCGTATCGGGCGCGGTACCTGTCACTGGGTGTCGACCCCTCCTTGTGGTGTCTTGAACCTTTGTCATTCCTGTATCGCCCCTAGTGCATTCTGTATAGGCTGCCCACTGTACTTCCGTATCTTAATCTCAACTATCTCTTGTCGCTCTCAATGTTTCAGCTGTTTCCTCTTGAATGACCTTTACTCTTTAGGTGTCCCAGTCCCCAAGGCCATCAACAACAGTGCCGACCAGATTGGTCTCCAATATATGGCACCAGCCCCTCTTGTCAGCGCAGGCTCTGTGAATAGTTCCCAGCTCCCTGGTCCCCGGGACCTGGTCCCGAACGTCCGCGCGCCTCTTCACCCCTTTCAGGGGCCTCCTGGTCCCGATATGGCAGCGTGTGTCCCTGCGCGCTGTGCCTCCAGCAGGGGACAAAGGTTGGAGATAGCTGGGAGTGTCTCGTGAGTTTATGGGCTCTGGGTGTGCTGGGTATTTGGCCTGGTAGCCGTGTCTTTCCCTTGCGGTGCTGTGTGGGAAGGCGGGGGAGCAAGGCCGCTCCCTTCGATACGAGACCTGCTTACTTGTCCGCTCTGCCTGCTACTAGCTTACTGTGCTCTGGCACCACCCGCTATGGGTGGCCGCTCGTCTCTTCGCCTCCGTCTGCAGACGGTGTCGGCAGCGCCGCAATGCCTCACCAGTTCCTCTTCACGCGTCTCCCAGCCTCCGGCTGCGCCCGGTGTACGCGTCTCCGTCTGCAGGCCTCAGATCAGCCGTACGAATAAAGACGCCTCCTGTGCCACTGCCCCCTCCGATTCGGGACGATCGCTGGCCCTCAGCACTTCACCGTAGGTCGGTAGCTTTTTCGTCGCTACAGGATCGGCTGGATGTCCGGATTTTAAGGGTTTCAGAGACCCGAGGGCCAGGGCTCCGCTAAGACGCCTTCATTTCAGTTGGCTCCTAAGCCACGCCCCCGACGATGACATTGTTATAATGTCAGTAAACAAACAGTAACTAAGCACAACAGGCTAGCGCTGCTCGCCTAACGGAGCGTGGCTCCTCCTACCGTCCCAGCTTGTGCCAGGCAGCACTGGTGGGGGTGTCAGGAGCAGGGGCACAACTAGCTTCAAACTTTAGGGGGGGCACACACATTGGAGGCAGGGCATATGCAAAGCCTTGGTCAAAATGTCTTGTAGGGGCTCTCTTTACTGTTGTTGTATGCTACCTAATATGGGGAGCATTTTTGTGGACAATATGTGGCCAGTGGTGCATTTTAAAGCATACTGGATCAATAACATTGGTCTCAATTTAATATCCTTTAGTGGGATTTAAGGATTCTCTATCAAGAAATTTTAGCAGAATGAAAAGTGAATGCTACATTTAAATGCATATTGGGTCAGTAGAGCAAGCAGGATGTGGAATTTCAGGAACAATAAATGGCAAACTGTGCCTGACAAAATGCACTGGGCCAGTTGAATTGGTCTTAACATATTGGGACTTAACAAAATACAAGATATTTAGGCATGCTTCCACAAACGAGATTCTTCAAAATTTGTAGCAAATGGTGCAGTTTAAATGCAATTGTTTTGTTATTGTTCTGTTCTTAGCACGTTTCTCAGCACACAATATGTTTATGTTAGAATACAAGCCTATTAGAAGCAACCACTCTCTTGCTATCCCTTAGAAGGATGACTTATGCCCAGACACTGTAATTCAGAAAATAGTGAATCTATATTTAGTAGTAGTGCATGGTAATCCTGTGTTCCATCTCCCATCAAGTATGCATTGTTTTGATACACTTAGCTTGCCTGAAATGCATTTATCATTTGTAAAGGTTTTGGCCTCAACAGCAACTGGAGTGTATAAAGTGAGCATTAGGGGGCCGATTCCGATCTCGGCCGGTAGGGCTCCGAATCGGATTCGGCATAACCGGATCCGATTCGGAGCCCTATTTCCCGACCGATTCGTACGCGCGTCCGGACGAGCGAGTACGATGCAAAATCGCCGACCGACTCGTTCGGGCGTCCCAACCGCTCCGACCGACTCGCTCGGACACGACGCGCACCGCGCAATGGAGACGTTCCCCGGCCGGGTAAGTACGATGCGTGCCGCGAGCAGTCCGACCGACACGCGCCGTCCGGCTCGAAAGAGCAGTCGGAGCCGTACTTCGGGGGTCCGTGTCAGACCCCCATGTACGCGTAGTCGCGCGAGTCGCACACAGGGGGACCCATGGGTCCCCCTACCTGTGCATGTACGGGCGCGAGTCGCTCCGCTGCGTGCCCGCTGTAGGGGGTGCCCTTGTTCGCCTCGCACCCATTGAGGCAATGGGAGCCCGCGCACGCGTTAGTGACGACCGGCTCCCATTGACTTCAATGGGAGTCCGACTCGACTCAGAGTGCGCATAGCATACGGACGCATCGTACTCGTTCGGTCGGGCTGCACGGGTCCGATTCGGTCGGAAATCTCTCCGGGTCCGGCTCGGTCGGAGAGATTTCCGTCCCGAATCGGAATCGGCCCCTAAGTGTGATTATCAATGGCGCCTCTCACACAAATTAGACTTAACTAGGATATCAACGGGTAAACTTTGTTAGGCGATTTCCTGGCATGGCACTGTCCTGCCAGCTGCTGGTTTTAGGGTCCAATAATACAGTGGCAGTGGCAGAAATTAACCCTAGTTCAAAAGTTATTTGGTTCACGCTCCTTTTTCCAGCTAGACTCTGAAGAGTCAGTGAGAGTCTGTTGAGGAACTCAAGGTGGGTGAAGGGGTCAGCCGTGAATTGCCATTTGTGGTGAAAGAGTGTTCCATGTCACTTCCACTTTGCTATTTTAGTCATTTGAATTCCATGGCAGCACAGAATCATTGCCTAAGCATGTATGTCATACATGATATTAGTATCAGGAGAGTTTTGAATAAAAATACTTTCAAGAAATATGCAGCAACAGTTCACGGAGAACAAATGCTACAACTTAAAATCTTACATTTGTAGAAATTAACTTAAGTATTATAGATGGTGTGGTGCATGTGTTTAACTGGAATCCTTGCGTGGGGAAAAGAATCATGAAATATCATGTCTTGGGGTTGGGGTAATGTTCAGTAGAAGCATAAAAATGTATTTATAGAACAATGGTGGGCTGGCTTCTAACAGCAGTGATGTGTGCCAAGTCAGAACATTTAAGAAAACTGTTTTGGTAAACATTACTAAGGAGCACTGCTCCTCCTCTTAAACTAGCCCATTCGCTCCCACTCCCTAAACAATTGTAGAGACCTATTTATTTTTATTTATTTGATGAGTTATATATAGCGCTGGCTAGACCCGGAGGTATCAGAGCGCTGTACATGAGGTTACATTGTTACATCAGTTACAAGTTACACATTGTTCCAAGTATAGACATATGGGAGAAAACATGAGGTTATACAATAATACGAGTTATTATCTGTAAAATAGCCAGGAGAACATGTCTTATGGGTAAAGGAGGGTAGAGGGGGAATTGGTAAACAGGAGGGAGGGATGCAGATTGAGTCCGGCGGAAAGCCAAAGAATCAAGGAAGGAGGAGGTGGGGGAAGGAAGGAGACACGACAGGGAGACGGGGAAAACAATGTCAGATGTCCGGCTGGCAGTAGCGGCCCATGGAGGAAGTTCCGTAGGCGGTGAGGCGGGCGGGGAGGTCAGGGTGGGGGTAGTAAACACCGGAATATGGACTGACGGAGGCAAGTAAACAAGTAACAAATAAAACAAATTTCGAGGCGCGCTGCATTGATGCAGCGCGCGCAACGAAATTTGTTTTATTTATTTAATTGTTTACTTACCTCCGTTCGTCCATATTCCGGTGTTTACTACCCCCCACCCTGACCCTCCCCCGCCCCGCCTCACCGCCCCACGGAACTCCCTCCACGTGCCGCTACTGCCGGCTGGGTAGGTGACGGCCGAGGGGGAGAACCTGAGCCAGACTCCTCTATAGCTGCATAGGACAGCTCCACCGGGCATCGGCCAAGGTTGCTCATGCTCCGTGTTAAGAACAAACAGTTTTTAGGTATCCGCCCGGGGGCATCGTCATAGGTCATCGGGAGAAGGTCCACCGTGACCTGGGGCAGGCCCGGTGGGGGGAGGGGGTATTGCCGCCTGCTCAATGTGTCATTAGGGCCCCCTGGGGAAAGGTTGGTATTCCGTTCAGGCATTGCCTGGGGGAGAGTTGGTCCTGGGGCAGCGCACCGCCCTATCACTGCTGCTCCTTCTGTTGCTGACTCTGATGGGAGCGAGGGGGGACACTGTCACCGGCCTCAACGGGGCGAGTGGGTAACAAAAATTGCGTGGCTTTGCGGATCATGAACAAAAAATCGCGGGAAAAGGAGAGTTGAAGGGCCACCATCAACAAATAGCCTCAGGTGAGTCCAAAGGTTCAGGGAGAGGGTAAGACACAGGGGTTGAGAGCCGGAAAGGTAATCCCTCACCAGGGGACTCCCGGCCGGAGATCCTCACATGTCGGCCATCTTGACCATGGGAGCCTGTAGGTGCCTGGATGGTCTACTGCGAAAGGCACAGAAGATCAGCAGAGCTCTTGGGCGTGGCCGTGCACCAGGGTCAGACCTCAGGGAAAGTGATGCCCACACAATGAACAGAGGTAACCGGCTTGGTTAGCTGCTCAGCCACAAGGCCGTCTTCAAAGCCCGAGTCCGCCTGACCTCCGCCATTTTAGGGTCAGGCAAATCCGTGCAGAGACCTCTCATCCACCCCCGGGGGTAAAGCCGTGGGCAGCGTTATGCCGGAGGACCTCTCCCGCATTTTGTGGGCCGCAGTGCCTCTGTTTTAGGCCCGTGCCTTTCCTCTGCTTTCCGATCGCTCTCCGTATGGGACCGATTCAAAGGCCTGGATCCACAAAGCCACCCGGTTCCCTCTCTCAGCGTATCTTGAGCCGGAGGGCCCAGGGGGAGCTTCACTCAGCTGGCGGACTTAAGTTTTTTGAGTGCCCGCGTGAATCCACTCTCCTCTGCCCAGAGGCCCCAGGCCTGCAATCAGGGCACTGTTATAGGGATTGGGGATTCACTCACCGGGCTGATGTCTGCTCCAATGCCGGCCCACTGATCCTCTGGGCCTCCGCGTTGCAGCTGTGTTCAGGATCTCGAGCTCTCACAAGGCGCGTCCTGCTTCTGGCGCGATGCACCTAATCCCTAACCTTGATGCCCTCTCTTCTCTCCCAGGATCTCAGTTATTCCTCCACAACTCTATCTTCCGAGATAGGTACACAGTGAAATGTTACTATTAGAAGGAGGCACATGAGAGGTCAGCCTTTAGATATTGCAGATCGGCTGAGTAGTTTCCTACCTTAGAGACATTCAGACCTACCTTAGCGTTGATTTAATAGTATATCATGATTAACAAAGCACTGTCACTATATGATTCTTCTCTCTGTCATCCCAGAAACTCCTTCCCTCCCCCTCAACTAACTGTATCTCCCTTTCTTCACTCTCTACCTGTTCTAAGATGCCTAAGGCTAGTTACCTATAAATCACTGCTGCCTATCCAGTGAGATACCAATATCATGGACAATAACTGCTTCATACACAATCCTCCTTTCTCATTCTCTCTGCCTTGCCCATGTTTTCTCTTTTCCATTCCCTTTGTGCTGTTAGGTGATCTTATGACAGCTTCAACAGCTATAAAAATGAGCAACAACACACCTTAAGATAGAGACAACAACAACTGAAGTCCATTCATTCTAAAATTATAAGTTAATACTTTCTTTACTTTGAACTTTAAATTTCCCTTGGTTTTTGTCACTCTCTCTGTGTCTCTATTTCTAGGCTTCCTTCAGTCTCCATCCTCATCCTGGTCAAGGGGATCTCATTGGTGAGCTGCAAGCGATATTTACATCAAAAGCAGAGAGCACAAAGTTGGATTCTTGACCACCCAACTGGAGGGAATGCTTGCCATTAGATGGTCACCATGTTTCCTGCCACCAGTCCTTGCACAGCTGCATGGCTTTTTGGCTGGTGGGACTCACAGGCCTAGAATGTGTCAATGCCCTGGCTATCTCTTTGGCAGTGCTGCTCGAAAAGCATGAGAATTTGACTACTTTTTTAATGAGGCCAGGGGCACACATTTTATTGCAGTCACTTTCAAACTTTTTATGCTGAGCCACACTTGAGTTAAAAGTATTTTGGTACAACCTACCCCTGCCCCCCTCGCACCATGATGTAGCCTAAGATATTTAACAGTGAGCATTGATTACTGTAGATGTTTCACTTTAGAATTTTAGGGTACTTGATTGGACAAAAATCAAAGGTAGGAGAACAAACATATTTTCTGATACATTACCCTACTCCACCCTCCAAATGTGTAAAAAGCTGGGATGTCACAGCATTTCCAAAACCACCAACTAGGCCAAATGCAAACTCCACTGAAATTCATGGAAATTTTTCTTCATTTCACATATCCTTTCTACAGCAGATTTTGCAGAAAGAAAAAAGTGATGGATAGAATGCTTGAATTATATAAGTCACTTGTAATTACTTGGGACCATGTTCCAGTCCATTGTTTTATTTATTTTTTGTTGCCCACCATGCCATCTCAGACAGGAATGAGAAAGATGTACATCAGCCTGAGTACTGCTTAAATAGGAATAGCCTAGGCTAAACCAGACCTAGAACCTTATTAATGGGAACACAAGTAACCCAAAACCAGTTTCGCCCTTTTAAGGCCTCGACAGTAGGATGCAGCTTGAGTCCTATTGCACATTCAGCGTAGAACCCAGGTCTGGGCACACGCACCACTCTTTGAGTGTCACATCAAAGAAAATAAAAAAGGGATGGATGGATTGCTTGAATTAATCTTAGCCACTGGTAATTACTCAGAGCTGCAGTTTAGTCCATTGGTTTTTGCCCACCATGTGCCCTCAGACTGGAACCAGCGATATGCAAATCAGCCTTGGTACTTGTCCAATTTTGAATCACTGCAAATGACGAGGGCTGTCCTTAACTAAGTGATATCAATTTTTTCAATCTCAGAAAGATGAAAGTTTGAGACACCACTACTGGAATTCAACATTTATGCAGGTTGTGTGTAGATGTCTGCAGTTGGCCCAATAATGTTCCATATTACTAATGATATACAGTTGCCTATAATGTGCACTAAACAGAAGGGAGCATGCTTTTTTCCTTTGTGTCAAGATGCAATATATCTTTTGTACACTTTATGTTTAAATAGTGTTTCACAATATCGATGTCTTTACAACAGCATGAAAATATAAGACAAAATGCTATTAAAATGTATGTTATACTTTAATATACTAGGCTAACTGTAAACTTTTAACGAAGGCAAAATTCTTCTGGCATGGCACCATCTATCTCTTAACTCCCATTTGATGGGTACTTATTCCAGATCTTTGGTTGGAGTAAAAGTGTTGCTCGGAACCCTGCTGTTATTTGTTGGTGATTGTGTGAAGCAATAATTGCAGCTTTGACTTATTTCACCTGTTTACTTTACATAGCAAGTCACAATTCTTTATTATTGACATGAAACAATCATGTAATTTAATGATAACATGCAGTTGTATTTCCTGAGACAGGAAGGCAGCGGAGATTTATAAAGCAAAAAAACACGCAGCGGACTGTCTGGCAGCAACTGTCCTTACAGGAATACTATGTCGTTGTGGCTGAAGGTCAGGCCAGCAGCTCCAGCCCAGCTAGCCCAGCCCAGGGAACCTGACGGGGGCTAAAGCCCTCTCAGCCAAACGGTAGTTGCGCGCCTGGTCAGGAAGCACTATAAATGCGTGACCTATGCATTTTAGTGCGGTGATACGGACCACTGCACTATTTCGCATTAGTCTAACACCTGATGTGTGGTAATTGGCAAGGCTGTCTCCAGGACCTGTGCATTAGCACGGCACCACCAGGTACTGTGCTTGACTGCTGGCTGAGGAGTTCGAAGTCTCCCCTTGTTGGTTTAAGACTGATGCCAAAATGTTTCCTTCTCCTGGAAGACTGTCCCCTATAAATGTGCATTTAATGTACTACGTTCAGCCCTGCAAAGTACCATGCATCAGGCGTTAGACTAACGCAAATTAGTGCGGTGCTCTGCATCACCGCACTAAAATGCATAGGTCACTCATTTATAACGCCCTTTAGTCCAGGTGGGGCCTCAGCGGCAGTGCACTCTGTGAGTGCTGATCAGTCTTCACAGTGCTGTCACTTGTGTGACTGCCACCATGCTGCATGTGATAGAGCGAAATGTTCTTGTGAATTGTAGGGGTGCATCATAATCACTGATAGGCCGCACCCACATGTATTCAGACATATATTCGTTTATATCCCATTGTATACTCATGCATGTTTAGTAAAGAATGAATAGTTCACTGAGACAAAGTGAACTCAGCAGTATAATGGTGTTAGGATAATGATGTAATGAAATGCTTATTGAATTGTGTGAACATAACGCATAGAGAAATTAGTTCGTGTGTAATGTAATTGTAGTAGTTTAAACGTGCACCATATTAAAGTTGCACATGTAATTCATTGTTTGCATATGAATCGTAATGAAAATGCTTATGGGGAAAAGTAAGAGGTGTGTTTAAAAGTCATATGTAAAGGCCGGACTACATATATGCTTAGGGAAGGCCTGGTTTATTCTTATGTTAGCTTATTTCGTAGGCAGTGAAAGGATTCTCTTGGTAAGGCTCTCTGGGCACAAACGGTAGATTTAATTTGCACAGTAGAAGGTTTCTGTTGAAAGTATCTTTTGTTGCAGGTGCAAGGACACATGTCTCGTTAGTAAGACTAACTCTTTGTTTTCGAAAGCTAGAGAGAGGGAGGCATGGTACGGGGAGTGAAACGGAATGTAGGGATGATACTTTCAGCGGAGAAGGTGCCTGGGACTCAAGGTCAACGCAACCGTCCAGGATGAAGTCACCGTTTCAATGGAAAAGCACAAGAAAGAAGACCTGGCCAAGGAGGCGTGACAAAGGCGTGTACAATTGTAGTGTGGTTTTGTATTAGGGATAGTGCCCTGAGGGAGGAGGCCAGAGAAGAGGTAGGGGAGACCTGAGAGAAGGACAGAGCTGAGCTTAGGTATTATGTGATTGTACTTCTTAGGAAGTCCTCACAGCTGACACCTTTTATTCTTTCTTGCCTGGGAAATCGTTATGCAGGGATGCCACTTAGCGTTAGTGTAGGGACAGCGATTGATTTTAAGCTTGCTTAGTCCAATGAAGAGCAATTTAGAAATTGGAGCAATCATAGTCTGGTTGATCCTCCTAGAACTTTCTATTCTCCTTATCCTGAGTCGGATGAGATTCTTGCGTAGATTATTATTTGTATTAGTGCCCATCTATTTCTTTAACCTCGTGTTGAGGTGCTTGCACGTTCAGTTATTTTTGGCGATAATAAATTCTCAAACTTGAATTCGGAGTCAGTGGTCCTTTTAGATAGAATGAATGCTGATATTTAACCTGATGAGATTCTCTCCTTTACACTATTCAACAGGTAAAAAGACCTTGGCGACCTGAGGGTTCTTATAGATAATTAGATAAGAATCAGCGTTATCAGTTGGTAGCAGAGTAGGATGGTTACCTTTGATGGTAAGGGGAGATCTAGAGCAAGATAGGAGATTAAGTTGCCCCATAGAGCCCGAGTGACGCAGATCCAGAGGACCGCGGGAGAAGGATGTCGGAGGTCGTGGAAAACTGACGGAGAGTGCCGGTGCGGCGGAAGTAGCAGTTCGTAGTAGAGTGAGTATGAAAAGAGTGATGTTTGGTAGATTGCGGTGTTTTATTGTTGTGTGATGTCTTGCGGAGTTGGAAAGAGAGTTGTGTGATTGAGAAACGGACCGTGAGCGCGCGCGGGACCGGGAGATTTATTGTGGTGTAGAATACACCCAGAGTGAGAACGTTGACCAGAGGTTGTGGGGGTCACGAGACGTCATTGACAGACCCACTGAAGATAGGGAACACATGAGTGAGTGTGTGAATAACCAACGCAGGTCGTAGGTTATTGTGTGCAGAACATCGAGTGATTGAATCCTATCGAGTGTGTTAAAGGCGATTGTCCGGTCGTTTCGCGGACAGACGATTGCCAGATTGAGGTCAACGAGCTCAAGAGGCTGATCGGTCATTGGTAAGACTGACGGTCAGAGAGGTAATTGTTCGGTAGGACGGACATTATTTCAGAGTATGATTGGGACAGATGCGAGTGAGAACAAGTGAATTAGAAAGGAGGGGAACTGCTGCGAGCGGAGGAAAAGTGACGTCAGACAAGTGCCGCGCTGCGATAGGCCGGTTGGTGTGAGCCGCGCTGGTATTGGAGGATTGAAATCAGGAAGTAAAAGCGGACATTTTGAGTGAAAATACAAAGTTGATTCATCATGAAATGTTTTAAAGCTTTACGGGAACTTTGTAGAGGTGATAGACATGTGGTTGTTCGGGAGGGAGAGGAAGCTCCTCCCGA
The DNA here is from genome assembly GCA_963921515.1 of Calotriton arnoldi. Lineage (NCBI taxonomy): Eukaryota > Metazoa > Chordata > Amphibia > Caudata > Salamandridae > Calotriton > Calotriton arnoldi. The sequence goes on along the minus strand of CAWUFW010012358.1, from coordinate 252,128 downwards.
GGATACACCAGCACATTATATGGCAAAGAATGTAGGATTGCATACCATAATTTGGCTTGAGAATTGGCATAAAATGACAGAAGCAGAAGGAGAATTGTCGTTCCCTCGATATGGTACTTTCAGGTTAGAGGTGCTGTACCAGCTAAAGAGTGTAATGGCTTCATTACGACCACTGCCTAGACCAACACAGTTTGAGGCACTACATGCGTGGATAAGAGCAGCGTATGATAGGAAGAAGGACAGATGTCAAGAAAGGGTGAAGAAATCGGTCAGGGCATTCCAAGATGCAAGGTGGGATGCATTGGAGAAAAGGTGGAGAGTGGAAACGATCGAAGGAGATAAGTTGTACCCATTGTTAGTACAAAATGGGAAAATAATAAGAATCGATGAGGACGACAGTGATCTAGATGACAGCTTGTTGGATAGGATGTTGGCGGAGAGGCCACCACCATTTAATCCAGATTCAGAAGAGGGAAAGACGACCCCAGCAGTGGCAATAGTTGACGAGAGCCAGAACCAGACTAGCATGAGAGTAGTGGGAAGGATTTCCACAGGAACGGAGGGGGCAACGGCGTCTATGATAACACAGCCTCCTGCGGGGAACACAAGATTACCGGACTCCTTGACAGTACCGGTTACCATTGGCCCTATAGTACCGGTATATGACCCAGACCGAGTGAGAGAAGGGAGCTCCGTACCGATGAGAAGGGAAGAAGGAAACAGTGAGAGTGGGAATGGGTTTGGAGTAAGAGTGGTTCATTTCCCAAGACCAATGGAGACAAGTACGCCGTTACCGGCTACTGCGGACTCTTCCTTTAGGCGAGAAGAGGAGAGACCAGAAAGACCGAGGTCTTTGCGGGAATCTAAGTCAGCTTTGAGGGAATGGACACCAACAGTAACGAACCAAGAGGATAGGATGCAAAGAGATAGGGCACAAAATGTCTCGGAAGACAGACCAAGTTCCAGGAATATGATGGAAGGGAATAGACCACAAGGACAGAATAGTGACTGTGACGAGCGAGATGGCTCGGGTTGTCGAGACGTACTGAGGAGTGCAGTACAGGCAAGGTTGCTAGACGTAGTGAGGCTGAAAGCAGAGGTAGACGAAATGATCAGTGGGGGCCTGCCTTTGGAAAGGATAGAAATTTATGGATCAGATGAACTGCTGTTTGTAGCAAAGGATGTGACTCGAAAAGCTAGAATGGCACATGGTAGATTGAAGGAATTGGCCAAAAGATATGAGGTAGACCTGAACAAAACTAAAGCGTTGCAGGGACCACATAGATTGCATTACAGTGATCAGGAGCTGGAGGAGAAAAGAATAACAGGATTAAGGACACACACCAGAGACCTGATTATAGGAATGAGAATATGGATTTTGTTGGACAAATGGGAAGAAAGGTGGTCCAAGAAGAAACCAGTAAAGAGAGCAGAAGGGGAAACGCCGCCGCCAGGAGGGGGGCGACGGGTGTTGGAAATTTTCCTTTACGGGAAGTACAGAATGGAGGGTACGTGCATGTGCCGTGGAATAGAGGTGATTTGGCTGCATTTACTAATGATTTTCCTCGGCTGAGGGAAAAACCAGTGGAGTGGTACAAACAGGTTGAGCAATTTGTGAAAATTTCAAAGGTATTGTGGATTGATTTGAACACTTTGTTTGACATAGTGGTACCAGGAGATTTGTGGACAGCTTGTAAAGTCGCTATTGAGTGGCCGACTTCAGAACCAGAGAGAGAGGCGGTTACAAATGGTCCATCACCACTAGTCATGAAAAAGTATGAACAGGTGATTACATGGTTGAAACTGAAGATTTCACCTCAAGATATAGATTGGGTTAAGATAGATCGGACTGTACAGGAACCCAAGGAAACGGTGCATGAATATTATGAAAGACTTCTGCAAGCTTTTAAACAGTATAGTGGGTTAGATATCTTGGACCCCAAGGATATGGGACAGTTTGTCTCAAAGTTTGTACTGGGCCTGAGAATGGAAATCAGCCTCATGATACAGCACCATTTGATCTGCTGGCAGAACAAGCCAGATGAAATTCTGCGGTATGCGAGATACTGTAGTGATGAGGTGGATTCGAAACATCGAAAGCTAAAAGGCAAATTAATGCTTGTCCAGATGCAGACAGCACAGAGTCAGCCTAGTGGAGGGACCTTAGGGAGAAAGCAAGGAAATTTCCAGGGAAACCAGAATGGGCAGGGACAGGGAAAGGGAAAACCAGTAGACCCCAAGACAGGAGTGGACGTGGCCACATTGAAGAAGACCACTGCGTGTCATCTTTGTCGCCAGGTCGGACATTGGAAACGCGAGTGTCCTTTGAACCCAGTAAATCAGGTGCAGGAAGAGGAAGAGGGGGCTCAGGCACCCGCGCAGGAGGTAGTTAACACCATAACGAGACCTAGGACGATGAAAGGTGGGGTTTACAGTTCTCACGCACAGATTCCCCAAGCTCCAAGGATTTCACAAGGAACACGAACGTACCAACAGATGCCCCTGTTCGAAGGTTACGATGAGGATAGCTCAGACCCTTTATCCTGACGGTGCCTGAGAGGGGAGGAAGACTGCACACTTGGAGCAGTCTTGGAGGTAGACCAGAGAGGACCTTTTGTGGAGGCAGAGATTGAGGGCAATCCTGCAACACTTTTGGTTGATACTGGAGCTACCAGGTCTACTGTAAGATCCGCAGTAGTCCCTAACCTACCCCTCTCGGGACAATCAATCCAGGTTGTTGGAGTAGCGAACAAGAAGATAAGCAGCCCATTGACAGAACCGATCCTAGTAAAGATAGGTTCTTTCCAAACTAGACATCAGTTTGTAGTGTGTGATACGAGTCCAGTTTGTCTTTTGGGAAGAGATCTGTTGTGCAAGTTGAACTGCACGATTTATTGTACACCACGGGGAGTGGAGGTCCAGACGAGAGATGACGATGCTGACTTTAAGATTGCCAATCAGCATCTGTGTATAGATCTGTACCCAATGGTGACGGTGGAAGAACTTCCACCTGACCTGAGAGACGCAGTGTCGTCTGTGGTGTGGGATTTTGCAGGAGACGAAATAGGTCTAATCAGAGGGGTTGAACCAGTGCGGATTGAGGTGAAACAGAATGTTGATTTCCCAAGAACACCTCAATACAACCTGTCGACAGAAACGATTGCAGGAATAAAACCTGTGATCGAGACTTTCATTGAGAAGGGTATTTTAAAAGAGATCAGAGGTAGTCCCTGTAATTCGCCCATAATGGGACTACAGAAACCGAGCGGGAAGTACAGGATCGTGCAAGACCTGCGAAAGGTCAACACGATAGTAGTCCCTTGTTGTCCAGTGGTACCGAATCCTTCAGTAATACTGTTCCAGATCCCATGTGAAGCCGAGTGGTTTACGGTTATCGATTTGTGTCAAGCCTTCTTTTCGATACCACTCCACGAGGAAAGCCAATTTCTTTTTGCGTTCAGGCTAGAAAATCGCGTGTTAACATGGTGTCGTATCCCTCAAGGGTATACGGAAAGTCCATCGATCTTTAACCAGATCCTGAAGAAGAACCTTGAGAGTCTCGTGTTGCCGCAGAACTCAGTTCTCGTGCAATACATAGATGACTTGCTCATTGCCTCAGAAACAGAAGATGCTTGCAGAATTGACACTGTAGCACTGTTGAACCACTTAGCAGAGAACGGACATAAGGTGTCCCCGAACAAGCTGCAGTACTGTTTGAAAGAAGTACAGTACTTGGGACACAGATTGGAAAAAGGCAAGAGGAAGGTGTCGCCAGATCGAATTGAGGCAATAATGAGCATGACAGTACCCACGACACAGAGAGAAGTTAGGATGTTTCTAGGAATGGTTGGCTATTGTCGACAGTGGATTCCTAGTTTCTCCTTGAGAGCAAAGCCTCTGCAGAGGCTTACGCACAAGGATGTAAGTGATCCGGTACCATGGGACGAGGAGTGCTTGATATCATTCCTGAAACTGAGAGAGGATTTGTGCAGGGCTTTGGCATTGGGAATGCCTGATTACAACAAGGCCTTTTCATTGTTTTGTTACGAAAGGGAAGGATGTGCATTAGCAGTGTTAGCTCAGAACCATGGAGGTGTCCGTAGACCAGTTGCCTACTTTTCAGCTACTTTAGATCCAGTAGCTTCTGCGTTGCCCGGATGTCTAAGATCCGTTGCTGCAACAGGTGTCAGCATTGAAAGATGTGAAAGCATTGTAATGGGACATTCATTAACTGTACATGTGCCACATTCGGTTGAATTATTGATGACCAGGACCAAGACCCAGCACCTAACGAACAATAGGTTAACGAGGTACGAGCAAGTCATACTTGCCGCAGAGAATGTGACTCTGAAAAGGTGCTCTGTCTTGAACCCTGCGACATTGATGCCTACACCGAGCACGGATGATGAAGATTGTGCGGACCATGATTGTCTCGATGTGACCGAACTTTGCACCAAACCGAGACCTGACATTGTCGATGAGCCATTGGCTGACCCAGATGAAATTTTCTTTGTCGATGGTTCATGCTTAAGAGACAGTGTGGGGCAATTGAGAGCAGCGTTTGCTGTATGTACCATTTCAGGAGTGGTCGAGGCTGCTTGCCTAGAAGGAGTACGCTCCGCGCAGGTAGCTGAGATCATTGCCTTGACCCGTGCCTGTTTGGCCGCTGATCGAATTCGAATCACGATTTACACAGACAGCCAATATGGTTTTGGCGTGGTGCATGACTTCGGGCAGTTATGGTCTCAGAGGGGATTTTTGACATCATCTGGCTCACCCATTCGTAATGGAGAATATGTAAGACAATTGTTAGAAGCATTACAGCATCCGAAAGAAATTGCTGTGGTAAAGTGCTCAGCCCATGGGAAGGGGGAGGACTTTGTATCCTTGGGAAATAACTATGCGGACGAAGTCGCCCGCTTCTGTGCAGAACAAGGATGCATATTCACAGGAAGAGAGATAGAAGAGAGCCAAGAAGGAACCGAGCTCAGCATAATGTTGACCATGGCAGACACTTGGGAAGAGCTTAGCGATTGCAGGATGAAGTTTCAAACCAGGAGAGAGAGGGATGGATCAAAGCTGGGTGTGAGAAAGGAGACGTGGATGTGTGGGTATCAAACGATGGGAGAGCCGTGTTGCCAGAAGAATTGCTGAGTCCGATGGCTAGATTGATACATGGACAGGCACACCTGGGTAGAGACGCAATGATGAGAGTGTTCCGACAGACGTGGTATAACCCACGGTTCCGAGCAATGGCAGAAACGGTATGTCAGAGGTGTGTTACGTGTCAGCAGATGAATGCTGGAAAGAGAACGGTAGTCACGTTGAGTCACATTGGAAGGTCGGGAGGGCCCTTCAATAGACTACAGTTGGACTTCGTGGAGATGCCTAGGTGCAATGGGTTGAGGTACATTCTAGTGATAGTATGTGTATTCTCTCGGTGGGTGAAGGCTTACCCCACACGCAGGTGTGACACTCTGACAGTGGCTAAATTACTGTTGAGGGAGCTCATCCCTAGATTCGGGATCCCGACCTCTTTGGAATCAGATAGAGGAGGGCACTTCCATAGCGAAATCATGAAGTTACTTTGTGCAGCGTTGAACATTGACCAGAGACTCCACTGTAGCTACAGACCGGAGGCTTCTGGGATGGTGGAACAAGTTAATGGAACTTTGAAAGCCCGGATGGCAAAAATGTGTTCTTCGACATCCCTGAAATGGCCCGACGCCTTGCCACTGGTGCTAATGAGCATGCGAAGTGTCCCAGACAGAAAGACCGGGTTGTCTCCCCATGAAATATTAATGGGGAGGGCAATGAGACTGCCAGCAGTACCAGCTACAGCCTTGATAAGCATCACTGATGATTTGATTCTCGATTATTGTAAAGGACTCTCTGATGTGGTCCGTTCTGTATCCCAGCAGGTCCAAGCAGCAGTGGTTCCAGCCTCGAGTGATCTGTGCCACGACTTGTGTCCCGGTGACTGGGTGCTCGTCCGGAAGCACGTGAGGAAGAGTTGCTTGGATGCCCGTTGGCGTGGCCCGTATCAGGTGATTCTGATCACGAACACAGCAGTAAAGTGTGGAGGATTGCCGAACTGGGTGCATGCTTCCCATACCCGCAGAGTTCCAGCACCCTTGGAAGAAACAGCTCCTCTCGTAAATGAAAACCCAGCTGATGTGGCAGGGCCACATGGGAGGACAAGTCAAGCTGTAAGGGTCGCTGACACAGCTGGTGGTGCACTAGAGCAAGCTGAAGGGGGTTTCCACAGTTCGAACCCTGACTCAGAGACCGAAGAAGGAGACGGTGCAGTGGGAGGAGAAGAGTCAAATTCAGCAGAAAGAGGAAGTAGTGCACTGGGTATAGGAGGGGAAGGCAGACGAACGAACAGAAGTGCAGAAAGTTGGCCTGAGACACAGAGGCGACTGAACTTGAGGTTAGCACCTGAAAGAGACCTTGCTCCAGTGTCTGAAGTATCTGAAACGGAAGCAAGTGACGAAGACCAAGCACAAGACAGTCGGCGAAGGTCAAAGAGAACAAGAGTGCCTTGTCGCAGATACTCTACCCCTGAGTGGACTTACACTGTGTTTGATGCAGGGGGTGGTGAGTACGGGAAGGCTGAGGTCAGTGCAAGTGGTCTGTCGGAGCCCGAATGTGGTGGTGAAGGTGGTGCTGCGGATGCCAGGGCTCGAGATAGAAGGAACACTGACACTCACGGTTCCGAATCCCCCGCTTCTGAGTGAAGTCCGAAACTTGCTTTTGCATCGACTCGAATTCCCGCCTTTTGGAGTTGAGCCGTCTTCACATGAAGTGCTGATTTTGCGTCTTGAACTTTTGTATCACGTTCTGGTCTCGCTCAATGAGGATCTCATTGTGGATCAGTTATGAACTGTAAATAAAAGTCTAAAAGAAGAAGATAACCTAGGTCCGAGTGGAAGAAGAATAAACTTAGGGACTTTCCACAAGAAGAGGAACGAAAACTAGGGAAGTCTTTTTCTGGACTGTGTAAATAAGTTGTGATCGGAAAGGGAAAGCCCGGAGATTTCATGGTTGCTCGAGCTGGTTAAGCAAGTCACAAATAAAGGACAGAGACTTTTTCAGAGTTCTTTGCGATAACCAAGACTTTTGAGAACTTTTTGAAACCATGGAGCCGGGAGATCCCAATCGTAGATCAAAATGGATTGTAGGCATTCTTATAAGTAGTGTAATAATTTCTATAATCATAGTAGTTGTAGTCTCATATACTGGTTCGCACGAGCCAGAAGTAGAGGCAGTGACAGGGACACCGATACCTATCACACCTAGCCAGAAGGGGGTAGACAGGGCAGCTGATAGAGCTTTGCTATTAGAAGAAAGTCGTAGATTACATGTAGATTTGTCTAAAGGGAATTTTAAGTTAAATGCATATGCTAAGTTGTTGTATGAGTATGTTGACGTGATGGATGCGAAAGATTGTTATGTGTGTATGCAGTTGCCTACTTCAGTGGATGAGGGTATTAGGTATCACCATCTTCCACTGACTTATGGTATTTCATGTAGTCTTTTGCTTAGTTTGTTTTATGAGAGAGATCAGTTCGAGTATTTCTTTTCCAATTTCGACGCAGTGCTTCCTGAAGTCCCAGCTTACAAGCATTTGAATAAGTATGACTATTATAAGACAGAAGACAGACTGAGGAAGTACTTCATACCGAGTTTGGCATTGGATACAGCATTCGCACACAGAAACAATCTGACTTGTTTGATGTCGGATGTAGAGAGAAAGTTTGTAGATCAGGTTGAAGATAGGTATAGAAAGCTGACTGAATCCCGAGATTTAGGGCATCACAGGACAGATTGGACAGAGGAAGAACGGTTGCATAAGACCAGGGGAAGCTATGGTCCTATAGCGTTAGATAGGGAGCAGAGGGGTAAGTTGTGTATAAGGCGTTATCAGACTTACTACGAAAAGGTTCCAGTGGGACAAAGTACTTGTGATCACGTTTTCACCATGGCAGATGTGGCAAAAGATTTTCTCCAAGGTCCTGTACAAGTGATACCAACGGTGTATTATGTATGTGGGAAGAATGCTTATGTGAGGTTGCCTGCAAATTGGTATGGAACATGTTATTTGTCAATAATATTTCCAAAGATTTACCATACAGAAGACTTAAATCTTCTGGAGGGTGGAGAGCATTCAAGAACGAGAAGAGCTGCAAGTGCAGGAATCGTTGTGGGGGATATCTTTGGAGCTATGATACCTAGTCTAGGAGTAGTCTTGAATGATGTGAAGATCCGGAGGTTAGCGACTGTGGTGGATGAATTTTCGATGAATACAGCAAAGTCGTTGGTGTTGGTGGAAGGAGAGATGTTGTCGATAAGGGGAATGGTTTTGCAGAATCGCCTTGCTTTGGATGTCCTATTGGCAAAAGAGGGCGGAGTCTGTAAAATGCTGAAGGTTCAAGAGTGCTGCACTTATATACCAGACCGTAGCAAGGATCTGGAGAAATATATAAGTAACATCACTACGATCCACACAAAGATAGCGGATTTGACCAAAGAAGGGGCCTGGGAAAAGGTCGGAAAGGGTTTTGGTCAAGTGGGAGGTTGGTTTGCGAACCTTGGAAAGGGTTTCCTTGGGTACTTCCTGAGACCACTCCTTATCTTGGTGGTTTGTGTGGCTGGCTTGTGGATTATGATCAAGGCCTACAAGTGGTATCGATCAGGCAGAGTCAAGAGAGCTTTGAGGGAAAATGACATGAGGTTGGCAAGACTGCAGGACAGTCAGTATCAAAGGCTCAAGAGCATGGAGAATTTTAGATCAGGGAAGATGGCAACAAGTTCTGTTTAGGTCGGTTCCTTCTCCGAGGGAGTAGAATGAAATATGATGACAGGAGTCATCAAAGGGGGAACTGATAGAGCGAAATGTTCTTGTGAATTGTAGGGGTGCATCATAATCACTGATAGGCCGCACCCACATGTATTCAGACATATATTCGTTTATATCCCATTGTATACTCATGCATGTTTAGTAAAGAATGAATAGTTCACTGAGACAAAGTGAACTCAGCAGTATAATGGTGTTAGGATAATGATGTAATGAAATGCTTATTGAATTGTGTGAACATAACGCATAGAGAAATTAGTTCGTGTGTAATGTAATTGTAGTAGTTTAAACGTGCACCATATTAAAGTTGCACATGTAATTCATTGTTTGCATATGAATCGTAATGAAAATGCTTATGGGGAAAAGTAAGAGGTGTGTTTAAAAGTCATATGTAAAGGCCGGACTACATATATGCTTAGGGAAGGCCTGGTTTATTCTTATGTTAGCTTATTTCGTAGGCAGTGAAAGGATTCTCTTGGTAAGGCTCTCTGGGCACAAACGGTAGATTTAATTTGCACAGTAGAAGGTTTCTGTTGAAAGTATCTTTTGTTGCAGGTGCAAGGACACATGTCTCGTTAGTAAGACTAACTCTTTGTTTTCGAAAGCTAGAGAGAGGGGAGGCATGGTACGGGGAGTGAAACGGAATGTAGGGATGATACTTTCAGCGGAGAAGGTGCCTGGGACTCAAGGTCAACGCAACCGTCCAGGATGAAGTCACCGTTTCAATGGAAAAGCACAAGAAAGAAGACCTGGCCAAGGAGGCGTGACAAAGGCGTGTACAATTGTAGTGTGGTTTTGTATTAGGGATAGTGCCCTGAGGGAGGAGGCCAGAGAAGAGGTAGGGGAGACCTGAGAGAAGGACAGAGCTGAGCTTAGGTATTATGTGATTGTACTTCTTAGGAAGTCCTCACAGCTGACACCTTTTATTCTTTCTTGCCTGGGAAATCGTTATGCAGGGATGCCACTTAGCGTTAGTGTAGGGACAGCGATTGATTTTAAGCTTGCTTAGTCCAATGAAGAGCAATTTAGAAATTGGAGCAATCATAGTCTGGTTGATCCTCCTAGAACTTTCTATTCTCCTTATCCTGAGTCGGATGAGATTCTTGCGTAGATTATTATTTGTATTAGTGCCCATCTATTTCTTTAACCTCGTGTTGAGGTGCTTGCACGTTCAGTTATTTTTGGCGATAATAAATTCTCAAACTTGAATTCGGAGTCAGTGGTCCTTTTAGATAGAATGAATGCTGATATTTAACCTGATGAGATTCTCTCCTTTACACTATTCAACAGGTAAAAAGACCTTGGCGACCTGAGGGTTCTTATAGATAATTAGATAAGAATCAGCGTTATCACATGTTTGTAATTTTACCACCTTTGCTTGGCGGCCGCCCTTAAGAAGGCATTGCTGTTGCTCGGGCTGCCCCCCGTAAAACAGCATGCATGGGGTCATGTAAGAAACTAAAACTGCTGCGAGCCAGAGCGAGAAACTCCTGAGGAGAACTGCCTGTGGCCCTCCATGCGCTCTGACACATCTTTAAATTGCACCTGTAGACCTTTACCTTCCTCCCTGTCTGAAGCACCAAGACACATCGCAGCTCAAGGCTAAACGAAGCGAGCTGGCGAAGCTCTCAGCTTGGAGACACACTCCCAGGCACTGGTGGAATGCACCTGTCAGGTGAGTCACATTAGGGCTGATACCTTTTCAAGAGAACAATAACTGGCCACTACCTACACAGGACGGGAAACAAAATTGAATTTATTTATTTGTAAGGTGCCATTTCTGTGTATGTTTACTTTACGTTTTAGTTATGGATCACCCCAAGAACACTTTTAAAAGTGCTTTCTATAAATATTTGTTATTTGAAGTATGTACAGATAAAGCGTAAAAATACCAGCTTTTAGTGATTTTACTTATTTTTGTACCGTCCGCTACATCAAAATATCTGCCCTGTGTTCATTTGATTTCAGCAGCATGTGCTTAACTGCATTAGGGCGCAATAAAGTGCAATGGCATGGGTTTATGAGACGTTTTAGGGTGGTTTCTTTACTTTTATATTTTCTGGGCACACAAATTGTATTGGTGTCTTAACCTTCCGCTTCAGGGGGTTTGAAGCAGTTTCATGATATTTTAGGTCTTATTGATCAAAAGGGTGTCATTTCTAATATTTATCTATCTCCATGCACTCCATTGCCTGGTTTCACTCGCGAGAAAATGTCACACTAAGTGTCACACACTTGGTAGTCTAGTGTTACTCATAAGTACACTGAAACCATGGAAATGTCACACATAAGCAATCTGAAAACTTGCTAGCTATGCAACCCTAATGCATGGTACTTGGCAGGGCTGGTGTAATTTCTGATATTTATAGGTTTCCCTCATCTTCATTGCTTGATTTTGCTCACGAGAAAGTGTCACTCATAGTGGTTGAAATGTCACTCATAATTACACTGAAATTATGAAAATGTCACACATGACAATCTGAAACCTTGACAGCTATGCTACAGTAAATAAATGCAGCACAAGAACGAAGAGCCGGCACAAGGGCGGAGCGACTGGTGCCACCGCACTGGGTACTGACTTCAGGGGGGCCGTGTTTGCAAGTTTATTTTGCTTTTAAAAGCACACACTGCAACTTTCCTTCCCACCAGCAATTTCCAGACAACAATAAAATGTCAAGATAACTCCGCTGATTAATGTTCTTGCTGGAGAGATCAGAGTTTTGTCTAGTGGAAGCTTCGACTCATCGTAACATAGCACAGAGGGTTAACATGCCTGCTGCAAAGAATGTGTCCAAGCCAGATCACAAAGTGCATATAATGTAAATAGGTCAGATGGTTACTGATTGTGTGAGAGAGATCCTTTTGTTACTTGGAGTTTATAAGTTAAAATCCTAATATAGAACAGTGAATTTATAACTGTCATCAAAGCCCTGCATGCACACTGCAAAGTATAGATTAGAGTTTACATTAATGTTGCAAAAAGGGTTCATCTGGTTAGAAATCGATTCTTTTTATTTAAGAGAACCCCCAACTATGGTGCTCCATTTTCAATTCTGAGTTTGTGCTTCTTCAGCCCAAGCACTCTTTAATAATGCTGCTTACCAATATGCATGACTTGTGACTCCTACAGCCTGTAGTCCTCTGTCTGATGTAACATTTCCTATAGGCTGATTTACACACGTATGATTGATTGTCTCTGTGTAGTATCTGTGTGAAGCAAAGTGCTCTGGCACCCTACACTGGTATGAGTGGCGCTAAATAACTAATTAAATGCATCTGAAAGTTAGTGGCTAAGGAGCCTTAATGGGCATTGTTAAAAGGTGGTGGTGGTGAGGGAATCCCTGACTGAGGTGGCCACCACCTCTACCATTGATAGGGGGGTGCCAACAAACATTGTCGCATCAGGCGCCACTAGTGCTCAAGCCGGCCCTGCAAGAACGTCTTCTGAATTGTTATACACATTTATTCATATGTACATTTTTGAAAGAAATGCTACTGGACCTTTTAGTTCACTAATATCGATGTTGGTGTGGAGAGGCTCTTTATAGTACATAAAACTTGTTTTAATAAGTGGGTTTTGGTTAACTTATATCAATTTATGGTGTTACTTTGTTTGTGGATGGCTATTTTAGTAAATTTTATTTTGATTGGAACCAGACGCAATGCAGCTTTCTGCTTCGCTGTTCGTTTTCATTGATTGCTGTACTCCATGCGCAATTAATGGATGGCCATGTTGAAGTCAGGAACTTCCTATTTATTTTCACCAATGGGTAGTATGTTTCTATGATGGAGGTATAGTTCGGGCACACCTCATTGTGCGTCATTTCTGGGTGCTCTTGTGCTTCTCTATCATCGCTCATCGTGTGGAGCAGCTGGGTGTTGAACGTTTTAACTTTTTATTGTTTATTGGTGCTGTCTGCTCCTGCTCCTGACAGAGGAGATGTATGGTAGAGCAGCGAGATTGAAGACATTATTTTTTTTTCCTTTTAACTTATCAGACTTAATCCAAATACCTAGCACACTTGCTTTTAGTGTAAGCATTTGTTTAAAACCCTTCTTTTCAAAATGTCTTGTTTTCATTTGTTGATGATACTCACTGTGCCTCCCGTTGGCTATCGTTGACTTAAACGTTTTGATGATTGCGTTTTTTTTCCCCGCGCGTAAATACATGGCGCCATTTTCCAGCACTACAAATTCACCTGCCTCCTATAAAAACCTGCTTTCCCCTTTTCCCTCATAACACCCCTGCCCTTCTGTTATCTAGTCAAATGTCCTTTCCCTTTCTACCTCGCAACTGAAGAGCACGTGACTTTTGGACAAAGCTGTCAACTTGAGAATTAAGGAACTAAGGGGCATATTAGCAACAACAGGCGAAAATTATCGCTAACCGCGCTTAGCGTGTATTTTATTAACGCCGCCTATCGCTGGATATTATCACGGAGATAACACGCTATTAGCAAGGTTTATCTCCAATGCGATAAAATATCCAGCGATAGCGGCGAAATGCGTGAATATCGCTGGAAATCCAGCGATATTCACGCATTAATGCCATGGTGGACTTAGGCTGACAATCCACCTCCTATTCTACAAACAGGTAAGTCATGTTTTTAGCAGGTGTTAAATTCTAGTGATATTCGCGCTTAGCGCAAATTTTTATCGCTCGCCTGCGTTGCTAATAGGGGAAGTTGTGTTAGCGACTGTTTTCAGTCGCTTTTAGTTGGGAACGCCTACCTTGCATGTCATTAGCGATAATTATCGCTGGCATGCAAGGCGATGGGAAAATGGGCCGCTATTGCAAGAAAGCTGTCGCTAACGCCTGTTAGCGACAGCTTGCTGATAGGGCGATAAAAAATTCGTAGCTTTAGCGGCAAAAAGTGCCGCTAAAGCGGCGATAAGGCCCTTGCTAATATGCCCCCAAGTTTATTCTCCGTGTCAGCACAACATCCTGTGATTCTGGGCAAATACTTTCCCGTGCTTAAAAACACGAATGTGAATTTATGTAATGGTGCCAATGTAAAGCGCTCCAATACGTCTGGGTCGTGTTTGGCTATACACAACTGGAAAAATAAATAAATAAACCACCCTCCTTTCTTTAGCTAAACCCTTCCAGGTAACTCCATATAATACACTCCCCTTTGTATCCCCACCACTGCGTTTGGGACCTGTAGTTTTGTTTTAAGGTTCTTAAATATGGGATCAAAATTCCAGCATACAAATGTCAATTTTGTTTAGGACCAGTAAACGTGAACTTTGCACTGGCTCAAAAAAAACTCTGGTGCTCTTTGTTTAATGCTTGCACAAAGCACCCATATTCTGCTCTGCCCTAATTGCAGTAGCCTGTCCTAAAATGCACTTTGCAGGACTGTCCTACAATCAAAGCAAGTATCCAGATGAGGCCTTGGGTTGGGGAGCAGTTCAGCTGAAGAAAAATGTATCATGTCATCCCTTTCATGGGTGTGACTGGGTTACTGCACCGGTGTCACTTTACACACCCAGCTTTTTGAGACTGTTAAAGCCTGCTGTTGAAACACAGCCACCTCTTATCTCGGCGTTTGCTAACATCCCCTTTGATAGTCTCAGAAAACATACCAAGCTTAACCCCCTTTTAGGTACACATTTCCTGGGTGATTTATGTGCAATAATTTCCATATACTGGTTTCACATTTCTTTTTGTTATTATAAAAGCACAACATGATCACCGGCCTCAAGCACCCTGTATTCTAAATTACTTTCATGCTTTCTGTAATGTAACATAAACGACTGCTTTTGATTTTCAACATCGTGTACATATATTTATATGTGTGTGTATGCATAGGTAAAGTTGCAGAGCGTTAACCATTTCATAGCTCTGACGTATAGCAGGGTAAAAAGATGAATCCTTCTCAGGGCACTGTTGCTTGTCAAGTTCACTGAAGAAATGGCACAAGGCTAATCAAACAACCATTGGCCAACACAATATGATTGGAGCTGGCCACTAGCCTTTTGGATCTGTCAATGCTTCTTTTTTTCAAAACTCTAATGTACAAAAAAATGGTTGAAAGCAAAAATATTTTGGGGTCTCACAAAGCACCCATTGCTTAATCGATTGCACTGAAGGGAACTAGCTTTTGTGAGCGTGCTTTTTCGGAAAGAGCAGAATGTTCCTACTCATAGTGAAGTTAGCCGATGGCTCAAGTGTGACCCGTTGCTGTATGCTGTGGCGAGTGCAAAAAAGTGTGAATGACAGGCCAATGGATGAAGAAATCTGTCTGAAAGCCCTATACTAAATACATTATACATAAAATGTTAGTAACATCAAAAAGGCCTTGGCTACAACTGAAATGGGCAGATACATTGCCCCATGCTGTATGCTGTGGAAGTCTTGACTAACACCAAACATTAAAAACTTGCACCTCTTTTCCAAACCATGCTTAGATTTTGTGATCACGTGATGGTAATATCAAATGAAATAAAGTAAGATGATTTATAGTCCTTTAATTGCCAGAAAAACAAATATAACATTCGTCTAACATGCTCCTCGCTGCTGTTCCTTCGACTCTTCCCTATGGCACTTCTCTTCCTGTGTCATTTCTTCTTTATGGTAGTTTGCACCACTCTCTTCTCTAAAGCAGTCCTGCACTTCTTCCCTGCAGCGCCACCCATCATCCACCTCCATTCTAGACGCATGCGCACTGTCTCCCACCTCCACTCACAGGGGAAGTGCCTCATAGGGTGGTACTAATGCCAGTGTTTATGCCCGTCATTACACAAAGGAGTAACGGCGCGTCAGCTATGGGTGCTGCATCTGCCTGGGGAACGTTTACCATCTAGCCATGCAATGCTGAAACATATTAACATTCACAAAGCTAATAGAACCTGTATTGCCGAGACCTATTGGCTTTGCCAATGCCTGGAGGGAGCTCAGCAGGTACTGCACATCCACTGAGGTTTGTGGGATTCCCATTGCAAAATGCATTTAGAAGCAGAGATGTGCAGAGCCCTAAGACCATTAGCAACCAAAGCAACACCTCACATTGTTCAAGCCCCCCATACAATTCATTGACACAAATGTCACTGGAGTTGATTCTGCAAGTTTTCATTTTGATATTCGGACAAGTCTTTACATATTACTATAAGGTTTTGTAAATGTATGCGCAATGAAAGGCCGCCTTTCTTTGTAATTATGTTTCGTCATTTTTTTTTTTTTTTTAACAAATCTTTTTATTGAATAAACAAAAACAAGGAAGGAAAAACAAAAGGGGGACAGAGTGCAGTGCGATTCCAAATTTTCATACAAATTAGGTACAGTGGAACAGCATCTGACATGCTGGTACAGTAAATCAATACTTGGAGCTAGTGCCATATACAAATCTAAAAATACAGACAATATACCCTCACATGGTCTGCCAAGTGTGGGGAGGTATCATCAAAAGGTGTGCAGATCATCCTATGTTTCGTCATTTTTAAACTTAGTAACACAATCCACACAAATACACGCCACACCATGCCACATAATTCCAATCAGCATAATTTCACTCAACGCCGCTGTTAGAAATGGGATTTCTGGTTGGCTAGGGCATGCGCCTAAGCCAGGCAGAAACCACCACTCTAGTCAGGGCAAGGGAGTTCCTTGCTGAAGATAACCCCTGCTCACCCCCTTGGTAGCTTGGCAGAGCAGTCAGGCTTATCCCAGAGGCAATGTGTAAAGCACAGCAGCGACACATTAGGCACACCAAAAAAGAAACTCCACACAAGGTTATATCAAAAATAGCCTTTGTATTACTCATTAAAACACATTAGAACGTAATGACATATATACACTGGGCCACCTGGCACTTGGCATGTCTTTACAGGGATAATATACACTACAGGGCCAATTGGGCCACTGTCATCACCATCATTTTTTTCTTTTCTTTTTTTTTCTCCATGTGTCTTACCATGCTCTTGTAACGGATGTAATTTGTAACTTGTAACTCAATTATCCTCATGTAAAGCGCTCTGATACCTCCGGGTCTAGCCAGCGCTATATAAAACTCTTAAAATAAATAAATCATGATTCACAGTTAGTGAAAACAACCAGTAACTACTGGTAAGGGTACACTTAGCATAAACATATTAGGCAAGAGTATCAGCAACAGTGCACCAAAGTAAACACTTGCAGTACACCTATCATGAGCACCTCCTAGGCGTGAACATCACAACATTACCTAATACAGCATATTATGCAGAACATAATCAGCAGCAGTGTACCCTAATAAACACCTATAGTAGTGCATATCTCATAAAAACATCCTGCCCCTCTGAGGCATATGCAGGTCACCCTTACTGAACATCTAGGGTGCAGCCCAGACAATGTAATACAAACTACATGGGCTCCTCACTGGCCACGTGCCCTTGCATCATGGCACAACTTATGCACATTCTTAAGTGGGAACCCTGTCCCGATCTCGCCCCGCAATGCCACCGACGAGCAAGTGCCCCCGTTAGAGTAAAGCAAACACAAGGAGATGATGGACGGAACGCTGAAACTTTTCAGACACTCACCCCCAGTCACAGATCTGGGCTGAATCCATCATCGTTCTTTAGCTCACTTCGCCACCCCAGTTCAGACACAGCTATATGCAAATCAGTCTTGACCCTGTGCCTCATGGGAACAGTTCAGCCCAAACAGCCAAGCCATGTCTTCCCTGGACCGGAAACAAGCATCCTGGGAAAGGTTTCGGGTTAACAGCCCTCATCAGCCAGGCTAGCTTGAATCCAGTGGCAAAGTGAGCAAGGGACCCACGTCTGGGCATACCCTGCCAACTTAGGGCAAACAAAGTAAACACAAGGAGATGATGGACGGAAAGCTGAAACTTTTCAGACACTCACCCCCAGTCACAGATCTGGGCTGAATTCATCATCGTTCTTTAGCTCACTTCGCCACCCCAGTTCAGACACAGCTATATGCAAATCAGTCTTGACCCTGTGCCTCATGGGAACAGTCCAGCCCGAACTGCCAAGCCATGTCTTCCCTGGACCGGAAACAAGCATCCTGGGACCGGTTTCGGGCTAACAGCCCTCATCAGCCAGGCTAGCTTGAATCGAGTGGCAAAGTGAGCAAGGGACCCACGTTTGGGCATACTCTGCCATGAGGGCTGTTAGCCCAAAACCGGTCCCAGGATGCTTCTTTCCGGTCCAGGGAAGACATGGCTTGGCAGTTCGGTCTGGACTGTTCCCATGAGGCACAGGGTCAAGACTGATTTGCATATAGCTGTGTCTGAACTGGGATGGCAAAGTGAGCTAAAGAATGATGATGGATTCAACCCAGATCTGTGACTGGGGGTGAGTGTCTGAAAAGTTTCGGCGCTCCATCCATCATCTCCTTGTGTTTGCTTTGTTCGCCCTAAGTTGGCAGGGTATGCCCAGACGTGGGTCCCTTGCTCACTTTGCCACTGGACTCAAGCTAGCCTGGCTGATGAGGGCCGTTAGCCTGAAACCGGTCCCAGGATGCTTGTTTCCGGTCCAGCGAAGACATGGCTTGGCAGTTCGGTCTGGACTGTCCCCATGAGGCACAGGATCAAGACTGATTTGCATATAGCTGTGTCTGAACTGGGGTGGCAAAGTGAGCTAAAAAACGATGATGGATTCAACCCAGATCTGTGACTGGGGGTGAGTGTCTGAAAAGTTTCGGAGCTCCGTCCATCATCTCCATGTGTTTGCTTTGTTCGCTCTAAGTTGGCAGGGTATGCCCAGACGTGGGTCCCTTGCTCACTTTGCCACTGGATTCAAGCTAGCCTGGCTGATGAGGGCTGTTAGCCCGAAACCGGTCCCAGGATGCTTGTTTCCCGTCCAGGGAAGACATGGCTTGGCAGTTCGGTTTGGACTGTTCCCATGAGGCACAGGGTCAAGACTGATTTGCATATAGCTGTGTCTGAACTGGGGTGGCAAAAAGAGCTAAAGAACGATGATGGATTCAACCCAGATCTGTGACTGAGAGTGAGTGTCTGAAAAGTTTCGGCGCTCCGTCCATCATCTCCTTGTGTTTGCTTTGTTCGCCCTAAGTTGGCAGGCTA
The DNA here is from genome assembly GCA_963921515.1 of Calotriton arnoldi. Lineage (NCBI taxonomy): Eukaryota > Metazoa > Chordata > Amphibia > Caudata > Salamandridae > Calotriton > Calotriton arnoldi. Next base: position 233,234 of record CAWUFW010012358.1, on the reverse strand, counting down.
TGGCCAGACGTGGGTCCCTTGCTCACTTTGCCACTGGATTCAAGCTAGCCTGGCTGATGAGGGCTTTTAGCCCGAAACCGGTCCCAGGATGCCTGTTTCCGGTCCAGGGAAGACATGGCTTGGCAGTTCGGTCTGGACCGTTCCCATGAGGCACAGGGTCAAGACTGATTTGCATATAACTGTGTCTGAACTGGGGTGGCAAAGTGAGCTAAAGAACAATGATGGATTCAACCCAGATCTGTGACTGGGGGTGAGTGTCTGAAAAGTTTTGGCGCTCCGTCCATCATCTCCTTGTGTTTGCTTTGTTCGCCCTAATTTGGCAGGGTATGCTCAGACGTGGGTCCCTTGCTCACTTTGCCACTGGATTCAAGCTAGCCTGGCTGATTAGGGCTGTTAGCCCAAAACCAGTCCCAGGATGTTTGTTTCCGGCCCAGGGAAGACATGGCTTGGCAGTTCGGTCTGGACTGTTCCCATGAGGCACAGGGTCAAGACTGATTTGCATATAGCTGTGTCTGAACTGGGGTGGCAAAGTGAGCTAAAGAACGATGATAGATTCAACCCAGATCTGTGACTGGGGGTGAGTGTCTGAAAAGTTTTGGCGCTCCGTCCATCATCTCCTTGTGTTTGCTTTGTTCGCCCTAAGTTGGCAGGCTATGGCCAGACGTGGGTCCCTTGCTCACTTTGCCACTGGATTCAAGCTAGCCTGGCTGATGAGGGCTGTTAGCCCGAAACCGGTCCCAGGATGCTTGTTTCCGGTCTAAGGAAGACATGGCTTGGCAGATCGGTCTGGACTGTTCCCATGAGGCACAGGGTCAAGACTGATTTGCATATAGCTGTGTGTGAACTGGGGTGGCAAAGTGAGCTAAAGAACGATGATGGATTCAACCCAGATCTGTGACTAGGGGTGAGTGTCTGAAAAGTTTCGGCGCCCCGTCCATCATCTCCTTGTGTTTGCTTTGTTCGCCCTAAGTTGGCAGGGTATGCCCAGACGTGGGTCCCTTGCACACTTTGCCACTGGATTCAAGCTAGCCTGGCTGATGAGGGCTGTTAGCCCGAAACCGGTTCCAGGATGTTTGGTTCCGGTTCACGGAAGACAGGGCTTGGCAGCTCGGTCTGGACTGTTCCCATGAGGCACAGGGTCAAGACTGATTTGCATATAGCTGTGTCTGAACTGGGGTGGCAAAGTGAGCTAAAGAACGATGATGGATTCAACCCAGATCTGTGACTGGGGGTGAGTGTCTGAAAAGTTTTGGCGCTCCGTCCATCATCTTCTTGTGTTCACTTTGTTCGCCCTAAGTTGGCAGGGTATGCCCTGACGTGGGTCCCTTGCTCACTTTGCCACTGGATTCAAGCTAGCCTGGCTGATGAGGGTTGTTAGCCCGAAACCGGTCCCAGGATGCTTGTTTCCGGTCCAGGGAAGACATGGCTTGGCAGTTCGGTCTGGACTGTTCCCATGAGGCACAGAGTCAAGACTGATTTGCATATAGCTGTGTCTGAACTGGGGTGGCAAAGTGAGCTAAAGAACGATGATGGATTCAACCCAGATCTGTGACTGGGGGTGAGTGTCTGAAAAGTTTCGGCACTCCGTCCATCATCTCCTTGTGTTTACTTTGTTCGCCCTAAATTGGCAGGGTATGCCCAGACGTGGGTCCCTTGCTCACTTTGCCACTGGATTCAAGCTAGCCTGGCTGATGAGGGCTGTTAGCCCGAAACCGGTCCCAGGATGCTTGGTTACGATCCAGGAAAGACATGGCTTGGCAGTTTGGTCTGGACTGTTCCCATGAGGCACAGGGTCAAGACTGATTTGCATATAGCTGTGTCTGAACTGGGGTGGCAAAGTGAGCTAAAGAACGATGATGGATTCAACCCAGATCTGTGACTGGGGGTGAGTGTCTGAAAAGTTTCAGCGCTCCGTCCATCATCTCCTTGTGTTTGCTTTGTTCGTCCTATGTTGGCAGGGTATGCCCAGATGTGGGTCCCTTGCTCACTTTGCCACTGGATTCAAGCTAGCCTGGCTGATGAGGGCTGTTAGCCCGAAACCGGTCCCAGGATGCTTGTTTCCGGTCCAGGGAAGACATGGCTTGCACTTCGGTCTGGAGTGTTCCCATGAGGCACAGGGTCAAGACTGATTTGCATATAGCTGTGTCTGAACTCGGGAGGCAAAGTGAGCTAAAGAACGATGATGGATTCAACCCAGATCTATGACTGAGGGTGAGTGTCTGAAAAGTTTCGGCGCTCCGTCCATCATCACCTTGTGTTTGCTTTGTTCGGACTAAATTGGCAGGGTATGCCCAGACGTGGGTCCCTTGCTCACTTTGCCACTGGATTCAAGCTAGCCTGGCTGATGAGGGCTGTTAGCCCGAAACCGGTCCCAGGATGCTTGTTTCCGGTCCAGGGAAGACATGGCTTGGCAGTTCGGTCTGGACTGTTCCCATGAGGCACAGAGTGAAGACTGATTTGCATATAGCTGTGTCTGAACTGGGGTGGCAAAGTGAGCTAAAGAACGATGATGGATTCAACCCAGATCTGTGACTCGGGGTGAGTGTCTGAAAAGTTTCGGCGCTCCGTCCATCATCTCCTTGTGTTTGCTTTGTTCGCCCTAAGTTGGCAGGGTATGCCCAGACGTGGGTCCCTTGCTCACTTTGCCGCTGGATTCAAGCTAGCCTGGCTGATGAGGGCTGTTAGCCCGAAACCGGTCCCAGGATGCTTGGTTACGGTCTAGGGAAGACATGTCTTGGCAGTTTGGTCTGGACTGTTCCCGTGAGGCACAGGGTCAAGACTGATTTGCATATAGCTGTGTCTGAACTGGGGTGGCAAAGTGAGCTAAAGAACGATGATGGATTCAACCCAGATCTGTGACTGGGGGTGAGTGTCTGAAAAGTTTCGGCGCTCCGTCCATCATCTCCTTGTGTTTGCTTTGTTCGCCCTAAGTTGGCAGGGTATGCCCAGATGTGGGTCCCTTGCTCACTTTGCCACTGGATTCAAGTTAGCCTGGCTGATGAGGGCTGTTAGCCCGAAACCGGTCCCAGGATGCTTGTTTCCGGTCCAGGGAAGACATGGCTTGGCAGTTCGGTCTGGACTGTTCCCATGAGGCACAGGGTCAAGACTGATTTGCATATAGCTGTGTCTGAACTGGGGTGGCAAAGTGAGCTAAAGAACGATGATGGATTCAACCCAGATCTGTGACTGGGGGTGAGTGTCTGAAAAGTTTCGGTGCTCCGTCCATCATCTCCTTGTGTTTGCCCCATTAGAGTAAGGCAGCTGCCCACAAACATAGTGCCCCCGAATAGCAGTTAGGGATGCAGCTGCCTGCTACCATGAGGCGCAGCTGCGGAGATGATAGAAATGCCCTACAAGGCTGAGCCGGGGCCTCTCGCCCTGGCTCCTTGAACCGTGGCAGTCCGCACCCACACGGTGCAGCTGCTCAGCCGTGAAATGGTGAAAAATGGGCAGCAGGACACGGAGCGAAGCCTCCGTTGGCCCCGCCCACAACCAGACTTTATTATGCCTGACTTCCTTTCCCGCTGGAGGTTCCGCCCACCACCAGGCTTGGCGGCCGTGCACCGCCGGGCTCCAGCGACTCTCCTTGCCCCTGCCGGAGTCAACCGCAACAGCTCCCTGCAAGATAGGAGGAGGACCTGGAGCGAAGTCTCCCATGACTTTGATCTCTGAGGGCGGCCCTGCCCGCAACCAGGCTTCACCTCTGCCTGGCTTCTGGCTGCTTCGCAGGCTTGCGGTTGGGCGGCCTCTCTTTCACGTCACCAGGGCAATCCCCTGCCGGGATTCCCTGCTACTTGTGCGCTCTTCTCGCAGCCCTGGCTGCAGAACCAAATATTTGGCCATGGACGAGAGTGCAGCGCTGTCCCCGCTTTCCTCTCATTTAGCACTGAGTGAGCCCCCTCCTGGGGCACTCGGCCTCACAGCGATCTCAAAGCACACTCTGCCCCCTTTAAAAGATGAAACGCTCTAGCAGCACTTGTCCACAGGAGCAGTTGAAGAGGACATGAAGCACAATGGTTTTTCCTGCACAGGGGGCAGAGAACTTAGGGCACAGGCAGGCCAGCACACAGAGTAGAGCTGGGCCCAGGCAGGCCAGCTCACAGGGCCCTCCAGCAGAGGGGAAGTCCATCATGGCAGTTACTCCTGGCGCCCAGCAGTTCTCAAGTCCTGTCTTCAAGAAAGCACACCTAATATGGGGTCACAGCCCCAATATTTATATCACTGCAAGTCTTTGTTTTGCCCTGGCACAGGGCCCTGGACCTAGTCCAAACCAATTCTGGGGGCACTTAACAAGTGCACAACAGTCCCCATTGTTAGTGTAGGCTCTGGGCCAAGACACACCACAGGGGGGGCGGAGCCAGCATTGTGGAAGGCAGGCACAGTTCAGGTGCTACTCCTCCCACGACTCCAGATGCAGATCGGCCAATTCAGCCTAGCGCTGACTCACCCAGCCCCTCTGAAGCCACTGCACCTCCCCAGCCACTGTCATCCAGAGCACAACAGGCAGGCACAAAGACACATAGCACACAGAAATGCCCAATTCTAAAAGTGGCATTTCTAAAATAGTGATAATAAATCTGTGAACACCATTACGCAGCATTTATTACCACTATTCCAAACATACCAAACTTGACCACGCCACCCCTCTCCTATCAGGAATTACCACTGAAACACATATCAGGGAATCCCCAATGCATTCCTATGACAGGGCAGCCTCACAGCAGTGAGAAGCCAAATAGGCTGTTTGTCACTACCAGGACATGCCACACAGTTAAGGCACATGTCCTAACTTTTACGTACAGCACACTCTACCCATAGAGCTAGCTAGGGCCTACCCTAGGGGTGACTGATATGTAGTAAAAGGGGAGTCACAGACAGGGCAACCACTTTGTGTGCCACGTTACACAGGCAGTAAACTGCGCGCGCAGGTTCTGCAATGGCAGAGGCCAGAGACATGTTTGAAAGGCCAATTTAGTGGGTGGCGCATGCAGCGCTGCAAGCCCACCAGTAGCATTTAATTTACTGGCCCTGGGTATATGAGATACCACTTTACAAGGGACTGGTAGGTAAATTAAATACGCCAAACAGGTGTAGACCAATCTTACCACATTTACCATAGAGAGGACATGCACTTTATCACTAGACAGCAGTGATGAAGTGCCCAAAGTCCTAAAATCACCAACACCACGTCAGAAAAAATACCAGGAGGAAGGCAAAAAGTTCTGGGTTGACCCTGCAAAAAGGGCCAAGTCCAACAGCTGCACACTTCAATGCCACACAATTCAACTCTATACATTTCCATTCCACACCACATAATTCAACAACAAACCACATATTTCAACTCAACAACAGAATTAGGCAACACCCCATATACATCCAATCCACACCACAGAATTCCACATCATGCCAAAAAATTCAACAGCACACCACATAATTAAACTCCACAACATACCACTCCACAACACAAAATGCCATTCCACATAATTACACAAAACTCTGACACAAAATACAACTCCACATAATTCCAGTACACTCAAGACCACATAATTACTATCCACATATTTCCACTGCACGCCATGCCGCATAATTCCACTACACACCACACAATTCTACCACACACAATTCCACAACTAACAATTCCAATCCAAACCACATTATTCCACTCCACACCACATATATACATTCCAATCCAAAACACATGGATAAAAGACATTGTCATTTACATCACCAATACCTCTAACTCTCACAAATGCAACACCAATTTGCATTGCAAATGCTTGTTCTTTGGTGTTGTTTTTTTTTTTTCACTTTGCTATATTGTGCACTGGTAGCTGCATATGAGCTTTCGGCAAAGTCAGCGCTTCCCACAGGTAAGTGATTGGGAGGCGAGTGGAGGAGGCACTGAAGGGACCCCATGCTCCAGGGACAGAGGACTCAGGAGGAAGAACATAGGGATGGAAGAGGATAGTCCAGTGCTAGACCAAAACTGCTCACTTTCCATGCAGAAATAACACGTAGATTGAGTTAGGAATCTTTCACCGATTGGTTATTGATGCACATTGTTAACATGGCACTACGGCACATTCATGTGCACGCTTCTAGGTGATGGTGGGACAGGATAGTTGGGATCCGATGTTAATAGGTCCATGTGTCCCTGTGGTGTAGGTTTGCTCAGGCGCGCAAAGCCCATAGGGCTCAAAGGGCTTCAGCCCCTCCCCCATCGTGTGTGTCAGCCCAGGCTGAGACAGCTTCCCGGGCACGCACAGTTTTTGAGCTTATCGCAGCTGCACCCGAGTACTTCACAGGTCTTTAAAAGACCATTTACGTGTTAACGAGGCTTTGTTGATTTTTCACCCCTTCATCTCCACTCTGCCTATTGCTGGAAGAATCAGCCCCCCCCCCAGAAATGTTTAGTAGCTCCCCCCCTGAAATGTGGCTCTAGTTGCGCCTCTGGGTGTGCTTGCAGTGTATCGCCTGCACGTGTCTTTTTCGGTTTGTGTACTAGGTTTGCCTGTCCTTGCACTGTGAAGATGTGCGCGCGCTTTATGAAGGGGGTCCTAGTATTTTCTAAATCACGCTGGGTTGTACTGTGGAGGGTTAGGTTCTGTTTGCACAGCTGCCTCGCATTAGCACACAGCTGCACGCATGAACAGTTGTCCAGGCGGTTTAAGCCACAACCTGACAAAAAAGGGGGAAGGAGAGTCCTTGGAAGAGGAGCTTTAACAGAGCAGCAAACTGCTGAGGGTCTGGGTGGGTTTTGTGAGAGTTCTCTAACTGGAATGGTCCAACAGCAGCTCTCTACCAAAACTGAGACACCATACCAAGGTCCGCGCACACACGTTGTTTTGCTTTCATGGCCTCTTACTGCACTATGCAGGTTTCACAATGTGTGTAGTAAAATGTGTTCCGGGATCTCCATGAAAATAATCACTACAAGTCTCACTAGGTTGATTTGAAAAGCACACGAGTTTCCAACCAAAGAGGCACAGCTATTAAGAATTGCAAATGTGTTGTCTGTAAAGATACAAATGGGTGGTCCGCATTAGCGGTCGGTGGTGGGAGTGCCACCGGGCGCTGACGTGGGGCGGGGGAGGGGCAGGGTGGGGGTAGTAAACTACGGATTACGGGCGATTACAGGTAAGTACACATATAAATAAATAAAATGAATTTCGTTTCTCGCGCTGCATCACATTTGGCGATGCAGCTACCCCCCACCCAGCCCCTCCCCAGCCCCACGTCAGCGCCCGGCGGCACTCCCACCACCGACCGCTACTGGTGGTCTGCCTCTACTGATATGGAGGAGCTAGAACCATTTTTCGCTGGTAGGAGTTGTCATTTATGGCGTATTTAGAAAAAAAAAGTTGTATAGGGTCTGATGTTGGTGGAGTTAGATCTGGGTATGAAACGCACAAAAACGATCCAGGAAAGAACTGAACAAACGGACAGCGCTGCAGCCGTGGTCCGTGCAGGTAACAGAGGTGGGGCGGTGGGGCCGGGTGGGGGGTATTCCGATGGACGATGCCGAGTGAAAATTAATTATTTATTTAATTTTCCCTGTTCATCGTCTGTCGGAATCTCCCCACCCGGCCGCACCGCCACACCGCTGTTACCTGTACGGACTACGGCTGCAACGCTGCAAGGCCACCACTTTGCCAACGCAGCGCGTTATAAATCTCTGTTAACAAATACAAATGGCACCCTAAACTGAGGAGGCAGTATGTTAGCATTTGTCAGAGTTGAGCTTAGAGGAGAAGGGGTTGCGCTGGCAGAGTGAAATAGGTGGGGTTCCGGGTGTATAGACAGAGCCTGCTTTCGGGTGTTTAGCAGTGACGTTATTAAGAGCAGAACAAGGAGAGAGGGTGTGTGTTGGTCAGCCACGGTCCGTGCAGGTAACAGCAGTGGGGCCTGGTGGGGGATTCCGACGGACGATGCAGAGGGAAAATTAATTATTTATTTAATTTTTCCTCTGCATCGTCCATTGGAATCTCCCCCACCCGGCCCCACCGCCCCACCTCTGTTACCTGTACGGACCGTGGCTGGTGTTGGTATCTGCACTGGTGTTGTGGTGTAGACCCCAAATGCCACAGTTTATTTCAGGCCATATTAGGAGCAGGAATGTAACAGGCAAACTATTCATGGTGGAGCTGATGTAGTGGTGGCAGGGCCTTGGGGTGCTAGGGGCCCACAGCATTCACCTTCTGCCTGTCTTTTACTTCCTGACCAATTGATTACAGGAATGCATGACCTCCCACGCTTTGCTTCACATGAACGATGAGGAATCCCTGCAAAACGAGAGGAGGGACCACAGAAACCCCAATAGCTGACATTCATACACAATGATGAAGACGAAATCCACTCTGTTTGGCTGCACCAGTTCCTGCGCCCTAAATCAGGTCTGGTGCCTTCATCCTGTAGCCCTCCATCGTACCCTCCATGTGAGCCTCATTTAAAGGGTCCGGCTGGCACCCCACTCTCGTTATTGCACAAAAAGACCATGTTCCTGCCCATGACTCTCTAAATAAGCCATTCACTCTGATGCGACCAAATAACATGTTGAATGCGGGCAGCGACAGCACCTTGATGTCGGTAGCCCTTCATTAAACCGCAGGAATAGGGAACGTGAAAACTCTGCTCCACACGTACAAACAATCGTGGGTACAAAACAGCACCACTCAGAGTAGGGATTTCTGAATTGGGGTATTTGGAGAGGGGTAGTTTATGAGAATTTGGCATTTTAAGAGGGGTGGTTTATGAGAGAGGAAGTGAAACTTGGTGCAAAAGCAGCAGACGCAAGACCAACAGAATCATCTTTGCTGATTAAAGGATGGGTAACCTCAGTGATGGCCCATTAAAGTGCGAGTTACTGCCGCTCATTTTTATCTGCTTAAAGCAAAGCACTCTTATCAGCATAACGCTTCTTTTGGACAGAGAATGGCATCACTTGAGGCCCCGCTAGGGGGACCCACCTCCCAGTTTTAAGACGCCTGCTTCTAGGCACACACGTTTCACCTCTCCGGATCCCGCCACCCGCTGTGAGTTTCGCCCCCGGGTGTCTGGGTCAGGTGCCTCCCTGCCCTCCTCCCCGCTGAACACAGGCTGGCATCTTCCTTGGCGGAGACTTCACGCCCTGACCCGCACTTTGCATACCCTTCTACTTAGCTCTGTATATCAAATGATTTCCGCTGGCACGGAACTAGGGGCTGTTGGAAAGTGGATTATTGGTAGGGGCAAATGTAGGTCTGCCACTGGCAATCAGGCCACTAACCATTGGTAGGACTCAGCATAGGTCTTAGAAAATTATTCCTATGCTCAACCCTTGGTAACGTGGCTGCGAGCAGACAGGCTTAACTTCAAAGACAGGTATGTAAAGCATTTAAAAACACCAATTCAGTAAATAATTAAGACACAACACATAATAAAAATCCAACACCAATTTTGAAAAATAGGACATATTTTTATCTTTAAAATGACACCAAAACGACAAATATCCAATGTAGGGAACCAGACATATGAATTTTCAAAGATTTAGCAAAATATAGCACTTAGAAGATTATAGCACCATATTGGGATACCTGCTCACGATAGACCGGGTCAAAGTCAAAGTTTCAGGCCGACCGCGATGGAGCCCTGGGTGGCTACAGCTCACGGCAGGTCCCAGTCTCAGTTTCTACCTTCACACTTAGAAAGTTTTCTGGAGCTTTTCTCCCAGAGGTCCCGCGAAGCTCTTAGCCAGTCCGGATCCGGTGAGGGTTCGCCGGATTGTTTTTCGACGAGCTCCCGGTCAACTTCCCTGGAGCGGACTTAGAAACTTTTTGCGCTTCAGCGGGGCAACCCAGGAGCCCAGGCCGACACGCGATGGAAGGCAGGCAACTTGGCTCTAGAGGTTGCTCCCGGTCACCTTTTCTACGAGCGGACTTAAAAACTTTTCTGGAGCTTTTTCTCGCGATTCTCTCGATGCTCTTCATGTAGCCGGATCCGGTGAGGGTTCGCCGGTTTCAGATTTCTTCTAGTCCCGGTCAAACTCTGGAAGTTGGACCAACTGAGCTTTTAGCGGGACGAACCTGGGTGGCTTGGCCGGCTCACGGTTGAAGGCAGGTGGCTTGGCTGACCAGGTTGAGTCGGTCCCTCTATGAAGCTTTTTTTCAAAGTTCCTCCAAAGTTCTCCAAACTTCTTGAGCTTCTTCCTGAAGTTCCTCAAAGGGTCCCAAAGTGTCTCAAACTCACTCCAAGGTTCTGGAAGCTCCAAGATGGTCCTTGAAAGTTGAGGACTTCAGTTCCCACAATCCACTTGGATGTCTCCCTTACAAATCCACTGGTAGTTCTCCAAGGTGCAGATTTAGTTGGTGATGTTCCAGATGAGCTCTTTTAACCTGTAGCTTTCAGGGAGTCCACTCTTTAGTTCCTTTTCAGCAAGATAATCCACAGGGCTGTAGTTTCAGATGGTGCAGTCTTCAGAGGTCAGGCCTTAGAATTCTTTGCACAGCAAAACTTCTAAGCTTGGCAATGTCTTGCTTCAGTAAATTTCAAGCAGCAGATCTGGAGGGCTCTGCCCCTCTCAGATACTTATTCCATGTTCTCTGGGTCAGACAGGAGGTCACTCCTGACCAATGGGAGCAGGGTAACTCCTCAAACATATAACCACTTCCTGTAGAGTGTGGCATTATTTTGTCCCAGAGTGCATCAAATCTTCCAAATCCATAATGGCAGATTTTCCAGCAAGGAGGCAAGAGCTGGCTAAACACACCCCTAGGATGGCTAATTTACTTAGACTCTCCCCCTGCATCTGCTCATACCTTCCTTAATCCTACCATCTGCCTAAGGTGGGAAGTTCAGAGTTGTAAATGACACTGTTCTCTGCTCTCCTCTTTGATGAACATAGTTTACGACTCCTCCCCCTGGCCTGGCATTCCTTTGGAACAGCACACTGCCCTGCCAGCAGAGCTGGTTGACCCCAGGGGCTCTTTATCACCTCTTCAAGGCAGCCTGGCTAATCCACTTAACTCTGACCAATCAGGGCAGACCACTGGAAGGCTGAATCTGGACTTACAAACAAGAAAGTCTTATAACTTTTTGTATGTACACTTTAGGAGAAATTCAACAATATCATATTGTTGAATTTATTAATACCATTCAGGGAAGTCTTTGAATGGCTCTTCTAGCCCTCTCCTATCAAGAGTTATTAGTTAATAACTTTCTACCATGTTATCCTATGTAACAGGGGATTTGCAATGGGAAAAATGACTTGGGCCATTTTTCCAGCACCAGGACTTACAAAAACATATTTTATAAGTACTTTGTTTATATCTACAGGACCCCCACCCCATGGGACAACTAGGGGAGACTTTAGGGGTTATGAATCTGTAAAAATATTGCAGATCCTCACTTCACAGTGCTAGCATCAAAGTCGAATTTGGGCAGCACTTTACCACAATGTGGGGAGTGAAATGTGAAATTTCACTTAACCCAGGGCATATACAACTCATATTATAAGGGTCTACCTTATAGATACCTGACCCCCCACCCCTGGGACACCTAGGGGAGGCCCTGGGGGTCCCTAATATGCCATAACATTGTAGGTTATCCATTTTTAAGTCGAGTTTGGGCACAATTTACTTTTTAAAAGCAGTCCTGGCACCCAGGGCTGCTTTTAAACTGACCTCAGGCTTCAGCAGTGCACACATGCAAGTGCAAAAGAGCTGCTGGCCTCTAAACTGCCATGCCCTAGGGTACTAGGGACTTCTAGGTAGTTTCAATCCCCTGCCCTATTATATACTAGGGGCTTATAGGGTAGGTCATGCCAATCACAGGGGTACCCCACCATACCATTGTGTACCCTAGTGTATGTAGGTGTTTTAACTGTATTCTAAAGTGTCTCTTTCAGCATAGCACTGGCCCTGGGCCTGGTTAGGCAGAGCCCAGGGTCAGTCAAAGTCAGTTACCACCAGTATCAGTCAGCAAAAAGTTGGGGGGTGCCCAGGGCACAGGATGACTTTGCAACATAGCCCCCTCAAATGAAGGGTGAGGTTACTAACCTACACCCTGGTAGTCCTCATCAGCTAAATGGAAAAACCTGGAAAGTCCATCCGCATGGGCAACCCCAGGTCTGTGCTCCACTGTAAAGTCCATTCCCTGTAGGGAAATGGACCACCTTAACAGCTTGGGATTCTCCCCTCTCATCTGCATGAGCCATCAGAGAGGCCTGTGGTCAGTTTGAACACGAAAGTGAGTCCCAAACAAATATGGTCTCAACTTTTTCAGGGACCAAACCACAGCAAAAGCCTCTCTCTCAATGGCACTCCACCTCTGCTCTCTGGGAAGAAGCCTCCTGCTAATAAAGGCAACTGGCTGATCAAGGCCCTCTTCATTTAGCTGTGACAACACTGCCCCAATCCCTTGCTCTGAAGCATCTGTCTGAACCACAAATTCTTTTGTGTAGTCAGGGGCTAGTAGCACTGGTGCTGAACACATAGAAGCTTTCAGAGTGTCAAAAGCCTTCTGACACACTGCGGTCCAAATCACCTTCTTGGGCCTCTGTTTAGAAGTGAGTTCTGTTAGGGGACCCACAATGGTCCCATAATTTTGAACAACCCTTCTATAGTACCCTGTCAGGCCAAGGAATGCCCTGACCTGAGTCTGGGTAACAGGAGCTGTCCAATCCAAAATAGTTTGGATTTTAGCTTGGAGAGGCTGTACATGGTCCCCACCTACCAGGTGACCCAGGTACACCACAGAACTTTGCCCTATTTGGCACTTGCTTGCTTTAATAGTCAGGCCTGCCTGCTGCATGGCCTGAAGCACTTCCCTTAGGTGGCTTAAGTGATCCCCCCAGGTAGAACTGTATACAGCTATATCATCCAGGTAAGCTGCACTAAACTGTTCCAACCCAGACAAAACCCTGTTCACCAACCTTTGGAAGGTGGCAGGTGCATTCTTTAATCCAAAGGGCATTACCTTGAACTGATAATGTCCCTCTGGGGTGGAGAATGCTGACCTCTCCTTTGCTCCATCAGTGAGGGCAATCTGCCAGTAACCTGAAGTCAAATCAAACGTACTCAGGTACTTAGCAGCACCTAACCTATCAATGAGCTCATCAGCTCTAGGTATAGGGTGAGCGTCAGTCTTTGCGACTGCATTCAATCCTCTATAGTCCACACAGAATCTTAACTCCTTGGGTCCCCCCTGAGGATTAGGTTTAGGTACCAGCACCACTGGACTGGCCCATGGACTCTCAGATGGTTCAAGTACCCCCAGTTCCAGCATCTTAGCAACCTCAGCTTTAATGCTGGCTCTGACATGGTCAGACAACCTGTACAGTTTATTTTTGATAGGTAGGCTGTCACCAGTGTCAATGTGGTGCACACACCACTCAGTGATGCCTGGGGTCAAAGAGAACAGGCCAGCAAACTGCTCCAGCACTTGCTTACAGTATCTGCGCTGCTGGTCTGTCAACGTGGGAGAGAGTATCACCCCCTCCACTGACCCATCTTGCACATTAGTGGAGAGGAGGTTGGGCACAGGCTCAGTTTCCTCCTCCACACCCTCATAAGTGACCAGTGACATGGTCATGTCTGCCCTGTCATGGTGGGGTTTCAATCTATTCACATGCAGGACCCTATGAGGGTTCCTGAGGGTGCCAAGGTCAACCAAATAGGTAACCTCACCCTTCTTTTCTAAGATTGGATAGTGCCCACTCCACTTGTCATGGAGGGCCCTGGGAGCCACAGGCTCCAACACCCACACCAATTGTCCTGGCGTATACTCAGGCATAGTAGCCTTTTGATCATACCAGTGCTTCATGAGCTCCTGGCTGGCCTACAGTTTCCTGTTTGCCTTATACATGTACTGTGCCATCCTAGATCTCAGGCCTAGCACATACTCAAGCACATTGTCCTTAAATTCTTTAACAGGCTTCTTTAAAGACTCTCTTAGCAGGCTCAATGGCCCCCTCACAGGGTGTCCAAACAACAACTCAAAGGGACTGAAACCAACCCCTTTCTGTGGCACCTCCCTCTAGGCAAACAGTAAGCATGGGAGGAGAACATCCCATCTCCTCCTGAGTTTCTCTGACAACCCATTTATCCTGCCCTTCAGGGTTTTGTTGAATCTCTCAACAAGACGATTTGCTTGTGGGTGATAGGGGGTGGTAAACTTATAGTTGACACCACACTCATCCCACATAGCAGTCAGATAACTGGACAGGAAATTCGTGCCCCTAACTGACACCACCTCTTTTGGAAAACCTACTCTGTGGAAACACACCAAGCAGTGCTCTAGCCACTGCAGGAGCATCAATAGTTCTAAGAGGGATTGCTTCAGGGTACCTAGTGGCATGGTCCACTACCACTAAGATATACCTATTCCCTGATGCAGTAGGTGGGTCCAGGGGACCAACAATGTCCATACCCACCCTTTCAAAAGGAACCCCAAACACTGGCAGTGGTATTAGGGGAGCATTTGTCTTGCCCCCTGCCTTGCCACTGGCCTGACAGGTGACACAGGAGCTGCAAAACTCCTTTACATTTTCAGACATATGGGGCCAGTAGAAATGGTTCACCAATCGGTTCCATGTCTTTGTCTGTCCCAAATGTCCTGCCAAGGGGATATCATGACCCAAAGTCAGGATGAACTCTCTGTACTTCTGGGGCACCACCAACCTCCTGGTGGCCCCCGCCTTGAGGTTTCTGGCCTCAGTATAAAGCAGTCCATCTTCCCAGTAGAGTTTCTGAAACCCACTGTCATCCCCCTCCTCTTGCTTAGAAGCAATCTGCCTCAAGCTCTCAAGGGTGGGACAGTCACGCTGTCCCTTACTGAACTCCTCTCTGGAGGGTCCACCTGCTCCTGTCAGTTCTGCCAAATCTGACAGCTCTGGCAGGGATGGAGTCCCTCCCTCAGAGGCCAGATCCTCCCCATCAGGGTTAGACTCTTCCTGCACCTCTGGAGTTCCCTGGGCTGGCTCACCAGGCCCAGTGCCCTTGTCCTTGGATGCTTGGCCCTTTGTTCCAGGGTCCAAGTGTCCAGCCCCTCCCTTCTGGCTAGTCTGTGACCTAGTCACAGCACATACCCACTCCGGGAGCTCCAATATTTTCATATGGAGTCCTCTCTCCACCTCTGACCACACAGAGGCTTCAAGATCATTGCCCAGTAAACACTGGACTGGGAGCACCTCTGACATAGCTACCTTCATAGGGCCTGTCACACCTCCCCATTCCAAATCCACCACAGCCATAGGATGGAGTTTGGTAGTGCTGTCTGCATAAGTCACCTGGTGAAACTCACCAGGTAACAACCTCTCTGGAGGCACCAGCTCATCCAGGACCATAGTTACACTAGCCCCAGTGTCTCTGATAGCCTCAACCTCAGTCCCATTCACTTTAGGCCTCCTCCTGTACTTGTCCATGGTTGGAGGTAAGGCAGCAAGGGTTGCAATATTCACCCCACCCAGGGACACTAAGGTTGCTTCCACCACCTGACTACCCCTCTCTGGGGCACCACTCTCCACCCCTACACTGACACTGGCAATCCCTGTGGATGGCCCCTTAGGGGGGAGCTTCTTGGCGCAGACAGCATCTCCTTGTTTGTACCCTGGCTGGTTACAGTCAAAGCACTTACCCACTTTTTAGGGATCAAAGAACCTACCATTCTTTCCCTGATTCCACCTCCCTTTGGATTTAGGTTGGCTCGGGGCCCCCCTCCTTGTGTAGGTTTTTGTGGGTCTTTGGAGGACTGCTTCTGGTTTTGACCTTCTTTCCCTTGGGCTTTCCCCTGGGGAGGGACCTGTCCTCCTTTCTTCTGGTCACCCCCCTGGTGCTGTATGGAAATCCGGGTTCTCACCCACTCATCAGCTGCTTCACCCTGCTCTCTGGGGTCTGTCAGCTTAGAGTCCACTAGATACTGGCGTAACTTCTCTTCTGCACAATGAGTCAAAATATGTTCTTTCAAAATTAAATTATACAATCCCTCATATGTGTCAACTTTGTTACCAACAATCCAGCCTTCCAGTGCCTTCACTGAAACGTCCACAAAGTCTACCCAAGACTTTGAACCCAATTTCTGGGTGCCTTTAAACTTCACCCTGTACTGTTCTGGAGTCAGACCAAATCTCTTGACTAAGCATGCCTTCATCTGCTGGTATGATTCTGCATCCTCTCCCTTCAAGGTCAGGAGCCTATCCCTCCCAGCTACTGGAATCAACTCCCACAGGAGTGCACCCTAATACCTAGAGTGGACCCTACTCATTTTAAGGGCCCTCTCAAAAGCTGCTAGCCATTTTTCAATGTCATCCCCCTCAGTGTACTTGGGCACTATACCCTTGGGAAGTTTAGGATCAAATGCACCACCCCTTGACATTTCAAAATCTTCATCATTTTCACTGCCACCATTTCTTCTCAACTCCTCCTTCTCCCATCTCTTCTTAGCCAATTCCAATTTCTCCTGCTCTAAAGCTACAAAAGTTAATTGAGCCTGAAGCTGTGTCTCTGCAAGCGACGGTAGTGGTACCTGAGTAAGGGACCCTTCCCCACTCCCACCACCACCTTGATTCACCTGGCTAACACTAGTCACAATGGAAGAGGTCTCATCCTCACCCCCCTCTTGGGTGAGGTTGGGGGGAACATCCTCCCACCCCCTAGGTTCTCCTCAGCTGCCCCAGCCCAGGCCTGTAGGGACTCAAGTAACCCTGCCTTCCTCATCTTCTTGGCAGCAGGCAGCCCCCTAAGCCTACACTGTTCCCTAAGCTCAGCAAGCTTGAACTGGGACAGTTTAGCCAGGTCCAGCACCATGGTTCCCTTGTTTTGGGTCACAACAACTAGGCACAACAGACTTAGAACAATTTGGAAAAATCAAAACAATGGATTAAAAACAGTTTAGTCCAAATTCCAAAAATCAAACTCAAAAGTTTTGTTCTAAGGCAATTTAGAGGATTTTTATAATCTTAATTCATTCACTGAAAGGTGTACTTTTTAAACACAAGTCCTCATCCACACCGCTGAGCACCACATGTTGGAAAGTGGATTATTGGTAGGGGCAAATGTAAGTCTGCCACTGGCAATAAGGCCACTAACCATTGGTAGGACTCAGCATAGGTCTTAGAAAATTATTCCTATGCTCAACCCTTGGTAACGTGGCTGCAGGCAGACAGGCTTAACTTCAAAGACAGGTATGTAAAGCATTTAAAAACACCAATTCAGTAAATAATTAAGACACAACACATAATAAAAATCCAACACCAATTTACAAAAATAGGACATATTTTTATCTTTAAAATGACACCAAAACGACAAAAATCCAATGTAGGGAACCGGAGATATGAATTTTCAAAGAATTAGCAAAATATAGGATTTAGAAGATTATAGCACCATATTGGGATACCTGCTCGCGATATACTGGGTCAAAGTCAAAGTTTCAGGCCAACCGCGATGGAGCCCTGGGCGGCTACACCTCGCGGCAGGTCCTGGTCTCAGTTTCTACCTTCACACTTAGAAACTTTTCTGGAGCTTTTCTCCCTGAGGTCCCTCGAAGCTCCCAGCCAGTCCGAATCCAGTGAGGGTTCGCCGTATTGCCTTTCGACGAGCTCCCGGTCAACTTCCCTGGAGCGGACTTAGAAACTTTTTCTTTAGGGCTTCAGCGGGGCAACCCAGGAGCCCAGGCCGACACGCGATGGAAGGCAGGCGGCTTGGCTCTAGCGGTTGCTCCCGGTCACCTTTTCTACGAGCGGGGTCTCTTGATGCTCTTCATGGAGCCGGATCCAGTGAGGGTTCACTGGCTTCAGATTTCTTCTAGTCCCGGTCAAACTCTGGAAGTTGGACCGACGGAGCTTTTAGCGGGACGAACCTGGGTGGCTCGGCCGGCTCGCGGTTGAAGGCAGGCGGCTTGGCTGACCAGGTTGAGTCGGTCCCTCTATGGAGCTTTTTTTCAAAGTTCCTCCAAAGTTCTCCAAACTTCTTGAACTTCTTCCTGAAGTTCCTCAAAGGGTCCCAAAGTGTCTCAAACCTACTCCAAGGGTCTGGAAGCTCCAAGATGGTCTTTGAAAGTTGAGGACTTCAGTTCCCACAATCCACTTGGACTTCACCCTTACAAATCCACTGGTAGTT
The DNA here is from genome assembly GCA_963921515.1 of Calotriton arnoldi. Taxonomy (NCBI): domain Eukaryota; kingdom Metazoa; phylum Chordata; class Amphibia; order Caudata; family Salamandridae; genus Calotriton; species Calotriton arnoldi. The sequence goes on along the minus strand of CAWUFW010012358.1, from coordinate 215,145 downwards.
CTCCAAGGTGCAGATTTAGTTGGTGATGTTCCAGATGAGCTCTTTTAACCTGTAGCTTTCAGGGAGTCCACTCTTTAGTTCCTTTTCAGCAAGATAATCCACAGGGCTGTAGTTTCAGATGGTGCAGTCTTCAGAGGTCAGGCCTTAGAAATCTTTGCACAACAAAACTTCTCAGCTTGGCAATGTCTTGCTACAGTAAGTTTCAAGCAGCAGATCTGGAGGGCTCTGCCCCTCTCAGATACTTATTCCATGTTCTCTGGGTCAGACAGGAGGTCACTCCTGACCAATGGGAGCAGGGTAACTCTTCAAACATATGACCACTTCCTGTAGAGTGTGGCATTATTTTGTCCCAGAGTGCATCAAATCTTCCAAATCCATAATGGCAGATTTTCCAGCATGGAGGCAAGAGCTGGCTAAACACACCCCTAGGATGGCTAATTTACTTAGACTCTCCCCCTGCATCTGCTCATACCTTCCTTAATCCTACCATCTGCCTAAGGTGGGAAGTTCAGAGTTGTAAATGACACTGTTCTCTGCTCTCCTCTTTGATGAACATAGTTTACGACTCCTCCCCCTGGCCTGGCATTCCTTTGGAACAGCACACTGCCCTGCCAGCAGAGCTGGTTGACCCCAGGGGCTCTTTATCACCTCTTCAAGGCAGCCTGGCTAATCCACTTAACTCTGACCAATCAGGGCAGACCACTGGAAGGCTGAATCTGGACTTACAAACAAGAAAGTCTTATAACTTCCTGTATGTACACTTTAGGAGAAGTTCAACAATATCATATTGTTGAATTTATTAATACCATTCAGGGAAGTCTTTGAATGGCTCTTCTAGCCCTCTCCTATCAAGAGTTATTAGTTAATAACTTTCTACCATGTTATCCTATGTAACAGGGGATTTGCAATGGGAAAAATGACTTGGGCCATTTTTCCAGCACCAGGACTTACAAAAACATATTTTATAAGTACTTGGCTTATATCTACAGGACCCCCACCCCATGGGACAACTAGGGGCGACTTTAGGGGTTCTGAATCTGTAAAAATATTGCAGATCCTCACTTCACAGTGCTCCTAGCATCAAAGTCGAATTTGGGCAGCACTTTACCACAATGTGGGGAGTAAAATGTGAAATTTCACTTAACCCAGGGCATATAAAACTCATTTTTATAAGGGTCTACCTTATAGATACCTGACCCCCCACCCCTGGGACACCTAGGGCAGACCCTGGGGGTCCCTAATATGCCATAACATTGTAGGTTATCCATTTGTAAGTGCCCCAAACCTCAAAGTTGAGTTTGGGCACAGTTTACTTTTTAAAAGCAGTCCTGGCACCCAGGGCTGCTTTTAAACTGACCTCAGGCTTCAGCAGTGCACACATGCAAGTGCAAAAAGAGCTGCTGGCCTCTAAACTGCCATGCCTTAGGGTACTAGGGACTTCTAGGTAGTTTCAATCCCCCTGCCCTATTATATACTAGGGGCTTACAGGGTAGGTCATGCCAATCACAGGGGTACCCTACCATACTATTGTGTACCCTAGTGTATGTAGGTGTTTTAACTGTATTCTAATGTGTCTCTTTCAGCATAGCACTGGCCCTGGGCCTGGTTAGGCAGAGCCCAGGGTCAGTCAAAGTCAGTTACCACCAGTATCAGTCAGCAAAATGTTGGGGGGTGCCCAGGGCACAGGATGACTTTGCAACAGGGGCATTAGTGGAAATTCCAGTTGGCCAGTCACAGACTGTTTCTGCTGATCTTATAGGTTAATTAACTGACAAACAGGGAACTCAGTTTGATTGCAGTCGCACGTTTGAAACTTGACAATTGTATTTATTGGATCCAATTGGTATTTTTAGTTAACCACATGAATTTTACTTCTATTTCTACAATTCAATATTCAGCAGTTATCTTATAGGTCACACTTGGCCACAGGATAAGCAATTTAAACTAGTTAATAGATACATCCAGGTGTGCCCCTACCCTCAAGACTCACTCATTGAGCGTGAGCCCCAAGCATTAAAAGACATTAGTTTCTCAAGCGTGTGAGTGGTACGAGCGAGTGTGAGAATAAGTATTCTTTAAAACGTGTGAATAGGCAGTTTGAGAAAATATCTTTTAAATGAACTACAACTAAGTACAATTTTACATCTTGAGGTAAATAATGGCGGCAGCAATGTAAAGTGCCCCTTCTTCACATCTGCATATGGCGATTTCTGTAGATCCGATATGTTGAGTTAAGGCTGCTTCAGGGCGCTCGCTAAGCGCCATTTGTTGAGGGTTAGTTGCGATAGAGATAGTTGTGATAGGAACAGGCAGAGAACTCGTAATTAATTGTTAAAAGGCAGGGTGTGAGCGTTGCTGCTTCTCTCTGTTTATGCATACTGTGTCTTGTCCTCATAGTTGATGTTTAATCTGATGACTAATGTAACATATCAGTCTCCTCGCTGTGTTCCCCGGGATGACGCACAGCTTTATTCACTTTTTCTTGTGAAATATTTCCCATCAGTAGTAGGTTGCAAGCGAGGTGATGAGGTAGTTGGTCAAGAGGGAAGGGGTGAGAAGTTGCTAGCAACTCAGGGTGAGTCGCCTCAAACATTTCCTACCTTACATGTCAAAACACTTTGACACAGCGCTCCAGGCCCCATTTGCCCTTCACGGCTTCTATTGCATTAAGAACCTTCCTGTGACCATTCATAAAATGCAAACTGGAGCTGCCCCACGGCAATGGTTCAGGAAGAACCTTAAAACTTGGTTGTTTAACCAATGAACCCTTAGGACTCTGCCCTCGTATGCTCTATTCTAAATTCTGATTCATTCAGCGCCAATATGCCTTCGGGTATTTGTGCACCTTAAAAAGATTTTCATTCATTCATTCAATGCCAAACAGCGCGGTTCAGCCACCATGGAAAAAGGAGCGGGCCACCTTTTTGTAACACCTGGAGTTTTTACCTGCTCTCCCTCCCATGAAGCTTCTGTTCTTCAATTTCCCATTTCCACTGCCCCCTTCTCTCAGGGAGAAGTGGTGGAGGGGTTCCTGCGTGGCACCTTTCTGTGCGTGCGCAGACAACACGGGTCTGCTTCAAGTGAACTCCCTGAGAGGCGCTCCATACAGGCAGCCATTATGGACACAGTTTCCAACAATCTTCCTATTGTCAGGGCTATTGACAGCTGCTTCACTATCGAATTATAGAATATGTATATGTGTGTGTATGCATGTGTGTATATATATATATATATATATATATATATATATATATATATATATATGCAGAATCCTCGCCTTTCAACAGATCCCATCCGCAGGAACAAACGAGAGTGGACCCAAGTTAAGTGCTATTTTTGTTTTATTGCTCCAAAAACCGCTCCGCCATGACGCGTTTCGGCAGTTCACCTGCCTTGATTACATGACAGCGTTACCTGCTGTGGACAACTTTTTAAAGTGACAGTGTCCAATCACAAATGCATAGAGATAGAGGAAATTCCCGTTTGGCAATTTTGAAATGTACAAAATACTTGCATAAATGCTCAGTACAAAAGGTTTAAAATATATCACCTTTCAACGTTTATACCAATATCTGTACCAAATTGCCTATCTTGGTGTTATATACTGGATAATCCAGGATCCAATGATCTTAAAAATTCTTCGCTTGAATGCTGATACATTGATCCATATTTCAACCGTATGTCACATTCGTTAATTGAAACATTAACCAAGTGCCTAAAAAATACTCCTACTTAAAGTGCTACCTGAATTGCCAAAAGTGCTAACATATAAAGTGCTAGTGCAAAAACCAATTTAAAATTGATCTATATTGTATTACCAGGAACACCTATTTATGATTTAATATCTTATTCAATGATGTACTGGTGATACAAATTAAAGTGCAAGAAAGGCATGTGCAAAATAGAGGCAAGAGACTTTAACTATCAGTAATTAATTTACTAGCTAGCAATTCTAATTTCATAAGCAATTGATTCCCACTATTATACTAATAAATATATAAATATGCATATAAATAAATACATATAAATATCAATAAATACAATTCAATTGCTTAAAATCAGATAAAAACTCTTTCTAAAATGTGTATCTTTGCTATGGTGCAACACGCCCAGGTGGGCGGGACTATGACTCTTATTAATGGGTTCCTGCAAGCACGCGGTTCTCACTCAGCTGCCACTGATGAAAGGAGAGATCCTGAAACACGTCTGGCAATACTTACATGAACAGAAGTGGAAGTCTTTTAATGTCGCTGCCGGTAAAATTGATGTGTGGTACACTCCTCCTGTGTGGCTTCTCCTTTTGGGCAACCTTTTGTGACTGATATATATATATATATATATATATATATATATATATATATATATATATATATATATATATATATATATATATATATAAACAAATACATTTACTTAAAGTACAGCAACACTTGAAAGTTTGAGTTTATTAGATACAACTTAGATCTATATATGTTGCCTTCCTTATACATATATACCTTCCGAGTACTTTTGTATCTTTGTATTTACTACATTACTCCTAATTCAGCATCTCCAATGCACTACCCTGTGTCTCACCCTATACCGCTCTCGATGTGTCCTCTGCCTCCACTCTCAGACTCGTCTCGGTCCTCGTTCTGCTGCTGTGATCCCCGAGATAGCCCTTTTTAGACATTTCCCTCCTCTACCCCTCCTTGCATCATTTCATACCTCTTTTGATGTTCAGATCTCCCAAACAAGCCTTTCTAAACCCTTCCCTCTGACTCTTCCCCCCTCCACCTCCCCTTTACTCATCCCAAACCTCCTCCTACTGCTATGAGCTCCCAAAAAATAAAGAAATACATCTTTCTAGTCCTTCCCTCTTCTGTCCCTTCACTGTCCTTTCAATTCAAACAGCAGACTAACATATCCACCATTAAGTTGATTTCATATTTCCCTATACTAGTTCCCCACAGGTCCTGTTCGGGTTCCGGAGCGGCGTGCTGCCCGCCGAGGGGGGGCCCGATGCCTCGTCAGGGGTAGCAAGCACTATATAAATGCAAAACCTTCCCTCTTCTATCCCTCCACTATCCTTTCAATCCAACTAACAGACTAACATTCCACCGATCAAATTAATTTTTATATTTCCCTATACTAATTGCCCTCTAATCCTGTTTGGATTCCGAACTAGCGTGCTACCTGCTAAAAAGCACCTCAGCAACTCATCAGGGGTAGCAAGCGCTATATAAATGTAAAACCTTCTCTCTTCTATTCCTCCACTATCCTTTTCAATCCAAATAACAAACTCACATGTCCACCGCTCCAATTAATTTCATATCTCCCTATACTAATTCACCACTAATCCTTTTTGGGTTCCGGAGTAGCCTGCTACTCACCGAAAAATCGCTTTGGCGCATCGTCAGGGTTAGTAAGCGCTATATAAATACAATTACAATACAATACAATACTGATGCCAAAAAAGCTGCGCTTCCCATGACGTAGAACATATAAAGCTTAAGCAATAGCTTGGTTTACGACATGAACAATTAGTGCTTGAAAGTTGTGGATCATTAGGTGCTTCGATGCTACAAGACTGAACTGCGACCTTAAATGTTTAAGCGTTGGGGGTCTCCTGATGTGTAAAGTACGTGCCTGGTAAACTCAGCCTCTGAATAAGCTGTAATGCTGTCAATTTCTGGCTCCAATGTTATATGAGCGACCATGCGAGGTCACTGCAGGGAGCTTTAAAATAAGTGTCACATGCTATCCCATGATGGACCACTCTGCCCCCTCTTCACACCAGCAGCACCGGTGGTAGGTAAGGACATGTCCATCGCGGACTCCATCTGACGGCCACCCCATACCTGCCAACTTACACGGTGCCACCGTGTGACACACAATATAGGCTCCCATCACACGGTCTCCCAGTGAGGAGCGGATATCACACAGTGGTAGGGAAAACAATCTAAAAACCACTGTAAACGGTGGATTTCCAGCTCGCTTTCTGAGGCTTTGAACTGCTGACGTCCATAAAGGGGTCTGAAAACACTCCACGACATCGGAACCAGCCTCAACAAGCTTTTTTTGTGCGGGAGGAGTGGGTGGGGTGGCGTTCAGAAGTGCCTTGTAGGTACTTCTTGGCATGAGGCCCGCCCCCTTCAAAGCCCCGCCCCCCTACTCTCACAGTGAGACTGTTCTTCAAGTTGGCAGGTATGCCACCCGGAGGGAAATCCCTCCTCCACCCCACCTGGCCGGAGCGTGATCCCTGGCTCTTCTGCAGCGCTGCCTCCTCACCTTCATGTTCACTTTGCACCACTGCCTGCTAATAGCCTACTTGGTTAGTTATAGCCTTCCACGCACGCAGAGCAGGGTCCCCAAGAGAAGAAAAGTAACACACTCACATTAAACAAGCACAACAGAGGAAACAGATCTTCCCTCTTCTCTAACACATACGAGCACGAAACAGGCAAGCACCAGCACAGACTTTCCAGTGCTTTAAGTTGCTTAAAAAGGCGGAGGGTCTTTAAAGGTGATGTGGCCTAAGAAGCATAATTAAGACTTGTTTTTAAGAAGAGTTACTTCTGTAACTAAGAGCATGTCTGGCCTACAGCCCCCTCCCATCCCTCTGAGCATGATCCTCCCAGCCTATCAACCTCAATGATCCTCTTCCTCCTGGTTCCACCTGGTGGCCTTGGCCCTCCTGGGGGCAGTGCTTTATTTCAACCAGTGGTTTATAGTGCTCGGCACCGGCACTTATGACAGTCTGCCACGAGGTGGCACTGTTTGTCTAATTTAGAGATGAGCACAACAACAGCTGTTTAGTAATTCAATATACATTAAAAATGAAATGACTAATGCCTGCCACCCAAGCCATTCTTGTAGCATTGGGGACCTGGAATAGTCAGCAATGTCACACTAACAGGAGTTTGATGGTTAGTATTTGAGTTAGTGCTGTCAAGGGCAGCGCTGGCAGGGGTAATGGGTGGAGCAAGCTGCAGTGGCCTCCTGATGAAGGCCCTGGCACTTATGTTTTTTTTGTTTTTTTACAAATTAAGCACTGCTCGGGGGCTTTCCTCACCCTGCTGCCTCTCCCTTCTGCTCCCCCTGGTCAGCAAAATCCTGATATTGGTCCTGCTGGTAGTTCTACCTTGGTTCTCTTGGGTATCCTGGTGGCCCTCCTTCTCATGATCCTGCTTCTCCTTCTCTTTCCCCAGGCCCTCCAGGACTTGGCCCTCATACCCTTATGGGGGCCCACTCTTTAAAGTATTCCTTCATTGTATTTTCATTTTTACACTGGTCAGCACTGTCCGGGCATAGGGGGCAGCTTATTAGTACCAGTTCAACACCCAAATATAGCGATAAGCAACAGAGAAATGACCAGTCAACCTTTGCAAAGGGCATTCTACTGCATGGCAACACACGTCACTGTGTTTTCCGTAACATTAGAATCGTTTGGGCCGGAAAGGTTTTTTTGGGTTAAAATCTGCAGATTACACATCTCATGGCAGATTATGTGGCAAATGCAGGAAATCAATAATTGTGTGAAAACGCTGTTAGTGCACATATTGCCTTTCTCAATAACAGTTCCTAGTTTAGACGTGCCCCTAGCCCTGCAGAGGCAGTACAGTGTCCCCAGCCCAGCAGGCTCCAGTGTAGCAGTGCCCAGCTCAGCAGTGCCCCGAGGCCAGCAGTGCCTGGTATAGCATCTCATGAAGCTACAGTACAGCAGTGACCATGCGGAACCGTCGATGTCCTGCCCTCCCACTAGTGTTTTGAGGACCTGATAGCAAGTCACGTGACCAAGCGGAGGTGCTTTGGCCAAAAAGCTATAACGGTTCTACCCTCAGAGCTTGCGGGCAGTTCTCGTTCATGTTGAGGACTTTATTTCACCAGGGCACCCAGTCCTGTGTATTCAACACTACAGTGCAACTTCGGAATTGCAGTCTTGTTTATTTCCATTGGACTAAATAATCTTGACAAAATGATCTACAATCAGGATACACGTCGGAGGTGGATGTAGCTGCACGAGGTCCCCTCACACCCGATATAGACTTTGCTCTCCTTACCCGAGACAAAATGAACTGCAAATGTGTAGTGTTTGCCGCTGGATAGGGAACAACAGCAGAAAACAAACATGAATTAACAGCAAGTTTGACTGTTAAAAACTACACACAACACATCTTGTTTACTCTCCAAACTCTGTTTAAAGATGTAATACTAAGGGGCTTATTTAAAAACCCCTTGCGCCATCGCTACGTCACTTTTTACCATATTAAAAGTGACGCACCAGCGTCGCAAGGGGCTTGTAAACGTCACTTTTAGTGACGTTGAGATGGCGATAGGGGCCTCGACTTATTTACGAGGCAGCTTTAAGCCACTTAGCGTGGCTTAACGCTGCCTTGTAAATAAGGCACCCTTTCACGCTGTATTTAGCGTGAAAGGGGAGGGCAATGGGTGTTGTGGTGGGCATTCCACCTGCAACACCCATTGATTTTGATGCAGCCCCCTATTTACAAGGGCAGCGTAAATAGGAGGCAGCACCAAAATTAAGACCAGGGAAATCCTGGCCTTAAACATGCAAAACGAGAAGAAATGCTTTATTTCTCCTCGTTTTTGCTGTTCCCATGTGTGCTGCCTTGTGCAGTACACATAGAAACAGCAAATTGCTCAATGATTGTTTATGTGCAGGAAGGTCCCCCTCCCTACACATAAAGCAATAATTTAAAAAAAATGCTGTTTTGCAACTTCTATGTGTGCTGCATTAAGCTACAAAATGGCATTTAAAGATTGTTTATGTGCAGGAAGGGGGACCTTCCTGCACATAAACAATCTTCCCCCCAACGCAGACACTCTTGCACTATGGTTCAAGGGTGCCTGCGTTGGCGCCTAGGCAGCTAAACTCAGCGCCAGCTAGGGGAAACGCAGGGGTGCGCTACATTCTTGTGAATACGGCACATCCCTGCATTTTCAGAATGGAGAAGCGTGGCGTTAGCAATGTTTGCTTAATGCCACGCTTCTCCATTCTGCTGTAAATATGCCCCTTAGGGCCAGATGTACGACCCTACTAATTTAAATTGCATCGTTTTGCGAGTCGCAATTTGCAACTTGCAAATAGGAATGTACAACAGTGTCTCAGACACTGTTTGCGATTCCTAATGGGGTCGCAAATTGCCTGCGTCATTAATATTCATGAGGCAGGTGCAATTTGCAACCCCATTAGGAATGGCTAGCACTCCCAGGGATGGTGGCCTGCTGTGGTCAGCAGACCACCATGTCTGTGACTGCTTTTTAAATAAAGCAGTTTTTTTTAATTAATGCAGCCCGTTTTTCTTAGAGGAAAACGGGATGCATTTAAAAAAAGAAAAATGAAACGTGACCATTTCATTTTTTAAGAGTAAGCAGTGGTCCGTGAGACCACTGCCTGCTCTTAAAAAATATTTTTAATACCAGTCACAAGGAGGAAGGGGTCCCTTGGGGACCCCTTCCCGTTTGCGAGTGGCTTACCACCTACTTGAAGTAGGTGGTAAACTGTGAGTGTTTTGCAACCGCAATTGCGGTTGCAAAACAATTGTACATACCATTGAGACTCGCTATTAGGAAGGGACGCCCTTGGCACGCCCCTTCCTAATAGCGATTCGCAAACCCTATTTTGCGAGTCGGTAATAGATAACCGACTCGTAAAATAGGGTTTGTACATGGTCCAGACCTATTTTCCGGTCGCAAACGGGCATTTCCCGTTTGCGACCGCAAAAAACGGTCATAAGTGCCAGATGCATCACCACACCGTTTTGCGATTCCCTAACTGCGAATCTTTGCAATTCGCAAATCGCAAAAACGGCATGCATGAAAGTGTGTTGGACACTTTCTTGGATTCCTAGGGGATCGCAAATGACCTACCTCATGAATATTAATGAGGTAGGTCGCAATTTGCGACCCCCTAGGAATCGCAAAACTCACAGGGATGGTGGCCTGCTGGGGTCAGCAGACCACCATGTCCGTGGTTGCTTTTAAATAAAGCAATGTTTTTTTTTTGTAAAGCAGCCCGTTTTCCTTAAAGGAAAACGGGATGCTTTACAAAAATAAAAATGAAAAGTTTTCCTTTCATTTTTTTAAGAGCAGGCAGTGGTCTGTGGGACCACTGCCTGCTCTTCAATAATGCTTTTACAAACATTCACAAAGGGGAAGGGGTCCCTTGGGGACCCCGTCCCATTTGCGAATGGGTTACCACCTACTTGAAGTAGGTGGTAAAATGTGAATGTTTTGCGACCGCATTTCGGTCACAAAACATTCATGCATACCGATGCGATTCGGTATTAGGAAGGGACATCCTAAACACGGCCCTTCCTAATAGCGAATCTCAAACACATTTTGCGATTCGGTAACAGGTTACCGAATCGCAAAATATGGTTTACTGTATCTGGAAAGCATTTGATAAACTGAGTACCATTAATTTGAGCAATAGAAAAAAAAATTCAAAAGCACTTTATAAGTGTAGCGTGAAGCACTATGTAAAGATTTGAGCAGTTGTATTTTAAGAGCGAGTCGTTTACTTTGTAATCTGAAAACAGAGTTTGAAATTACTTAATCTCCATAACCCCAAAAAATGAAACTGACTTTTTAAATGTAATCTGATACTCATGTAAAGCATTCTTGTGTCAATTTAGTACAATGCAAAACTACAAAAATAATTTAAAAAAATTAGAAGTCATAAGTATAAAGCAGCATTCTGTTAAACATTCACACATGGTACCACTGAGCAGTAGGAATATATTAAGGATCTCTGCATATTCCATAACTTTACCTCACACAACATATATGTGAAAAATGTGTAATTTACCCCTGCTTGCCATGTGGATGCTGTATGCCCCAGTGGTCCCAAAAGAATCTATGGGCTGTAGGACTGTATGTGCGTCCTGATGTCTTAATGAGCCACCCCCACACACACTTTTAGGCTTTTAGGTCTCCTGTGCTGACAGCACTTTTGCTGTCCCTGCAATATATATTGTTTACCATGAGAGCGTTGTAGCCTGTCCATCGCTTACTGTTGGACCGGATTAAAAAACAAGATGGTGATGGATGGAAAGCTTGAATTAATCTTAGCCACTGGAAATCATTCAGGTCGCATTCCAATCCATTGTTTTTTTACCCACCATGCTACAATGCCACCACAGCTTGGAATAAGCCATATGCAAAGAAGTCTTGACCCTGTTCCATATGGAAACAGTCCAGCCCGAACCTCCAGACCAGGTCCTCCCTGGCTAGCTTGAATCTACTGGCAGAGTGAGCCCAGAACCGACGTCTGGGAATACCTGGGGCACTTAGGGCGGCAAATGCAAAACAACCATGTGATGAATGGAATGCTGAATTAATATCAGCCACTGGCAATCACTTGTGGCCAAATCCCAATCCATTGTTTTTTCCCCACATTCTACCTCAGTTCATACCCAGCCATATGCAAATCAGTCTGAACCCTGCTCCCCATGGGAACAGTTCAGCCTGAACTGCCAGGCCAGGTCCTCCCTGGACTGGAAGCAAGCATTCTGGGACTGATATCTGGGTATCACCCCTCATCAGTCAAGCTAACTTAAATTCAGTGGCACAGTGTGTACGGGACCCATGTCTGTCCATTCCCTTCCCACTATGCCACTCCACTTTACCATACTCCTCTCTGCAACACTCTAAACCACTTCATTGTACAATATTCTGCTCCACTCTATGTCCTTCCACTCTATGCCGTCCCACTCCAAAACACTCCAGTGTAAGACTTTCTATGACACAGCTCTCCACTCTAAGCCACTCCAGACCCCTCCACTCCATTCTACCCCACTCCACTCCATTCTATCCTACTCCACTCCAATATACCCCAACCCAATGTACCCTACTCCATTGCACTGTTATTTACTCCACTCCACTGCGATCTACCATTCCAATCTACCATACTGTAATCCACCCAATCTACTCCACTCCAATTTACCCAACTCCACCCTAATTTACCCCCACTCTGCTCCAGTCCAATCTACCCCACTCTACTCCATTGTAGCCCACTCCGTTCTACCCCATCTACTATGCTGCACTCTACCCCAAACTACCCCACTCCACTTCACTCCATTCAATCCCACTAAAATTCTACCACGCTCCACTCCAATTTAACCCATTACACCCTAATCTACCCCACTCCAGTCTAGCCCAATCTGCTCCACTACAATCTACTTCACTCCACTATACCCCACTCCACTCCACCCCACCCCACCCTATTCCACTCAAATCTACCCCACTTCAAAGTACCCCATTACAATCTACCCAGTATACCCACCTCTACTGTACCCCAATCTACCCCACTCCTTTCCATTCTACCCAACTCCAATCCATCTAGTCTACCACACTCCAATCTGCCCCACTTCACCCCATCCCACTCTAATATGCCCCAAATCACTCCATTCTACTCTTCCCCAATTTACCCCATTCCAGTCTACCTCCGTTCACTCTACCCCAATCTACCCTGATCTACTGCACTCCTATCTACCGCAATCCACCCAAATTTACTCGTTTGAGACCTGCAACAGTTGGGAGTTTTTTCACTTGCAGCTTTCATTACTCATAAAGCTGAGCTGTTGTCTCTACTTATCAATGTTCCCACTGTATGACACTTCATTCGCACTGCATGTTTATATATTTCTTTATTGTGCAGCTCACAATTTCGGGGATGTATTTCCTTCAGTTTCCCTGTTGGGATTTTCGCATTTAGCAAGCCATGCTCTGTTTCTAGGTTTCTTTTATGTAACAGCCTTCACAAAGGGAGGGAGCCTTTTTTTGTCCTTGGTTGCGTGACCTTGGCTGTTCTTGCTGGCCGAGTTTATGTCTTGTTATTTGTTGTTTAGTAGGGCTCTTTCTTTTCCCCACTGTCTCTTAGCACAGTTTTTTGGCAGCAGTTGCTCAACTCGGCCCCCTGGCATCACCACTTGACGCTTGTTGTCGGTTAGATCTTGGGTTTGTGTGTGAGTCTTTCACACTCTTCAGCGTCGCCTTGCATTACCACCAACATCGTAAAATAAGAGCAGTAGGGCGTGGGAAGAGGTCATCCGTCAGGGTTGCGTACAAACCCTCTGTATCACAAAGTTTGTGGCCCTTGGGGGGCCTCGGGAGGGTAGAGATGTCTTCACCACGGAGGTAGGAAGGGATACGTCCTCCCTATGAATAATTAGCAACAACAACTAAGTATCCCTTCTAGAACCAGGATGGTTCCTTTCAGAGTGAAAGGGGGAGAGAGAGACATCTAGAGGAGGGGTTGTTCTGTTTGAAAGGGCCCCGTATGAAGTCTAACAACCCGCACCCGCAGGAATCCCCCTAGAGATGCTGAATAAAAGCTGACACTTCCGCTACATGAAGGAGGAGTACGGGGCGTACTACTCCGCAACACATGCCGAATTTACAACGCAGTACTTGGTCCGCCGGTACTACGGACGAGTATACCTTGACAGGTCCATCTCCCCAACTTTTTCACATGAGCCCCAGCCCTTTTGACAGGATTCCGCTCCCCCTGATAGCCCGATACATCAGCTACATTTAGTATCAGCATGCGGCTCACTACTTCGCGACATGCGCCAAAATCACAATGCGGAAGATTTCTCTCCCGTACCACGTGTTTTTGAATACATCTGTGATTTTGACAGACGTGCGCCACCTCCGAGGAAACGTGAGCTTGGTCATGTCCCCTCTGACACTGTGCCGAGCCCCCATCGCACATCCAATAATGGTGCAGCTCCTGAGATTGACCGTGGCGGGGCCAGCAGCCCCAGTGGTCCACTTGCGCCTGCGAAGTAGGTATTTAAACTATACAGCCGAAATCGCACACAGGACAAGCAGGGGAGCGGAGCACATAGTAGGTCTCATACGGTGATGGACCTTTGAAGTAAGTGCCTATCTCTTCTTAAGCAAGACGCTTGGCATACCAAGACGCCCCAGATGGGATTGCCAGTTGCTGTCCTCATTGGCATTTATCTTACAATTCCTCGATATTATGTTTTTTTCCTCAACTATAGCATGTGACAACAAGGCCTCCCACTCAAGCCCCCCGTTGGGAGCTGACGCCCTGTTAAATTGGGGTGAGTGCCAGTAAACCGCCAATGAATGCATAGAATACTAAGACTGTTCTATGTGTGTGTGTGACACTGTGTAGCAACACTAACTGCGAATGGCATGAGTGAAGGATATAATGCATGTATGTTCATCCCATAGTCCACATGGTTTTTGAACAACCGTGGTTGTGTTTCACTGGTATAAAATTCCTTTTTTGACCACCAGATCAGATCACTGTCCTTTTCTGGTGTTCCCTACATAACACAAGGCACCTCCATGGCATCTTCTTAAGGGGGACAATATTATGAAGCTTCATGGCAGCAGAATGCCTCTTTCTGGCTTTACTACACATATGTTACAAAGTGTGTTTTATATGTGTTTTTGTTTTTTTTCCCATTTTCTCTTTCAGGTAATTCCTCTCAGAAAACAGCGGCAAGTATTAGACTTGTTCCAGAAAAATTCTACAGTGCGACCCATGTACATTGCATGCCCACTTTGCACTCCCTTCTTTGGGGGAAGTGACTTCTTCGCATCCCACCCTGACGAAAGCCCAGGACCGTCAATAGGGCCAATATCAAGGGCTGAAACATGTTGGTGACTAGTTTAGGGTCATATGACCATCACATCCTCCTACCCTACTATAGTATTTTTTAACCTTCCCTCCCACTCCACTAATAAAGGACTCTTTAGGAGTGGGGGAGGAATTTTATCTTTAACGTTACGCACCGATACACAATATCTTCATAAGTGCTCCCTGAAAGATGGTTGAGCCCATCCTGACCTTTAGGAGTTGGGGTGAGCCCGATGATGAAGCATGTCACTATTAAAGTGAGTAAGGGCTATAATAAGAAAAGGGTCTCTTTCCCTTCCCACCCTTAAATAGGGAGGTGACTTAAGACTAGGGTTGTTAGACTTCATACCGGGTCCGTTCAAATAGAACACCCCCTCCTCTAGTTGTCTCTCTCTGCCCCTTTCAATCTGAAAGGAACTATCCTGGTTCTAGAAGGGATACTTAGTTGTTGCTTGCGTACAAGCCCGCCATAGTGTCCCTAAAACCTTTCCAGGTCAGAATATACTGCAACAGGGGATCAGGCGCGATATTGCAGGGGGGCACCCAAAGCGTGTTGAAGGCTGTGTGTGAGCTGTTGATACAGCCAGTGTTGCGATTGAGGTATCCTGTGATCGTGTTTGAGATCTGCAAAGGGGACCAATACAACATCCTCAACTAGATCATTCACATGACGAATCCCCTTGTTCCTCCACTGTGACCAGTCATCCTTCTCAACCCCAATTTTAATATCTCTGTTCCACCATAGCGGCGCCTTATGATGGAGCGTGCATGGCAAGGAAAGCAGATGATGGGCATGACGCCATGCATAGTGTTGTCATGTGGTTTGTGGCCTCCTGGTCTGCCTTGCTACGTTGGCTTAGGCCGGGCTGCCATGATGCTTTTTTGCGCACGTTACTTTGTGCCGTTGTTTTTCTAGCCTCTGCTCCTGCCCGGCTATTTTAGAACTGTCTGCATTTCTGTCTTTCACCTTTTCTCCTGTTCCCTTTGGGTTACGTCTGCACAACATGTACAAGGTCGAAAAACAACGTCCCTTGTTCTTGCTGATCTGGCCAGTCCCTCGCACTTAGACATAACCCTAAGTACAGCTGCACTGGAGAAATTCGTGTGCTTTTAATATTGTGATTTCACGGTTAGAGGCACTTGGAGAAAAACCTTTCCAGAGAGAAGAGCTGTGCTTGTCTGATGATGTAAACCTTGCATCTAGATATTGAGGTATGGGGATTCGCCTGACAATGCCCAGAGGTCTTCTGTTTTTATAATAAACTAGCTACTAGCACGGGGAGGGTGGTATGGTCATTTAGCCCTATATCCACTGCTTTATGAAATGCTTACCCCGTTTGTATTCTATGGAATTGTAACTATGCTTATTATTTTATCTTTATGCATTATGCTGATAGTACTGGCAGGTGTACTGTATCTTAGAGCACGATAGTTGAAATAAACATTTTAAACTATACAGTGTCTCTTATTACACACGTTGTGGACAGGTATGAGTGAGTTATGAAAGGGTGTCCTTGCTCCCGCGAGTCCTGAGAGAGAGAGAGAGACCGTGTTCTGGGTTGTCTAATCATTGGTAGCATCGTTGCTAATGAGACGCTAAAGCTAGTCGGATTGGGATTGTGGGTACTAAGGTGCATGGTTGGTTCACCACTATACTCCGAGGTCCTATTATCCTGTGCATAGCTCTGTGTATGTGCAGAATCCCTACAACATGGCGCAACCAACAAGTGGGCTGCTTATCTGCGAGACGCTTGAGTAGTACTTGTGCTTGTCCACAACCCCCTTCGCAGACGCTTCCGGAAGCGTGTGTGAGGGTGATACCTCCTTTATTGACGTTTTTATAGGTTCTTTCAAGCTTGAAGTTGTTAAAGGTTTTTAAATAAAACCCTATATTGTGCTGCCTCATATTAGGTTGTCGAATATTGTTTGCCTTAAATGGCTGTTCAAATTGCGGCACATAGCCGCGCAGCGCTCCGGGCTCACTTGACAGTGTATGGAGTGCCTGACGCGGGTGTCGATCTGATTTTTGTGGTACCAGCGGATCCCGCTTACCACTTTGAGGTGTTTTACTCTTGGGTCACCTTTCCGGCGGTGGATGGGACTGATAATTTGTTCCATGAATATACAGCCACCGCTGTTCCTAATCTCTATAGACCTTATAGGAATCTTGAAGTACCGCTCACAGCATGGCAACACCGTGTTTGGTTTGATGGCGCCCTCCCCCAACCGGTTACCTCGGTTCGTTTAGGCCCCTTATCAATTGAAGGGGCCACTTGGCCTGTTTTGGCCGGGTATACCCCACATCCGCATTATAGGACGCTTGCAGTCGCTGAACTGCGTAATTTGCATTCGTCTTTGATACGTGTGCATAGAGCTTTAGTACAGTTTGTCACAGGCAACATCCAGGGAGCCCCGCCTGGAGTTGCAGCACATCCAGCTGGAGCAGGCGGTGTAACCATAAGTCCCGTCATGGTTAATTCGGTGATGGGCAAGCGCCCACAAAATAAGGGTGATTTTCCTTATTGGCTTGCAGAAAAATTTGACCAGCTGGAGGCAGTTTTTCCAAATACTTCTCCTGTGGAAAAACACAGGATTCTGACGATTAGTTTGCCAAAAGACGTGATCCCCGAGTTGGCAGAATGCAACAACTGGGGTAAGGTATTCGCAGCAGTGTATGCAAAGTGTTTCGGCACTCCTTCCATGATGGTTCTCCCCTCTGTAATCAAACGTGTGCAGGATGAGCATGGCCCTGAAGCGGCTGTGGAATTAGGGATGAGACTGGTGGGAGTGTTCGATGTAGTAGCTGATTTGATCCTTGCGAATGTCAAGGGCGATGCAGTTAACTTTCAAGTAGCTAATGCTTTGGCTTTGATCCCAGAACCGGACAAGCCGCGCGATTTACCGAAAATTATTGCACAGGCTTACAAAACAATTGGCCGCAATAGCCTGGGAGTTAAGCCTTTTGCTAAACCGCAAACACAATCGCAACAACAACCAAAAACTCAATCTGAGAAAGATGAGAAACCGTTCTTTACTAAAAAGAGCTGGAGGTTGAAAAAACAGGGTAAGCAACAGAAAAAGCCAGGGTCGTGAGGCGCTTCCCCGGTTTCCGTCTCTTCTGAACGCACTTATGATTTGCGCGATAGGGCGAGAATTAAATCTCCAGAGAGATTTCAAGTCCCTGATTCGCATTCTCCTCGTTCTTCACAGGCACCAACTACTTCACAGGCTGGTGGAGGGGAACGCCAGGATAGAGGCAGGGGTCGAGAGGCTCCACAGGGACGAGACCAACCTCGACAACAAGTCCGAGGGAAACCAGAAGAATTTCAACGTTCTCGCCCACAGTTTCAGAAGAAGAAAGTTGCAGCTGTAACAGCGAGGTATGCCACAGACGGTGAGAACGAGACTCCTGAATTGGACGTGGGCAGTGACGCTCCTAGACAGCGCCGCAGAAGTTACCATAGTGCGGGAGGCGCTACGTCCTCATGTGGAGGCGACAGCAACTGAAACATTCATTACTGTCGAGACAGCAGACACCAGAGTGGCACCCCTGACAGACTATATAATATTGTCATTCAAATTGAAGGTGACATACAGCGTGTTATTAAAGGGATTTTTTGGGAGAATCTGACCTCTTCTTAAGACATTCTGTTGGCAGAGGCGGATTGGCCACCCCCATTCGTACTTGCTGCGCGTAGAGGGGAGGAGGTAATCCTTCCAAGCTTTTCTCGTCATGTCCCCAAGGACAAAGCGGAGGCTCTCGCAGCCGAGTGGGCTGCGTCCCTGGCTCCAGCGTTATACTGCAACCACGTGGGCTGGGATGAAGACTCTCCACCCCATGAAATTCCTTTGCGGTCGCTGCCACAGCCACAACCCCAATATCCCATCAAGCGGGAAGCTAAAGGTCCCGTTTCCGAAATTCTGACACAGTTAGAATATCAAGGAGTGATTGAAACATGCGTGTCACCCATGAATAATCCCCTATTCACGGTTTCTAAACCCGACGGATCATAGCGCTTAGTTTTGGATTACCGACACTTGAACTCTCATTGTCGGACCTTTGCGGTACAAAACACACACAGTTCTGCGCTTGTAGACAGTCTTGTTCGTAAAAAATATAAAACAACACTTGACTTATCCAATGGATTTTACACGCACAACTTGTCCCCGGAGTGCAGCCAATGGAGCGCTTTTACCTCCGGTGGTAAACAATTCAAATTCCGGCATTTACCCATGGGCTACAAGAACAGTC
This sequence comes from Calotriton arnoldi, assembly GCA_963921515.1. Classification (NCBI taxonomy): domain Eukaryota; kingdom Metazoa; phylum Chordata; class Amphibia; order Caudata; family Salamandridae; genus Calotriton; species Calotriton arnoldi. The sequence goes on along the minus strand of CAWUFW010012358.1, from coordinate 196,270 downwards.
CAGGCGTATTCGCCGCCCGTGTTGTCTCTTTGTTAGACGGCATAGACCCAGATGCGTGTTCGTACGTCGACAATATCTATCTGACAGATGACAAATTATACCCGCATCTTACCCGAGTGGACCGCATTATTCTTGAATTTGCGGTCTTAGGTTACAAATTTAACTTTGCCAAATCTCACATTGCTGAATTTACCGTTTTGTTTTTGGGCTATGAGCTCAACAATGAAGGTAAGGGCTTAGCCCCCCATTTTTTGGAGAAATGCGCACTTTTGTGCCCTCCAACCACTTTGAATAAGCTTCAGTCTTTACTGGGTTTTCTAAACTTCGGGCGTACTTACATTCCCGAATATGCCCAGCGTATAAAGCCACTTTATGCCTTGACACAACCTAACTTTTCGAAGTCATGCTGGCTTCCCGAGCATTCTTCTATACTGCAGTCTTTGCAGTCAGATCTGCTTGCATCTAAATTTTTGTTGACTCGTGACAACCACACAAACCTGGTGATTAGAATCATTCCGGGGCAGTAGGTTTCACGTATTTAACCTTTAACGAAGGTGACACAGTACCGATCGCATACAAGTCACATCTATACACTTCCGCAGAAATGCGCTTTTCATCTGTGGAGAAAGTTTTGACTGCAGTGCAAATGGCGATTCTAAAGGAACGCGCACTGGCACAGGGAAAACGCATTTTGGTGGTAACACCATATCCTGCCCTGGAGGCAGTGACGAAAGCAAGTGTTCCGAACTCTAAGGCTTTGCACCCCCGTTGGATACAATGGGCAACATCTTTGACGTCTCCGGATGTCACTTTTATCTTTGATTCTTCTCTTCAGACTCAGGAGTTTTTACAGTATGAATTCGTTCATCCTCCTCCTCTGTCCTTGCTACCGCTTGAGGAATACGAATGTATTATCTATACCGATGGTTCGGCACAACCGGCCACGGGTTCCAAGCATGCTTATTCAGCTGCATGTGCTATTGTTCCAGGTACCATGATGAACGGTAAGTTCAAATCAACTGTGGTGCACACTCAGGCACTAGGAGACAGTACTGCACAATTGGCCGAGCTGCGCGCATTGGTGCTCGCACTTGAGTTCGCTGATCCGGTTGTGACCACTCTTATTGTGTGCGATTCTTACTACTGTGTTCAGTCTTACAATGACAATCTATTCTTTTGGTCGCAAAATGACTATAGAGATGCAAAGGGCAGCACAATTAAGCATAAAATGCTTTGGGTTCGAGTGGCAGATCTGAAACAACGTCTGCCTCTCACACAGGTGATTCACACTCTTGGCCACCAGCGTGTGGGCACACACGCTGTCGGTAACGGTTTGGCGGATGAAGCGGCCAAATCAGCAGTAGGCACGTGCTCAGTCGCAGCAGTTACAAGATCCATGACTAAAATAGATACTGATATTTTGGCAGCTATTGCTGCGACGAAGGAAGGTGCTAATTACCCACGGGGTTTCCCTTCCAAATACCCTTATCAATTAGGTCCCGAACAGGCTCCTTACGTAAGAATTCCAGATGTTGGTGATCGGCTGATTCCCAACGCGTACCGCAGACTTTCCTTGATAACGGTTTCCCTCTTGCAGCAGCGTTACTGGTGGCGTGGTTTATACAAACAAACCCGTACTTATGTGCTTTCTTGTGACGTTTGTCAGCAGATTAAGCCTTCCACGGTTACACGGCCACCACAGACCCCGCTCTGCATTTCTAACAGACCTTTTGGGTGTGTTTACCTGGATCACTGCGGTCCATTTTCTTCTGACACTGCATATAAATACATCTTAGTTGCAGTGGATTTGTGCACACGTTTCATCTGGGTTTGGCCACAACGGAGTGCTGACACTCGAAATGTCATAAGGGATTTGCGTGTCTTTGTGGGAATTTTCGCCTGTGGCACCTTCCATTCTGACCAAGGTCCGGCGTTCGCCTCTAAGGCTTACAAGGACGCAATGGGTTCACTGGGGGTGCGGGTGAAATTTTCGTCTCCATGTCGGCCTGAGGGCAATTCGATTGTTGAACGAATGAACCGTGACTTAAAGCAATCCTTGACAGCTAGAGTCTTAGGTACTGGCAGGAACTGGCTGGCCCACTTGTATACCGTACAACATGCACTTAATAATCTCCCTATAAGACCTCTGGGTGGGCGGGCCCCATACGAAATGCTCTTTGGCATAAGAATGTTTGTGCCCGACCTTGATGGTCTAGACATGGCGGCGCAATCCGCAATCTTTGATGTAGATAACCATTCTACTATGTTACAGGACTTACAAGAAGCCCGAGACAAACTTGCAATCGAACATTTACCTTCAGCCACAGACGCTGCGCTGCAGATTCTGGTTGCCGGCTGGCTTCCGACGGTTGGAGATTTGGTCCGAGAGAAGGTGGAGAACAAAAAAGAATTCGGCCCCTCTTATCGTGCACCAGTTCCAGTCCTTGGCTTGAAGGGAACTCGTACAGTCATCTTACCACTGCTTCCTGGTCGCAAGGACAACAGATACATCTCAGTGGAAAATGTCAAGCTACAACATCTGGCCGATCCTGAATAGTGTAACACCAGCGGTCTCTTGTCCAGTCATTTCCCGGACAAATGTTTGTGGCCCTCCTGCCTGAATGGTCACTGATGTTGCTATCGAGATGGTAGATTTGCCTGATTGCTTACTCGACGACCCGGACTCCCCCTGCAATGAGGAGACTGAGTATACCTACCCCGCCAACGAGTCAGTGGCTCACCTACCAACAACAGTGGCGTTCACTGAGCCCAACACGTTATTACTTTGACTCGGATTCCACCTCATCACTTGTCCCGTCCAAATTCAGTATTTTTGTATGCTGGTTCAGAGACAATTTTTTGATTCCGCCCTGGACATACATCTGGTTGGTACTATTCCTGATTTTTCTGTTCATGTCCATTGGCTTTGTCACAGTGTTTTTTCTACTCATCAATGGTCACTATTTACCAGAACGCTCTGCAGTGAACTGTGTCGCTGGAACTTTGGCTCCACATTCTTCATCTCACATCATGAAGCGTGACCACACATTTGTGAACATTTCAGCTTTCCCAGTCGCTGATGGCATCGTATGGGATGCGGTAAATTTCCAAATTCATGGACCAACCAAGATTATTAATGTACCAAATGTCCTCCGTGTTTCAATGGGTGATGTCGTTAAAAGTAATATTCATTCTGACGATTGGGATATGCATGCAGTTGAATCGTTATTTACTGATTTGAAATATTATGCTGCTTTTAATGCTGAAGATTTGTACATGAATTCTGCAAGTTATGCCGATTTATATTGTTACCAGCATTGGGGAAACCACTTTCTCCATAAACCAAGTACTCTTCGGGGTCCTGTTAATTACACCCAATGGGAACATTGTCCGACCCCTTTGCCAGGTAGCTCCCAGACTCTTAGAAATAAGTTTACTTATTTTACAGACTTTGATAGATCGAACCCTGGGTCCTATTATTTTAAATTAAACACTTCATCCACTCAGAAAATCATGTTGACCCACACCAAATTGCTATATTCGGGTTCCTTTTTGAGCGCCTTAGCTGTGGGTGGTTATGAGTACTGGAAGGACACCATTGACTTGAAATCTATTTGGGGCTCCAAACCATGGCAGGTGCAAGGCACGGAAGCCTTGCACCGTGCTTGCCTCATTCCGGCCCAAATTTTATTTTTAAATCGTACAATCTATCAAACAACGTGTTGGGGTTTGGCTACTTCCAAACAATTGAATGCACCTTCCATTCCTGTATTGTCTTCAACTCCTAACGAAAGCTTGCATTTCAATATGTCCCTTAGCTTTGTTTCAGAACAATTTGTTTAATGTCTCCACGTTTGCTCAGTCAACCTGGTTGGCTTGGCCGACGGCAGCAGATGCCTGCCAACTGCGTTTTCATGACTCAGCTCCTGGGTACAGACCCGAGGTTTTCTGACTCTCGTACTGTTACAACGTATTCTGTTGGTAAATTATGTAAACAGTGGTTGCAGCACTCTTCTTTAGATTCTGTAAAACAGCATTTGTCCCTGCTATCAGGCAACATTGATCTGTCCGATTTTGTTCTGGGGCCTCGTGGCCCTCGACCTAAGAGATTCATTTATGAAACTTACAATGAACTCTGGAAGCTTTCGCAAATTGAAGCTGCTTCCCGTCTACGGGAAATAGATCAAGCAAATTTAGAAAAGGTGCTTGCTGTTGTTGACAATAGCATTAATACCCTGTCTTCCCGCATTTACACATTAGAGAATATTGTGTCCTCTGTTGTTGATATTGTACAAGATGATGTTTCTGTGTTATATATGGACTTTGCAAACGCTTAAAATGGGTAAAGTTCCTTGGCACTTTTTGAACACCTCTGCCTTATTTCTGCCTTTTAATTTAACTGAAAAACAGCAGTTCATGTCCATGAAAGATGCAGCATACACTCTGTTACATATCGAGAAAATAGAGCCCTTACCATTCTCTGTGGCGGAATTGGATTCTGCTGTGTGGCTAGTGCACGGGGTTATCGCCTTGCCTTTTTCTTTATTTGAATTTAGTTTGTGCATGAAACATTATCCTGTGGGCCGTTTTCAGACCTTGGGCAGTGCCTTCCTGCATGAACTTTGGTCCCTGCCTTTCATGTATAAATGCCTGAGGGACGGAAAGGAAGTTTTTCTCACAGGGGAGTCATGCGATTCTACTGTGGGTCATTCTCTTATTTGCAAAAACATTAAATTGCACAGAGCTTGTAACGTTTCGGCTCCGAACCTTGCTTGTGTTTTGAAGGGCATTCCTGCTCCTGCTATTTCTCCTACTTTCACTGTGCTTGCAAATGGTAGCTATCTGCCTCTGAATAATCGGGACTGCTGTGGCATGCTGGCCAGCATACCCTATATTGTTACAGTTTCCCACAGGGTTGTCTGCTGCAAAAATGTGCTTTTTCCTCCCCCGCACGACATCATAGATAGTTCCATTTGGCCTTCCATTCCTACTTTGAAGGCGGATTTCAATAAATTGAGCAGAATAAAGGCACTATTATTGAACCAGGAGGTTATGCTCACATCCGCCCTCGAGACATTCATCCTCCAGGTGGCTAGTACCCACAGTGAAATACAGGCCCTTTTGAACACTAACCTCCCACAACATTTCGGTGAACTGATTCACCGTGTTTTTAATGCATCACGCACCGAAGGTCTGGTGCACTTTTTTAAAGTTGTGGGCTCTGGCCTTGTAACCTCCTTTCAAACTGTCTTTGGTGTAATACCGGCTTTTATTCATTTAATTTTTTCCAGTGTCTTTGGCGGCTTTCCGTTGATCCTCGCCTTAGCGGCTGGTATACTGCTTTTGGTCTGTTTACTACGCAATGGCTGCACCTCCTTGGGCCCTTCTCGACCCAGGTCGACTCCAGATGCTCCGTGAGCGCATCCTCGCTGGCTTCGGCATCCTGCCATTGGCGACACTCAGTGTGTCCTATAGACTTTCCTTTCGCTTTGCGTATTTCACTTGCGTGCAACCTGTGATGTCTTGCATCAGATGTCCTTTCTCGTGGTCCTTGGATTATTGCCTCTCCAATACGTCTCTGTCTCGACCGGATTTTGTCCTGCTGGTGGGTCCCTTAGAGGCCCATGAACGGGACTGTTCCGGTGCAGGCTACATGGCGCGTGCGGCTGCACTGGGGATTTTGGCACAATGGGATATCTGGGCGGCTGCTCAGAATCTCCTACATCAAAGTTATATTGAGTATCACGCAAGTTGTCCCGCAATGCTGTTCGCTGCTCCCTCTTGCGAGGAACATGACTGCAGTTTTGATTTATTGGACTGGATGGCGTTGCTTTTTTCCGACGATTCCAACGATGTCCTCTTGGAAGGTGTGGCGTTTTTCTGCACTTACACTCTGTTGGATTAAGGGGGCCTTCACTTTCCGCGACCTGCCTTGCTGGATTTTTTTATTTTTTACAATTGTTTTCCTCTCCCATTCATTGTCCTTCATGGGGACTATTCCAAAACGGACATTTCTGTTCTGCTCCATCTATTTGAACTCTGTCTTCGTCCTATGTCTTAGCCAATGGACTGCCCAGGGGAGGGTGTCATGTGGTTTGTGGCCTCCTGGTCTGCCTTGCTACGCTGGCTTAGGCCGGGCTGCCATGATGCTTTTTTGCGCACGTTACTTTGTGCCGTTGTTTTTCCAGCCTCTGCTCCTGCCCGGCTATTTTAGAACTGTGTGCATTTCTGTCTTTCACCTTTTCTCCTGTTCCCTTTGGGTTACGTCTGCACAACATGTACAAGGTCGAAAAACAACGTCCCTTGTTCTTGCTGATCTGGCCAGTCCCTCGCACTTAGACATAACACTAAGTACAGCTGCACTGGAGAAATTTGTGTGCTTTTAATATTGTGATTTCACGGTTAGAGGCACTTGGAGAAAAACCTTTCTAGAGAGAAGAGCTGTGCTTGTCTGATGATGTAAACCTTGCATCTAGATATTGAGGTATGGGGGTTCGCCTGACAATGCCCAGAGGTCTTCTGTTTTTATAATAAACTAGCTACTAGCACGGGGAGGGTGGTATGGTCATTTAGCCCTATATCCACTGCTTTATGAAATGCTTTCCCGTTTGTATTCTATGGAATTGTAACTATGCTTATTATTTTATCTTTATGCATTATGCTGATAGTACTGGCACGTGTACTGTATCTTAGAGCACGATAGTTGAAATAAACATTTTAAACTATACAGTGTCTCTTATTACGCACGTTGTGGATAGGTATGAGTGAGTTATGAAAGGGTGTCCTTGCTCCCGCGAGTCCTGAGAGAGAGAGAGAGACCGTGTTCTGGGTTGTCTAATCATTGGTAGCATCGTTGCTAATGAGACGCTAAAGCTAGTCGGATTGGGATTGTGGGTACTAAGGTGCATGGTTGGTTCACCACTATACTCTGAGGTCCTATTATCCTGTGCATAGCTCTGTGTATGTGCAGAATCCCTACAACAGTGTGTGGCATGTATAATCGGGTTGCCCATGTGGCTGGTAAAACCATGGCCCGTGGAAAGTGCTGTAAGTTCCCATTTTGAATGATGCAGATAGCGGTTCAGAAAAACCCATGTAGTTGTCTTGTTAGCCAGCTTCAGCATCTGCACCACATGTGACAACTGCGAAGCTAACCAGTAAGACTCCATGTGGGGAAGTTGCAGCCCCCCTGCGATACTTTTAGTTTGTAGTTTAGCGGCCTTGTGATGAGGCCCCACACACAAAAGTCCATATCATCCGGTTGATCTCCAAGCATGCTACTGGGCATTTTCAGGAGAAGCATCCCAAATATGTAATTAAACCTTATCATCACATTTATTTTAATAATTTGAACCCGGCCCCATAGATATAGATGCAATGCCAGCCAGGAGGTAAATTCAGCCCGTACCTCGTCTATGATGGGGGAGATGTTATTATGCACCACCAAAGATAGATCGCCACTCAGGTACACACCCAGATATTTCAGAGGTTCAGTTTGCCATGTGAATGGCGCCCACCCCAACGATGCAACCTTAGTCGCCGGAGTCATAGGCAGGGCCTCACACTTCAACCAGTTTATACTGTATCCCGAGAAGGCAGAAAAGAACTTCATTACCTGCATGAGAGCTGGAATTGATTCACGGGTGCTGGAGAGGACAGCTAACATATCATCTGCATAACAAAATGCTTTCTTCTCACCAACTGACGTAACTATCCCATGTATGCCAGGCTTCAGGGGTTCGAGCACCTGCAAAGATAACAGCGGGGAGAGTGGGTACCCCTGCTTTGTGCTGCAACGGACAGCAAAAAAGGGGGACGAAAAGCCCCCACAGGTCACTGAGGCCATAGGGGCACTATAGAGTCACTGTGCTTTAGCAAAGTATGCGTCCCCTAGGCCCATGACCTCCATCAACCGGAACAGGTATTGCCACTCCACCAGGTCAAATGCCTTCTCACTGTCAAGAGAGATAAGCACCTTCTCATCTTCATTGTGCCACCCCTCCCACAATAGATGGGAGAGCATCCTCAGATAATTCGCCGAAGTGCGATCCGGCACAAACCCAACCTGTGAGGGGTATATCAGTAGTGGAATATAGACCTTGAGTTTATTGGCCAAAACCTTCACCATGATCTTCATATCTGCGTTTATGAGGGATATCGGGTGATAGTTGCCGCATTGAAGCTGGTCTTGGCCAGGTTTGGGTCATCAAGGAAATAAGCACCCTATTGAATTCCGCGAGAGAGGCCGTGATGGTGGAAACATCCCATAACAGTTTGCCCAAAAAAGGCACATGAGGCGTTTAGTGATTTTGTAGAATTCAATCAGAAAACTATTGTCTCCCAGAGCCTTCACAGTTGACATTTCATCAATGGCCTGTGCAATTTCTTTGTTGCTAATGTCAGCAGCTAGTGACTGTACCTGATCTTGTGAATGGGCCGGTAGGGTAAGTACCACTAGAAACGCCTATTCCAAGGCAGCATATTCTGGTCTGGCTAAGGAATAGAGGGCCTTATAAAAAGTGGCATATTCCTGAAATATGTCATGCAGGCCAGTGAGGAGCACATCAAATGTGGATCTGATGGTCTGTATCGTTGCCTGTGACTGCGCCTGACGCAACTTCGCAGCCAATAGCCATCCAGCCTCTTCCCCCCTCTCGTAAAGCCATTCCTGCAAGTGAAAAAGCATTGACTCTGCTTGTGCAGTGTAATGAGAATTCATATTGTACTTGGTGCTGAGCAATTCCATAAGAAGGACGGGAGTTGGTGAAGCGTTATATGCCGGAGTCAGGCAAAGGGCGATGTCCGTCAACCGCTTGCATTCTGCCTCACAACGGCGCTCAAAGGCTGCTGAGTATCTCATCAAATCGCTTCTGGGGGAGGTCTTTCCAGCCGCCCAGAGTTCCTGTGCAGAGGAGACAGATCTAGCATTCTCCTCCAAATAGCAGCTCAGTTAGTGGCACAACCGACGCTTGTCCTCAGGGACTTTGTACCACATGGCCTTCAAATGCCAGTGCGCCTGTTGTTGTTTGCCGGAGACAGAGGTCAAGGTTAAGCAACACACGGTCATGGTCAGATGTACTGTTCGGGAGATTCAAGGTAGCCACTAGATTACAGTGTTCAGACAAAGGGCCCATCACGATGAGACCCGGAAAGCCTCCGACCTCAGGTTGGAAGCTTTCCAGGCCTCATGGCAGGTTTCACTTTTGACCGCCGTATTATGATGCAGGTGGTCAAAGGTGAAACCGGCCAGTCATTCCGGCTGGATTCCGATGGACTCAAGGAGCCAGTTGGCCAGTCGGAGGGCTGCCATAATCCGTATGGACAGGTTTTCCGCCATAGGGATTACGATGTTGGTTTCTGGCAGGCTTTCCATGTCGGGCTTTCCCCTATGGTGCCCCCCTGTTAATCCCTGCACAGTATGGCAGACACCCTGAGGTGCCTGCCACGCGGTGCAAGTATGAATACATTCACCCATTTCTCTATGGTAGCTTGTGCTATGGCTGGTTTACGGCCGCAGCACAAGCTCCCCTGGAGAAATGGAAGTATGTGGCCGCATCGTGTGCCATCACATTGTAATCCTGCGGTCAGTCCCGATTATACAACTGTTCGCCCGACATCGTAATAAGGCCCTAAATATCGAGTCTAAAATATCATCAGAAATATCGAGGCTAAAATATCGTCACACAGAAATATTGTGTGCAAGAATATCGTTGTCAAGAATATGGATTTTAAGGTAAGCGATATCGATTTCAACAATATTAAAATTATTAATATAGTTGAGAGAAATATCGTTGTTAAGAATATCATTTTTAAATAATTTTTATGTTTTTTACTATGTATTTTAATTGTATATGTTATAAAATGTCTGTTTAATTTTGCTAATGTTTTATAATATAGGGGTCGATTATGATGTCGTTCGGAAGGGCTCCGAATCAGATTTTGGTCTTCCGAATCAGATTTGGAAGGCTTGTTTCCGACCGAATTGGAAACCTTTCCGAAGGAGCAATTACGATGTTCGGACTTTCCGAATCGGTTCAGAATCCGAACTGAATGGCATTCGGAAAGTCCGAGTCATTCGGAGCCGGATCGTGTGTGTCTATGGGCCGCATTTCCGAATGGCTCGGAAGCTTTCCGAACGAGCGATTACGATGACAGATTCGGACAGCCCTTTTGAATCGGTTGTTCCGACTTGGATCGGCTGTTGGAAGCTGACTTTCAGGGGCCCATAGCAACCCCCCTTTCACCCTGGGCCTTCCGAATCGGTCCTGTGGGGGTACCCAAGGAAGTCCCCTTTCCAACCATGCACAGTGTGGCAGGCACCAAGGGGTGCCCGCCACAGGGTGCACGATTTTCCCCAGCCACCCCTTTCTTCAATGGGAGCCTGTGTATCTGTTCGGTACACAGGCTCCCATTGAAGTCAATGGGTTTCAGACCGAATCGCATCCGGAAGCATCCAGGTGCATCGTAATCGGTCAGTCGGACTCCCCGGATCCGATTCGGTAGGAAACCATTCCGAGACCGATTTGGTCGGAATGGTTTCCGACCGAGAACATAATCGACCTCATAGTTTGAAAATTGTTAGTTGTTTTGAAATGTAATTTTATATATTTTTTTCATTTTAAGTATAGTAGCGGGCAGGGCCAGACTGGCCGTAGCGGGCACCGGGCGTTTCCCCGGTGGGCCGCTAGGGTGGGGGCCGGTTTTGGGCCCCTGGGGGCCGTTTTTGTTACCGGGGGTCGGCAGTATCGACCCCGGTAACAAAATCAGCCAAAACCGGCCCTGGCAAACTGCTCGGCTGCACCCCCTACCCCCAGGGGGGCCGGCCGAGCAGTTTGCCAGGGCCGGTTTCTGTTCTCAGTCTGGCCCTGGTAGCGGGTTGTGGGATTTATAGGAGTATAGGATGGGAAGTTAATTATGAATAATTAATCATTAATTTATATTTAATAAATTTATTTCCTTAATAATTTTTTGTTAATTGTATAATTCATTTTATATTTTTGATTAAGTTTGAGGTGCAGGGTGTGTGTTTTATAGTGGTGTAGGGTGGGAAGTAAATTAATTCTAATTAATTAATAGTTTTTAATTAATATTAATTATTTAATTGATAATTGATTATATTAATTGTTTAATTTTTTTAAATTTTCAGATGCAGGTTGTGTATTTTATAGGGGCATGTGGTGGGGAGTAAATTAATTTTAATTAATAAATAATTAATACATAATATTATTAATTTGACAATTAATTATGTAAATTGTGTAATATACTATGGGGTTGATTATGATGTCGGTCGGAAAGGCTCTGAATAGCATTCGCTTTGTCCGAATCCGATTCGGAACCCGCCTTTCCGACCGAATTGGACACATTTCCGACCGGCCGATTAAGATGGTCGGAAACCGTACGGACTTTCTGACTCGGTTCCGAACGGCATTCGGAGGCACTGAGTCGGTCGGAGCCGACCTGTACGGGTCTACGGACCGCGTTTCCGAACGAGCGATTACGATGTCAGATTCGGACAGCTTTTCCGAATCAGTTATTCCGACATGGATCGGCTGTCGGAATCTGACTTTGGGGACGTGTAGCAGGAACCCCTTCACCCAGGGGCCTCCGTATGGGGCCCCTGGGGGTACCCATGGGTCCCCTCTTTCAGACCATGTGCAGTGTGGCAGGCACCATGGGGTGTCCGCAACAGGGTGCACGATTTTCCCCACCCACCCCTTTCTTCAATGGGAGCCTGTGTAGTCGGTCAGAACACAGGCTCCCATTGAAGTCAATGGGAGTCCGACCGAACGGTGTTCGGGAGCATCGTAATCGGTCGGTCGGACTCCCCGAATCCGATTAGGTCGGAAACCATTCCGAGACTGATTCCGGCGGAATGCTTTCCGACCAACATCGTAATCAGCCCCTATATATTTTTTGGGGTGTGTGGTATTTTTTTATGTGTAAACGGTGTGAAGGAAATTAATTATAATTATTAATTAATAATTTTAATTTATAATAACTAATGAAATGATATATAATTATGCAAAATATGTAATTAAGGTAGTCTTTATGTTATATAATATGTGTAAGTTGTGGCATTTGTAGGATTAAAGGAAGTGAAGTTAATTCAATATAATTAATTTCTATATTTAATTACTAGTAATAGTAATTGTTTAATTGCCAATTATGAAAATGATGCAAATAATATTTTTTTATTTTATATATTAGGTTTGGGTTGTTTATTTTGTATGGATAAAGGGTGGAGAGAAAATTAAATATACTTATTCTAGTAGTAGTTAATTATAATAAATATTTCATTATGTACTTTATGTAAAGAATATAATTTAAAGATTTAATTATAGAGATGTGCTGTGTACTTTGTAGAAATATAGGGTAGAAAGTTATTTAAGTAATAATACAATTAAGAATAGTTAAATGATGTAAATATGTATTTTATCAATGTATGTGTTGATTGTATTGTGCATTTTAAATGTAAATAACATTGTTTTTATTGGTTACAATTAATTTGAGAATATAGGGGCTGATTACGGTGGCGGTCGTAGGCACACCCGCGGTGCTGGCGGTGTCGGAAAACATCCATTTAGTTACTCCTGCGGCGGATCGCCCGACCGACATATTGCAATGGGCAAAGATAGCCCTTTCACCGTCCATCTCGGTGTTTCCGGATCCACCAGAAATTTTGTTCCGCAGAGGTGCCGGAGGGAGCCAATAGAGAAAGGCTGCCGTGCGGAATGACATTCCGTCCGCCGGACAAATCACGATGTGTCAACCAGCCAAACAGAATGCGGTGGAGAAACCAGCTCTTCTGAGATGGCGGAAGCACAACTGCGGAGATCGAAACTCGAGTCTGAGACACCTCCACACCTTCCTGGCTGTCATGGATCCTGCTCTACAAGCCCTTCCGCTGCTGTACCTCAACCACTACCAGCAAATAAGACGCTGCGCTGAAATACGTGTTCTGTCCACATCTGGTACCCTGGTGGAGACAGGAACATATACCATAGTCTAAGTACACATGTCTTGCAAGTAGGTAAATTGTCACCTCAGCATGGGGGGCACCCACCTCCATAGAAACATGGCATCTAGCCCGGTCGTGGCGGTCACGTCGCAGTAGCTGTGAAGCCGCTGTAAAATCTTGCCCACAATGTTGTAGGAGTCCAGCACATTGTCCCAGCCAAGCAATATCATCATTACAACAGCCACATCACATATTAATAAGAGAGGCACCACTCTGCACAACATATCTGCAGCAAGACGTCAGGTGCAGGGACACTGTCTATAGTGACATATCATTAGGATCATCAGGAATTGCATAGCAACAGGAGTGAGGGATGAGGCTAGAGACCTTCAAAAGGACAATAGTCATCATTGCACCCAAATAAGTCACAGTCCACATACAATATGGACCACAGGAGGGTAGACCAACCAGGGTGTGTATGTATATTTCACAGTGGTCCAACAAGGTGTTGGATGACTCAGTGAGCTAAGGTAGATGATATATGATTTGAGACACCACTGCCACATAATCACAGTTCAGCACCCCCCCCAGCAGACATTGCCAGTCTCATCGCATACAATGGCAGACCATACCACATAATGACAGCCCATACCATGCAACACAGCACAAAAATACTGACAGAAATATCAGACTCAAAGTAAGCACCGGTGTGCATTTGACTCACTTGTGTACTGCTGCACTAAATGCCACCATGTGAGTATGTCCTGTACATCAACAACACTGACTACACTGCCACTTCACACAACACCTCCACACCATTATTCCACCTCAACAAAGCTAGCATCAACTATTAAGTATTGAATGTATGCCAAAGTGTCAGGAAGAGTCCATCTTGACAGCAGTAAACTCTGACCTGAGACTCATGACAACCATACCCTTCCTCACATCTGCCTTCCACTCACGTGAATAAAAGTGATCAATGAAAGAAATTAAGAGTCACTGTGCAGATGAACAACCTTGGGAATGGTCAGTCTGCATGTCAAGTCCTTGATACAGCTCACACATTTAAACTCTGCCTCATACACAACCCATAATTCAGCATCACTGTATGATAACAAGTAAACTATTATAAAGTGGAGTGCACAGTGTAGAAAAAGCATGGAGAAATGACTGGTACCATATGAACATGGCATTCAAGCGGTACCACACTACACTTAGGACATCAAATAATACATGGGTGGCACAGATATCAAAATTGTATGAGAGTAGCATCTGTGCAGTATCCCTGTGAGACAGCAATGTAAGTAATGCATAGGACCAGAATGGGAAGAACTGTCATAAGACATACAGTGACCAGCCCCTCATCTGTATCAACTATCTTGACATGGGTATGCCACCAGTACAACACTCATGGCTCACAGTGACATTCCCTGACTGTCAAACTCAACTATGACCATCACACATACCCCGCATCTATCCATCTTCCACCTTCACTGCTCTACACCTGGGAGAAGCCCTGACAAAGGTGAAAATAAGGTTCTATGAGTTCCCTGATAGCCAATAATACACCCTAGTGTGTCTCTACAAATGTCTGAGCACCACTCAGGGATGTCAGATCCAATGCTGAACTCAAACCAATTGCCAAAAACATGTATCACAAACAACACCAAAAGAAGTCCAACAAGATTGGCCATGTGCAGCAAAAGAGTGGATAGTCAATGTGATCCTAGTCCACCCTGGAACAGACAACATTTCTCCTCTGGCCAACTCCACAGACAGCATCAGCCAAACTAAAACAAAAATACATGAACAAATGTCAAATATAGCCACAAACTGTGTGCAACCAGATAATTCTGCCAAGACAGACACAGACACTCCACCGGTTACAAAGTGAGCATGGTGTCAATGTCTTGCACAAGCATTCACCTGCACAATCCTGACAAGTGACTGTTCCAATATAGGAGGCCACAGCACAATAGTGCACACAAAACAAGCCAATAAACAAAACTCCACATTGCCACATGTGACATGCACACAAATAATGCACAGCACAAAATCAACAAACATCTGAATGCATTCAAAAACACAAACTCCTCACACACACTGTCATGCTACAAAACACATTACACACACATATGGACCTGTCAGTAGAAGAGCCAACACAGGATGAAGACTGCATCCCTCAACAACAAATTCATAACATATGCACATCCAAACACATCACACACCAAATTCAGCTGAACATTAGGGTGACTCACACCTGGTAAGGACAATGCCACATCCACTGACAGCAGTGCATGCACAGCAAGCAGTGTGTCAACACCACCAAACCAGCCTCACACATATCTGATTTCACCACCAGGACCATCAACATTACAAATCATCACATCACACAGCTCACTGCACACTCAGGATGGGTAGCAGTACCCCAGGAAACAGATACACACTTTAGCTATCACCTAATGCTGCACAACTCAGGCTCACACATATGCATGGAATTTGACCAGAGGACTGTGCTGGAAACTCATCTGTACTGTACATGAGCAACCATGACAGAAATCAAGTAGAATCAAATAGCATATAACAATTTGTGAACAGCGCTGATGAGCACAATGGTCCTGGACACAGATCATTCTACCACAGTATAGAGTCACACTATGGAGTGGTGGTGAGGGTCAAACACTGGCAAGGCATGGTTTGAACAGATTGGACAGAAGTGGTGTACACATTAGTATTGGACAGGTGAGGAGTGTACAGATCAAAAACACATTGAGGAGTAACTCACAATGTGTAGGCATCAAACAGTCTTCTTGGGGCTGCTATGACTCTGAATACCACATAGTGGAGTAAATGAAGTGTAAATTCACACCAATGTATGTGATAAGTCACTCATTATGTTGCTTTGCCTGAGCCAGTCAGGACAGTGAGAACAGAGGTAAGCAAGAGCCAAGGCTGTCCCCCGTGTGTCTTTATACAGGGGTATCCGGCTGGCAGCTTCCACCCTCACGTGTGCACCACACTAAGTTTTTAGTCATTTTGGGTAAATGTTGGGAGGGTTGGGGGACCGGGTTAAACAATTGGAAAATGGCTCCGCTGTAATTGGGACAGTGGAGTGGGAGGGGGGAGGACATGGGGGAAAGGTTAAAAATATGGTTGGTAACATGGCTACAGGGGCCACATGCAACATTAGAACTGAGTCCACGAAACAACTAACTTGTTTACTCAGAAATCATGACACACAACTGATACTATGTCACGAAACACTAGATCCCTAATATTCATGACCTGAAATGTGCGAGGTCTAAATAACCCGCAGAAAATTAGAAAAGTTCTAGCTTACCTTGATCGTCATAAAGTGGATGTAGCCTGCATTTAAGAAACCCATCTCACTCAATCCACAGAGAGTAGAGTGGGTACATGCTGGGCATCATTCCGCCTCCTCCTATTCCGCGTACGCTAGGGGAGTACTGATTCTAATTAAACGCGGGGTCCCATTCACACTACTTAGCTCTATGACTGATGATCAAGGGAGATACGTTATAGTCCAAGACGACTTCGGAGGCACCGTCCTGACCCTCGTCAACTCATATGGCCCAAACACGGACGACCCGGCGTTTGTTGCACAAATCTGGGCCAAGCTACGTACACTGCCGCCCGCAACAATTATATGGGGAGGGGATTTCATACATGCATAGATCCCTCCGTGGATAGGTCCACATGCAACGATAAATATGGGAAACAGGCTGCTAAAGTACTAAAAGAAGACATGGAGGAATGGGAGATGGTTGGTATATGGCGCATGCGACACCAAGGGCATAGAGAGGGAACCTGCGTCTCTACGACCCATAATACATGGTCCAGGATAGACTACTGGATAGCGACCTGTGAAGTCAGTACATGGACAGTATCAATAAAACACATGCCTAAAACGCTGTCTGATCACGCACCGGTCCGCCTGGAATTCGAAATCCCCACACACACTCCCAGACAGTTTACTTGGCGACTGAAACCGACGGCGCTCCTAGACCAGGTGTTTAGGACGGACTTAAGACAGGCCATGACCGACTACTTTAAGCATAACGTGGGAACAGTAGATAGTGCTAGAATTCTGTGGGAAGCTTTTAAAGTTACAATTCAGGGATTTTGTATAGGTAAACATGCAGGAATACTGAAGGATATCCAGCAACAGCTTTCCAAAGTAGAAAAGGAAATTAAACAGTTAGAAACGGAATCTACGCAAACATTAAATCCAACTCTACTAGCAGAAATCAGGAACAAACTAAACACGTATCATGAATTCGCAGACAGCGAGGTGAAGTATACTTCACGCAGACACACGGCACGGAATTATGGTGAAGGCGGACGACCAGGCTGTGCACTATCCATTAGAATATGCCCTGCACACACAACATCCCACATAACACAGATTTTAGACTCACAGGCTATGCCAAAATATGATACTCAATCCATTATAGGATGCTTCTCGGATTATTACACACGCTTATATTCCACTACAATGACTACGTCTGAAGCAGAGATAGACAAATACTTTGACGATGTTGCCCTAGCCTGGCTTTCTGATGGACACCGAGAATACTTCAGTCACCCCATAACCGAAGATGAGCTCAAAGAGGCGATTAGTTCGCTTCCAAATACTAAAGCCCCAGGTATGGACGGGCTGCCGGGAAAGTTCTATAAAGAATACAGGGATTTATTAATACCCCACTTAGCAGCGATGTACTCTGAAGCATATGAAGAGGGTATACTCCCACCCTTACTGCGGGAGGCATTGTTAATCACGCTCCTCAAGCCCGACAAAGATCCCACCAGGTGCGAGTCCTATCGCCCCCTATAATTAATCAACATAGACGCCAAAATATTGGCAAAAATCATTCACTAAGGATACAACCCCTAATGCAAAAACTAGTATTACCGGACCAATCCGGCTTCATTCCAACGAGGTCAACAACACAGAGCCTGCGGACCATTTTTGCAATGTTCCATCAACTGAACCCAGAGTTGCCAGCAGCTGCGGCCCCTTTGGATGCAGCGAAAGCTTTTGACTCTGTGGAATGGCCATTCATGTTCTCTGTACTGCGCAGGATGGGGTTTCCTGGCCCTTTTTTAATCTGGATAACACTACTATATACGGAACCGTGTGCACGACTAAGGGTAAATGGCAACACATCTGATCCTATCCATATATATAGAGGGACGAGGCAAGGATGCCCACTATCACCGCTGCTGTTTACCCTAGCACTCGAACCATTAGCATGCAAAATCCGGCAGAAACATGCTGACACAGCATTGCAATTCCAACTCCGACCAGTGAGCATATCTCTTTATGCTGATGATATGGTCTTATATGCTCGTCACCCAGCAAAAAATCTAAATAAATTAATCAGAGAATATATCTGCTTTGAACATTACTCAGGTCTCAGCATAAACTGGACTAAGTCTATGGTGATCCTGCTCACTCCTGTTACAACACGACCCCCGCTAGATTATCCCTTGCAATGGCACACGGAACCGGTGAAGTACTTAGGGGTATGGATTCACTGGGACCCGGAGATAGTAATACGAGATAACTATGGAAAGCACTTGCAAAACTAGAAGGCCAAATAGGCAGGTGGATTAGGCTACCCCTGTCGCTAGCTGACAGGATAGCAGTACAGAAGATGGTGGTGCTCCCACGGTTTCTCTACTTATTTACAAATATACCGGTGAGGCTTACACAACAGTGTGTTACAAAACTACGCACCTATATGACCAAGTTAACATGGGCGGGTAAGCAGACGAGAGTAGGATGGAAAGAACTGACTAGACCATACACACAAGGGGGAATTGGAGCACCGGATCTCCAACTTTACTATTACTGCGCACAGGCACAACATGCACACTACTGGTTACATCCACACGCACACACTCCTCATATAGCAGTAAAGCATGAGAGTGCACATCCAACTCCCCTGGTCGCTTATATACTGGAACCGAGACAAAACATCCCGAGAACAGAAATAAATCCGGTCTGCTGCACGTCAATGGTGTGGCACATGCTGGCAAAAAGAGCACACAAGCTCTCAACATATGCACCAGCGCTGCCCATGCATCACCACCCGCACATAACTGTGACGCATGAAAAAAACATGCTCAAATTACTAGGAGAGATGGGGTTACGCACCATGGGAAACATGTTCCCTGATGGGCAATTCATATTACAAACTGATACCTTGCTAGTAGCACATTGCACACCCCTGAAGATCTTCGCTTACCTTCGATTGCGAGCGGCAGTGAAGGGCCTTTATCCCACTTTTCCTAACGGACCACTGATGCACAACGCGCTGCAGATACTCTTAACATCACCCACGCGCCAACGTCTAGTAACTAATCTATATAATGCGGCTCAGCGGGAACAATTTCGAGAACATGAACAGGCTAAACAGAGATGGGAAAATACACTAGGCAGCTCCATCTCCATGGAAGATTGGGGATATAGCTGTGCACTCACACAAACACTCACGTCCAATTGCAATTTACGAATTATACATTTTAAATTCCTACAACAAGTGTACTATACACCGGCAAAACTACACAAATATGGTCTTAGGGATGATGACAGATGTCCTAGATGCAGCACCCAAAAGGCAGATTTTCTACATATGGCCTGGGCATGCCCACAGCTCCAATCATATTGGCAAACAGTGACCAGTACCCTTACGACAATGCTCGCTGAGCAGATACCTAATCTACCCCAAGTTTGCTTATTGGGGATCTACAAAATCAAGCAGGCTAGAAGACGTAAATTTCTAGCTGTGGCATTACTACTAGCTAAGAGAAGAATAGCTTTGCACTGGGGGAGTAGACAGACCCCACGGAGCGAAAACTGGATTACAGACATGACATATTGTAAGGAACGATTAGAAACCTATGCAGAAGAAATACCTGAGACCTCCCGACCCAAAGACTTTTGGGAACCACTCATGCAATACTTACGATCCATGCAGACAGGTGAATAAATACACACCCCTGTATACGCACTGAAGTAGCGATATTATTCTTTTAGAAACGGCGCTAACGGAGTAGTATACTATGGATTATACAATGTAAGTTTACTGATATGTTATGGGAATGTGTAGGTGCTATAACCCACAAGATTTGAACTGTTATATATCTGATTTTGACATGCATGTGATATATATCGCATACCTAGCGAAGGACTCTTACACGAACAAATGTAAAGTTATCGTACAAGAAATGTGAAACCTGTATATTGTGCCTGACCGTTAATAAATAAACTTAAAAAAAAAAAAAGAAAGAGCCATGGCTGATTCTAAAACTCCTCCCTAGCTGCTGATCGCACTTAACATCAAAACCAATGTTTTTTTTAATCTCAATCTTTGCCAATTCACCTGCTATATCTTTTTCAATAGATTAAGCTTTATCCATTGTTAATCATCGTCTTTAATCAATTGCGGTGATCCTTTATCATCCATTTTGAAAATGTACTTCACACAATTGGGTAAGTAATCACTGTGAAGATGGTACCCAATGCATTTCGGGTCTAGATGGACCCTTCATCAGGGGTATTCCAATTACAATCTCTACAACATCAAAACAGAAAGCTAATCAGTCCAGTCCTCAGACAATTATAACATTCAAATGAAGAAAACATGATGAAAATTATAATAACTGCGGCGTTCAGCGTGTGATTTATCTATGGTTCCAAGATTGTGTGTACACCATGCATTATTGTGTACAAGACAGTGCCTATAGTTGCCATTAATGTCAGTAATCAATTGTGAACTAAAGTCTATGTAACACTTGAACAAACCATCGTGTATACTAGATAACTCACTGGACTCGTGAGTGAACATGCCTCTGAAGAGTTGATGTTTAAAGTAATCGCCCTTCCCTCAAACATAGAATGAGGGCAGTGACGCAAGCTCTCTCGCCCAAAATATCAGTGAAAACATTTGATGTAAAGTCTCGTGCCCATTTTAAATAGACCTGGTGAATAACCGACTTACTTAGTGATTTATGTGTGAGTTTCTACCTCTTCCGTGCATAGTGTGCGAGCGTGCGGAATCATGTATCTCATGAGTGAATATACTTCCGGACAGTTGGTGCTTAAAGTGATCACCCTTCCCTCAAACATAGAGTGACTACAGTGACAAGAGCTCTCTCGTCCAAAATATGAGAAAAAGACATTAGTTGTGAAGTCTCATGCCCAGTTAAAAAATCCTGGTCAACAAACCGGCTTACCTAGTGATTTATGCGTGAGTTTCTACCTCTTCCGTGCGTAGTATGCAAACGTGCGGAGCCATGTACCTCGGTTGGTTTATTATGTGTCGACGCAAAGTAACGTGCGTGATGACGTGTATTCAAAAAAACTTTGTTCGTCAACGATAAAGTAAACAAATTTGCATTTGTGCTTTGTTTTACCATATGATGCTGTCAGATGTTAGCCTGGCTAAACCAGTAAAACACCTTCTGTTAGTTCATTGATACAAACACATTTAGATCTTATGTGATTGATATTACTGACTCCATGAGCATACTCTTCTCTCTATGCAGTTAAGAAAACAATCCAACATTTAACTCATAAAAAACATGAAGATTTCAATCTATCATTCATCCCTATTGGATTCATTGTATTCAATTTTTTAATGCAGAAAAATTCAGATTTCGACAATTGTTTATGTGGGTCTACACTTGGTTGCGATTTTATGGCTTGTAGAATGGTGAAGCGTAGTTGTGCAATGTTGTGACCAGCTTGCGACCAATGTGTTGTCACTGTGGAATTTTTGTTTTTCTTTCTTATGTTGCTTTTATGTTCAGTTATGCGGATCTTGATTTTGTGCTCCGTATTCCCCACATATAATTTTCCACATGGGTATTTTAAGACGTAAATTACATTAGATGTGTCACAAGTACTTGAATGTAGTAATAGAATGGTAGTGCCTTTCGTTAGGTGTGTGAATTTATTACCAATAATAACATTGTTGGGGTGCACACAATTTGCACATCTCTGCATGCCTTTATGTTGAGTTTGATCAGTTTTTTGCCTTTTTGTCAAAAGTTCTTTTAAATTTCTCGACCGATGAAAGGCGAATGTAGGTTTTTGATCAAATAGATGTTGCAAATCGGGTTCCGTTTCAATAATTGCCCAATGTTTATTGATGATGGCTTTAATTTGATGTGCTTTGGTGGAATGGTTTAGAATACATATAGTTTCTTTCTTAGTGGTAGACTTTGTGTTTTTAAGTAGTTGTTCTCTGTTCAATACTGCAACTTTGTTGATGGATTCTTCAATTAATTTTTGAGGATATCCGCGTTGTTTGAAGCGTGTTGCAAAATGATTGATGGTGGCCAATGCTTCATCAGGATCCGATACTATTCTTTTAAGTCGAATAAACTGAGAGTATGGTAAATGTTGCTAGAGGGAGTGTTGGTGAAAACTCTTGAACTGAAGACTGTTATTCCTGTCAGTTTCTTTTGTGTATACGTTAGTTTTCATGCTTTCTGAGTCTATTTGAATCAACACGTCCAAAAAGGCAATCTTTCTTTTGTCAATCTGGTAGGTGAACTTGATGTGATCATGCGTTTGATTAAGCTCTGCAATGTTGGCTTGCAAGTGTTTCCATTCCTCTTTCCAAATGATGAAAATATCATCAATGTATCTTTTGTATAATACTGGATGATCTGTCCAAGTTGATTTGTTGAGTATGTGATCTTCTTCGAATTTTGTCATAAAAATATTTGCATACAAATCAACTTGGACAGATCATCCAGTATTATACAAAAGATACATTGATGATATTTTCATCATTTGGAAAGGGGAGTGGAAACACTTGCAAGCCAACATTGCAGAGCTTAATCAAACGAATGATCACATCAAGTTCACCTACCAGATTGACAAAAGAAAGATTGCCTTTTTGGACGTGTTGATTCAAATAGACTCAGAAAGCATGAAAACTAACGTATACACAAAAGAAACTGACAGGAATAACAGTCTTCACTTCAAGTGTTTCACAAACACTCCCTCAAGCAACATTTACCATACTCTCAGTTTATTCGACTTAAAAGAATAGATCGGATCCTGATGAAGCATTGGACACCATCAATCATTTTGCAACACGCTTCAAACAGCACGGATATTATCAAAAATTAATTGAAGAATCCATCAACAAAGTTGCAGTATTGAACAGAGAACAACTACTTAAAAACACAAAGTCTACCACTCAGAAAGAAACTATATGTATTCTAAAGCATTCCACCAAAGCACATCAAATTAAAGCCATCATCAATAAACATTGGGCAATTATTCAAACGGAACCCGATTTGCAACATTTATTTGATCAAAAACCCACATTTGTCTTTCAACAGTCGAGAATTTTAAAAGAACTTTTGACAAAAAGGCAAAAAACTGATCAAACTCAACATAAAGGCATGCAGAGATGTGCAAATTGTGTGCACCCCAACAATGTTATTAATGGTAATAAATTCACACACCCAACGAAAGGCACTACCATTCTATTACTACATTCAAGTACTTGTGACACATCGAATGTAATTTACGTGTTAAAATACCTGTGTGGAAAATTATATGTGGGGAAAACAGAGCACAAAATCAAGATCTGCATAACTGAACATAAAAGCAACATAAGAAAGAAAAACGAATATTCCACAGTGGCAACACATTGGTCGCATGCTGGTCACAACATTGCACAACTACGTTTCACCATTCTACAAGCGATAAAATCGCAACCAGGTGTAGACCCACATAAACAATTGTCGAAATCTGAATTTTTCTGGATTAAAAAATTGAATACAATGAATCCAATAGGGATGAATGATAGATTGGAATTTTCATGTTTTTAAAAGTTAAATGCTGGATTGTTTTCTTAACTGCGTAGACAGAAGAGTATGCTCATGGAGTCAGTAATATCAATCACATAAGATCTAAATGTTTTTGTCATCAATGAACTAACAGAAGGTGTTTTACTGGTTTAGCCAGACTAAAATCTGACAGCATCATATGGTAAAACAAAGCACAAATGCAAATTTGTTTACTTTATCGTTGACGAACAAAGTTTTTTTGAATACACGTCATCACGCACGTTACGTTGCGTCGACACGTAATAAACCAACCAAGGTACATGGCTCCGCACGTTCGCGTACTATGCACGGAAAAGGGAGAAACTCACACATAAATCACTAGGTAAGCCGGTTTGTTCACCAGGTTTTTTTAACTGGGCATGAGACTTCACAACTAATGTCTTTTTCTCATATTTTGGACGAGAGAGCTCTTGTCACTGTAGTCACTCTATGTTTGAGGGAAGGGGGATCACTTTAAGCACCAACTCTCCAGAAGTATATTCACTCATGAGATACATGATTCCGCACGCTCGCCCACTATGCACGGAAGAGGTAGAAACTCACACATAAGTTACTAAGTAAGTCGGTTATTCACCAGGTATAATTAAAATGGGGACGAGACTTTACATCAAATGTTTTCTCTGATATTTTGGGCAAGAGAGTTCGCGTCAATGCTGTCATTCTATGTTTGAGGGAAGGGCGATTACTTTAAACATCAACTCTTCAGAGGCATGTTCACTCACGAGTCCAGTGAGTTATCTAGTATACACAATGGTTTGTTTAAGTGTTACATAGACTTTAGTTCACAATTGATTACTGACGTTAATGGCAACTTTAGGCACTGTCTTGCACACAATAATGCATGCGTGTACACACTATCTTGGAACCATAGATAAATCACACGCTGAACGCCGCAGTTATTATAATTTTCATCATGTTTTCTTCATTTGGATGTTATAATTGTCTGAGGCCTGGACTGATTAGCTTTCTGTTTTGATGTTGTAGAGATTGTAATTGGAAGACCCGTGATGAAGGGTCCATCTAGACCCAAAATGCATTGGGTAGCATCTTCACAGTGATTACTTAACCAATTGTGTGAAGTACATTTTCGAAATGGATGATAAAGGATCACCGCAATTGATTAAAGACGATGATCAACAATGGATAAAGCTTAATCTATTGATATATATAAAAAGATAAAGCAGTTGAATTGAAGAAGATTGAGATTAAAAAAAGATTGGTTTTGATGTTAAGTACGATCAGCAGCTAGGGAGTGGTTGTTCCACACCTAGCACTCATCTTTTTAGTATAAGTCAATGCGCTTTTCAGACACGGCACACATAAGCTTGATCGCACACCTTTGAAACAAAAGAAAACAAAGAAAACTTTGGAAAGCAGAGTGCATTCTGGTAAAATTATCTTTTGATTCCAAAACTCACAACACAGAGATTGCAGTGACACACTCTGTATACTCACAAATGATGTGGACAAGAAGTAGGTGTACCCTAGGACTCCAAAGTCACTTCGACACACCGCACATTGCTCTGGAAACAACTCATACATGTGCCTAAAATCTCCAATAAGTGTCTGATCATAAGCAAGTAGCTAATACAGCACTCCCAAAAGTTGTATGAAAATCCAAGAAGAATGTGTTGGACCTTTGTTCATTGTAGCATGGAAAAGTAAGTCCTTATGATCACAAAGTGAGTATATCAAAATTCAATTTCTATACAGAGATAAGAGGTAATCGACGACCACGTTCCTGTTGTAAAGTTCTTTTTATTGGTGTTATAGAATTTCCAGCAAGTACTGAAGCCAAGCCAACACGTGTTTCGTCCGTACAAATATGTATTCAGACTTGCTCAAGGCGATTTGGACGACACAACGCAAAGTAATTCAAAGTGAAGACTAGTTGAACACTCTGATGTTCAAGAATAGCAATCCAATCCAGATTGCTGTTCGGTTTTACGGACCGCCACACGTTCGGTGGGTGTGGAGTACACTTTCTTTATGCGGCGATGGACGTATCATGGTCAGGCTGTTTGATGATCGCGCCCCTTCTCACTAGGGATATTGTCCTCGACTTATTTGTTGATAGGATGTTATTGCAGTCCATGCACATTAGCTTTTCATCGTACTAACGCCTATACATTTCTGGGATTTACCAGCTACTTGGATTGCTATTCTTGAACATCGGAGTGTGATCATAAGGACTTACTTTTCCATGCTACAATGAACAAAGGTCCAACACATTCTTCTTGGATTTTCATACAACTTTTTGTATTAGCTACTTGCTTATGTTCAATTGCATGCTACTTGTAACGTGCTAACTGCACCTTTGGTAGTAGGTGCCCCTACCTATCCTAGCACCCCGCTATACTTAGCTTTATTACCAATACACGTTTGTACCTGTCACTTGTTACACAGTTTCTTTTCTTGATGTGCGGTTCTTTTCCCTCATAGGGAACACTACTACCCATTGTTTGATTGTTAAGTGTCTGATCATGTTAACAAACAGCCACTCATGAACTGGATCATACATGTGTGTAAGGGTCATGCTCAAGGGCACATACAGATCAATACTTCAGCCAATGACAGGACAATCACACTATATGAGTACTCAAGTGCACACATTCAAATGTACACATGTGACTATGAATCAAGACATACACAAGATGTTTACACATCTACACTGGTGTGTGCACATCAAGATAGATTCCACAGATATGATGGACCCTGTCCACCCTTCAAGTCATCATGTGAATAGAATTTTATGCTGTTGTGGTACAGCATTCAAGTATGACATGTGTACAAAACTAGAGACCCCACAATAGAATGATTAGTTCAAGAGTAGACCATCACAGACAAGCATCATTGCACCCTCAAGCCACTGAGTCAATAAGCACAAAAGTTGCTGTAACCTCTGGCAACCTCTGCAAAAGGAAATCAAGTAGATGCAAATGTGAATGTGCCATATTGAGCATGTAACGGATCAACATATACCCATACATTGCACTGCATTATTAGCAAGGACAGCGACAGAGCTCAGAACATAAATAACATTTTTATTACATAAACTCTGTTTCAGCATTAAAAGTGCAAAACATTAAGGCCAATGGCCAGTCCAAAGTTCAAGTCTGCACATGTGTGCATGAAAACTTGCGCAACAAACATGTGACATAGTCCACTGCCATGGAAATAAGCCCAGTATAGAGGCTCGAAATGGTCAGTCCAGGCATGGCTCAGGGAGGGATGGGGTGTGAAGGGGGACTTGGGTTCTAAATTGTTAGGATGTTGGACTGGGAGGGGGCTGACTGTCTGGGCTAGTCGGAGGACTGGACCGGGGAGGGTGAGAAGTGGGTGAGGTAGAGGGATCCATGGATGTGGGAGCTTGTGGGCTGGTTGGCTTGGGTGGAGTTGTGGCACGGGGAGGCGGAGACATGCTGTGTTGTGGCTCAGTGGCTGATGGTGAATGAGGAGGGCTGGGTCTCAATTGTTTGGGGATCCAATATCCCCCAAGTGTCTTGCCACAAGTGAGAAATGAGGGGGCCACAACAGCCTCCCTCTTCCCCGAAAGTGTAGTAGGTGGTGGTGGTGTATCTTCTCGTGGGAATTTGCCAGATTTGGTGGTACGCTGGGGTGGGGGTTGCTTTTTCCCCTGCCTCCCCTGCAGTGGAGCTACACTTCCCACTTTGCTCTCCTGTCCGCGCTTCACAGGAGTGTGGGTGGGAGTGGAAGTTTTGTGAGAAACAGCCTTCTGAATGGGTTTGGGGTCAGTTTTGACAGGCACCAGGTCCACGGCAGACAGGGAAAGTGTTTGTGTGGATTTGGGGTCAGGTGCGGGGATGGGAGGGTCCTTGGAGGGCGAGGAACCTGAGGTATGTAATGTGGATGCATGTTTTTTGTCCTTATGTCTCTGAGTGTCCTGTGATGGTCTTCTTGTGGGGTGGTCATGTGTGCTCTTTGTGTGGTGTGGTGATGGTGTATGGTGTGTGGTTTGCTTGGAGTGCTGTTGTCGTGTGCTGCATTGGGATGACTGGGTGCCTTAGTGCTCAGATGTGTGTGTGCTCTGGTCATGTGGGGGCACTGGAACGGTGGTTGTGGAAGGGACAGGAGCTGGACTGGGAGCTTGGGACTGCTTAATGCCTGCCGTCTCTGTGGAGGACAAAGACTGGACAGTTCTGTGTAGGCCACCCACGTCCCAATGAATGCCCTCCATGAACGCAACAACCTGGGACAACATGTTGCCATGATCCTGGAGGGCATTCAGGAGCACAGTCTGACCCACACACAGCTTACGTAAAATGTCTATGGCCTCCACAGTGAGGGCAGCAGGAGAGACAGGGGCAGCGGTGCCTGGGGGGAAGGAGAGCCTCCCCTTCTTAGGCCTGCGGACACGGATAGCACTTTGGGGAGCATCAGGGAGTGTGGGCACTGGATGGGGTGTGGCAGATGAAGATGCAGATCTTGAACTTCCTGTGCCCACCAACAACAAGGAGTCACCGCTGGAGTTGGAAAATGTGGAGGTTGGTGTCTCCGGATGGGAATCCTCCAGGGCACTCCTGTCCCCCTCCGAGGCGCTGGTCCCCTCAGTGTCGCTGTACTCCCGTGTCCCAGTTGTGCCAGTAGCTTCACCCAACGGTGTCGGGCCCCTCTCCTTCCCTGCCCTCAGTAGATGCTGCAAGAGACAGAGACATCTGTTCAGTAAAGTGGCATACTCACAAACATGATGTGCAATACAAACAGGAAGTTTTGTACTGAAAATCCCACATATAAGTACTACATGTACTGTCTGCGTACTCTAAATGTATGTAAACATTGGTTTATGCATGGAAACATGCTTAGTCGATAGTCATGCTCCATGTAGCGTTGAAACAGCCAAATTGCTGTGCAGGTATCTACATTTCTACATCACATACAATCGCCTGTAGGCACACCTACATGCCTGCAGGTAAGAGAGCTACACATCCAAATATGTTGTGTATCACACACTTGAAGTATGAGTTCACAGAACCCCACAGATACAAAGTGAAACCTATCCATTGTCAAGTGATATTACCTCCTTGAATCCACTATGTTGGGCACAGAGGCACAACTACAGTTGTACATTGGTGCCAACTTTGTTGATGGAGCAATTACAGCGAATTGCACAGCAAACATCTCCAAATGCACACTAACATGATGCATACTGCTATTCACTGCCAGTTGATGTCTCTGAGACTCACACTGCTGCATATGTCACATGGACACATATTTTTGGCTGATGAAGTGCAAATAAGCCCCATATACCAATGTAGTCACCTAGACAATGCACAATAGCATTATAAGGGCAATGTAATGCAAGGTCTTTAGGTGTTGTGACATGTCACATACCAACATCTTTCACATTGCCTGACAAGCCAACATTGATCAAAGGCATGAGAGTGCCTTCTGTAGATGAAGTTGTGAGTGGCCTCCACTAGATAATGTGTGACATTATCTAGGGTCTGGCATCTGACATCCCTAAGTTGTGTAGACTGATGACATCCATTACACATCACTGTCCCAAAAAAGAGCTCACTGATGAAAAATAGTAGCCACAACTTCCCTATGCACTGATGCATATGGACACCCCTCCACAATCCTCACATACTGAGGCCTGACACTGAGTAACATTGGCTTCTATCAATACAAAATTACAGTCCAACACCTCAGTCACATCACAATTTGCCAACCCCACTGAACACATCCAACCCTGTTAAGCCCTAGTGCCAAACTAATCTCACAATTCCCAGGTTTAGCTACATTGCATTCAAATTCCAGAGTATAACCATCCGAGTCACGTTGCCATGTGCACAGTTGGCATTAGCAAATCAACCAATGCATCACTGCCATCATCAACATCTACCCCATCAGTACCTGTGTGCACTTGCTGTCACTGTGGCAGTAAACTACATCAGGTGATGCCATGTGGCTGCTATTAGGCTAAATGTT
The DNA here is from genome assembly GCA_963921515.1 of Calotriton arnoldi. Classification (NCBI taxonomy): domain Eukaryota; kingdom Metazoa; phylum Chordata; class Amphibia; order Caudata; family Salamandridae; genus Calotriton; species Calotriton arnoldi. The sequence goes on along the minus strand of CAWUFW010012358.1, from coordinate 166,461 downwards.
TAGCAGTGATTATGTCATATGTATCAGTCAGAAATGCACAACACATGGGACAGGTGTATCCTCTACAAACTCACTGCACCCTGAGTCTACATATGTGCATGTCTCTAGCCACTTACACATCATCACATGAGCACACTATTGTGTGAGCCACACAGCACACACAAGCCTGACAAGTGTACTGGGCTACACATTTCACACAACGTCTTTTCATGTGTAGGAAGGTCTCAGTTCATTAACATTCTCAAAAGGGGTGACGAAAACATGTCAAGAAGACTTGCAATGACACCGTTAATGCTTTTGCCACATTAGAACTTAAAGTTTGTACACATGCTGGACCTCTGCACTCGCCACTGCGGCAAATTAGAATCTATGACATCACACAAGAGACATCTCAGTGGTCCTGCATTGCTCTGTTCTGGGATTCATGCAGTCACTCATATCCAAAGTCACACTTTGCACAATACTCACCCCAAACTTGCTGTTGTGCCCTCAGGCGTCCATCCAGCTCGGGCTGTGTCACTGCCAGGATGCGTGCCAAAAGGGGGGTCATGGTCCTGCGCGCCAACCAGCCACTTTGAGGGACCAGCCCCAGCGTAATTTCTGCAATGTTTTTGCTGAGGCCGCAGATGTCATCCCACCTCTTGTGGCAGTGTGAATGGCGTTGGTTTGAGCCCCCAGGGACCGCACCTTGTGGGCAATGGCCCTCCATAAGGCCTTACGCTGATGGACCTTGAGCTGTATGCATGGGAGACAAGAAGAGGAATATTTGAGACACTGTGTAGTGTACCACTGTGTGGCAGTCCAGGAGCATGTCAACACATAGCACACAGATACATCAATGGACAGCAGAGGCCATAGACCATGTCACATAGTACACTTGGATAAAGCAATCTCAATGCAATGTAAACATCTATGATGGTGGACACCCTACCTGCCCATCTCATACACATGCAGAGTGACAGCCCTGAACTCAAGGTGAAACTGTGCCTTATCTGTGATGCACTATGGGAGTGAGCATGACATCTGATACACTGTAAATGCTGTGTAGTGGTGAGACTCGCTGTGTGTTACACTACATACCCCTTAATGTCCTAGACCATTGCATAGCTACACGTGTCATGGAGGTCACAATTAGGTTCCTGATCTCACATTCTCACACTCTCATCACAAGGTTTAGGCCTGTCTTGTGTATCCCTCAGGACTATGAAAGCTGCTCACAAAATAGGATGGGGGACAACACATATGTTTTTACAAAGTCATATTAATGATGTGGCCGTGAAACATTGTGCTTTTACTTGCCAGGCCTGAGGGCTTTTAAAAGACGAAATGCGTGGTCCATCATAAGAATCACATGCATGTACAATGAGAATGGTGACACACTACATACACATGTGAGACTCTACACATAATGGACAATGAAGAAGGATGACATGTCCACTGTACAATTAGCAGATGTGTGAGAGGTGATTTGACAACAATAGTGATGCATACAGGCCTTGTACTACTGTGCAGAATGGCCACATCTCCATGGGGTCATTATCATAACAGTACATACATTGATCAATACCCTGGGGTCATTATACATTTTACATCTGATTAATGATCATATGCCCACTTAATGAACTATGACATGACACGGCACAGGGAATGTGCGTGCAGAGTGAGAGTCCTTCTAATCAGCATTGTAACTGTACAACTGATGAAGCACGTTATGTCCATTGCATCATTGCATGCAGTCGGGGATTTGGGTGAATAAGGCTATACTCCACATTGAGGTGAAGTCATTAGGCTAGGCAGTGTCTCACACATTTACATTACCCATTCACAGAACATCATGTGTGATCTTTGGCTTCAATAGAGCTTCACCACTGTCTCTGTTGCCATCCTCCCCACATACTCAAGTGCTAAAAGGTCTAGGTCATGTATGTACCATTCTGTTTGCTAAATGTTAAAGCATTAACATTGGCTTGCACTCACAGGCACATACTAGTGTACAGTAATATCATGTGAGCATTCTGAGCACTCTCAAAAATGTAGTCATACACTTACCAGTACCTCTGGAGCACCATATAGCTGCCTGTACTGGGCAAGGACCTCGTCCACCAGGACCTCCAGCTCCTCAGTGGTGAAGGGACGGGCCCTGATGTTCTCTGTACAAGCCATGACTGGGTCCAGAGTACAGGTACAGCAGCAGTTGGTGGTGATGAATGGCAGGTAGCAGTCGCTGAATGCAAGTGACAGGTGTGTCTCTTTCACAGACATTTATAGGCCCCTAGGGTTGTTCCAGTGGTACTCTGCTGATGCAATTGGTCCACCTGGTTTGCATTTTTCAATTGTGGCCAATGCCTGTCACTGCAGTGGCAGAGCATGCCTACTGCGATGTTCAAAACTGAAAGGCGCTACCACGATGGCGGTTCCCATTGGCTACAATGACCTTCGCATAGATGGTGTCACACCGCGGGGGTTCGGATGTCTCTACCGCAATCCTGCATCATTCAATTGTGGCCAATGCCTGTCACAGCAGTGGCGGAGCACGCCTACCACGATGTTCAAAACTGAAAGGCACTACCACAATGGCGGTTCCCATTGGCTAAAATGACCTTTGCATAGGCGGTGTCACACCGCGGGGTTTCGGATGTCTCTACCGCAATCCTGCATCATTCAATTGTGCCCAATGCCTGTCACCGCAGTGGCAGAGCACGCCTACCACACCTATAAACACATTGTGAATTCGCAATTTTGCTTTGAGACTTGAATCACTGATCACATTACATTTGGCAATATTATTTTCAGCTCGTTGTAATGTGAATCGAGGGTGTGACATTTTCAACTTGCCCACACATGTAATGTGAATAGAATTGAACAAAATATTTGGTATTTCCTCACTGACATGTCCAATTTCCTCCATTTGGGCATGTATACAGATATCTTGTGGAATTGCTTTTCATTTTTGTGAACATGGCAATGGTTGAAATGCTCACTCATCCCACAGTAATGATGGAATGACCACGTAATGGGCATATTTCTCTGTAGACAGTGCTGTATTCATATTGATCATCTAGCTGCTTACATTCCCTGGGCTCATTTTGTAAGGACGTTGTGTTTAGTGTGAGTAAAGCTTAAGGTTGTGCAGTGACAGCAGCAACATCCAACTCAGCATTGATGCTGTTATCCACATGTGCTGTGTCAGCTACACACAGGGCTGCCGACACATGATGTAGCAGTGTACCATATACCATACACATAGTCTGATTTTGATTTGACAGTAGTTAGTATGTCAATCCTGGCAACATGAATGACTACAGGAGATCAAGGTGTCTATGCATGTCACTTGTGCATTAAGCTGTTTTTACAGTACTGTCTATGTAGTGGTTGTGTTAGTCATAATGTAAGATGTTACCCACATCTCCTGTCTGACTCATTATTACATCTGTCCCCTGCCACAATATGTATGAGACGACCACCTGTGTATCAGCCTGTCCCAGAGCTTGAGCCAATGGAGGATACCGACATCATTAAGAAATTCCGGCTAGATCGCCTTACCCTGAGTGAGCTATGTGCTCAGTTGGAGCCACATTTGAGGCCTCGCAGAACATATCCAACAGCTTTGACATCAACAGTTAAGGTGATGGCTGCACTGCATTTCTTTGCTACTGGTTAGTTTCAGTACAAGGTGGCCATCGCAGGTGGGATGTCTCAACCTATGTCCAGCATTGTGTTGCGTGATGTCCTGTCCGCATTGTTAACCTACAAGGACAGGTATGTACACTTTCCAAGTAGACATGAATTGGCAGATGTGAAGGGGGAATTTTATGACCTTGGTCACATACCTAATGTTGTTGGAGCCATTGGCTGCACACACGTTGGCCTAGTTCCACCACAGGCACGTGAGCACATCTACTGCAACAGGAAGCATACACATTCCATTAATGTGCAAGTGGTATGCCAAGCGGATATGATTATCTCCCATGTATGTGTCAAATTTCAGGGTTCTGCACATGACTCCTACATACTGCGTAACAGCATCATCCCACAATTGATGGCAAATCTGCATTCGGAGCGGGCGTGTCTTGTTGGTGAGTGACCTGTGTCGAGTAGTGTGCTGTGTGTGTGACATGCTGTTCTCCTCAACTATTTCTATTACACCCTTGCTCTGTGTTTCTCACAACTAGGTGACTCAGCGTATCCCAACCGGCCTTGGTTGCTGAGCCTATTGGGGAATCCAAGGACACCGGGAGAAGTCTGCTTCAATGATGCCCATGCACGTCGTGTAGTGGAGCTTGCATTTGGACTTCTGAAGGCTAGATTTAGGTGTCTGGACAAGAGTGGTGGTGCACTGCTCTACTCTCCCCAAAAGGTGTGTCAGATCATAGTTGCATGCTGCATGCTCCACAGCCTGGCCTTGCGCAAAGAGATCCCCCTGATTCTGGATGATGATGAGCAGCAGATGCCCCCCCGCAGCAAATCCACACATGCCCAGTGACGATGATAGTGGAGAAGAGGACTGTCTTGACCTGCGTCAACAGCTCATTGCCAACTACTTCCCTTGAGTGTGAGTTATCCATTGAGCAACTGTGACAGTGTATGTTTGCTTTGCTGTTAGTGGCAAAGCATAGATGATGTGTGTATATGCTGGCTGTTGTTGGCGCACTGCTAAGGGCTAATGTGTGTGTCACAGGGTTTTGGTTTCCACTTACCTCATGTCTATGTTGATGGTGTAGGTCAGTGTTATGTGGGATGAATCTTGTACGGTGTTGACTAGTGGTGTGTTTTTGCTGTCATGCCATCATATGACAACTTAATGTCATCCTCTTGTGTCTTTCTAGGTTCCTCCGCCCATCAATGTCTCATTGCTATCAAAGCTTGTGGCCCATTGGAAACCGAGTGAACATTGTACACACTGTGATAAACATAGAACTGACACAAAGGCATAGGTGTGCAAATAGTGTTTATTTTCTATTGGATAGTCTAAAATTTGAAGTGACAGAAAAATTAGTTGTGCATAGTGAGTGTATGAGTTGTCAGTGATGGTAACAGAGACAAAGAGAGTAGTCAACACAATGAAGGAATTACACAGTCCAACAAACTCCTGCCATCAACATGGCAATGTGTGATTGGATCGTCAACAAAGTCAATGCTCAGTGCATCACTGGTGCCATCATGGCTGGCTCAGCGACTTGGCTTTTGTTGGTGCTTTGCCACGTGATCCTCCCGTATTTTTCTCAGACGTCCCCCTCATGCCTTTGGCAGAGGGGGCCTCTGCTGCAGGCTCAGAGGTATCTGAGGAGTCATTGTCTTGCAGCTCACCCCTCTCTGTGGCCGCAGCTGAGGTTGTGGGAGTATCAGCAGGCTGGCCACTGGAGGGGGAGTGAGCCGTCATTTGAGCAGCATGTATGTCCCTCAGAACACCCACAAGCATCCCATGAGATCCACAAGTTGTCCCATTCGTGTGTCCATGGACCTCTGCATCAGGTGAAGCTCACGCAGTTCTTCTAAAACCTGGCTCATCTGTCCCTGGTTCTGTTGGTATGCACCAGGGCTTCTGTCTCAATCTCCTCATGTGATTGTCCCCCAGTGGCCCTCCCACCTGCCCTGCTGACACGGACCTGTGGCGTTGGCTGTCTACACAACTGCACACTGTCCCCGGCATCCTCGGCTTGTGTGGTGGTGAAGGTAACCACTGAGCCAGGGACAGTGTTGCAGGCAGCCGTGGTGATGGTGGAGTTGGCTACACCACATGTTGTTGTAGCAGGGGTCAGCGTAGTTGGTGTCGCTGCTGTGTTGCTAGTTGTGGTGGTGGGGACAATGAGGGCCTGAGACGGAGTGCACCCTGGCAGTCCTGAGAGGCCAGGTTGTTGCTCCTCATCTGGGAAAGTGAGGGAATCAGCATCAGAGAGCTCACATTCCGGGGGGGGGACTGGCTCTGCTGGTTGGTGGTGTGTTCTCCAGCTGTTGCTTGTGGATCTCCTGTTGAATAGAGGTTAGATTGTCAGTTAAGTGCACTCCACATCGTTGGTGACACAGTTTTGGATGTTTCATTAGATACACCAAACATTTCACATTTCAATCACTTGGTATTGGCAAAAGATTATCAGCATCATGACATGATGTTGAGGTACATACATTACTTGTTAATATTTTTAAATGTAAATAACAACCATTTGCCATGTACCGATAGTGTGTTTACAAGGACATGTCATCATCCACCAACTTGGTGCACATCCACTTTGGTTTCTGTTTGGATTTAGCTGACTTTTCTGAGAATCTGTTTCAGCTATGCCAAAACTTAACAATTCCATTATTTAATTTTTATTTTGAATCTGGTGGTTTTGTTTGTTTGACAGATTGACTGTGCTTGTGTTGTGTTCATATGAGCCTTCATGCTTTGAAACAATGGCACTTACACATTGCATTGTGTGCTTTGCATGATTGGGCCCTGAATTTATTTTGCATGTGAGTTGGTGATATTGGGCCCGATTCACAGAACTAACTTAAGACAAAATCCTAAACTTACTACCATTTTGGTATTCACAGAAGGCACTTACTCATTTTGGTATTCACAGAAGGCACTTACTCATTTTGGTATTCACAGAAGGCACTTTCTCATCAATGAGTAAGTGCCTTCTGAGGCACTTACTCATTTTGGTATTCACAGAAGGAACTTACTCATTGATGAGTAAGTGCCTTCTGTGAATACCAAGGTGAGTAAGTGCCTTCTGTGAATACCAAAATGAGTAAGTGCCTTCTGTGAATACCAAAATGGTAGTAAGTTTAGGATTTTGTCTTAAGTTAGTTCTGTGAATCGGGCCCTGTAAGTGTAATTTCTGTGTCATTTACATGCGTTCAGCTGTGTGCACACTGGATGTGACATTTGGATCCATACAGAGTTGGCTAACATGTGAGGGATGTGGTGGTGATATGGCTCCATGCTTTTTGAGATGGATGACAGGGTGCATGCACTGACTACCTACCTGTTAGTTAGCACAGTAGAGGGAAATGGCTACCACATGGTTCTGGGTGGGGGGGGTGTTCCATCCTGCTCAGGGGTGATGCATGTTAGCAAGAGAAGGCTACCTACCTGTAAGGTGGAGGAGAGCAATGAAATGGCTGCCACGTGGTTCTGGGTGGGGGAGTGTTCCATCCTGCTCAGCTGTGAGACAAGAATGCCTGATGGGAGTTGTAGTGCTGGCTACCTATCCACAAACCCCCCTCCCTGTTGAGATGGCTACCTACCTGTAACGTGGAGGAGACCAATGAAATGGCTGCCACATGGTTCTGGGTGGGGGGAGTGTTCCATCCTGCTCAGCTGTGAGACAAGAATGCCTGATGGGAGTTGTAGTGCTGGCTACCTGAACACATACCATCATGGGAATGTTGCTGGCTATCTTTGAGGTGAATCAGAGGAAGGGGATGGTAGATATGTGAGACATGTGTTGGAAATAGTGTGTTGTACATAAGTGCATTTAGGTGTGGAAAGTGTAACTTTATAGTTGTGCTTCACAGTACATGGCAGTGTGATGGGATACATTTGTTGGTACTTACCAGTCTCCAGTCCCCCATCTATTCCGGTGAGACTCTCTGGATGCAGTATGGCAAGCGCCTTCTCCTCCCATTCAGTGAATGTTAGTGGTGCAATGGGAGGGCCACGGCCAGTCCTCTGAGCCACCTCGTGGTTCCTGTTGGCGCGGGATTTGACCCTGGACTTGAGGGCATCCTACCTCTTCTTGAAGTCACGCGGTGTGCGCAGGGTGGTCCCTACTGCATTGACTTTGTTGACTATCCTTTCCCACATTTGATTTTTTCTGGCTAGTGGGGACTGTTGGACCATGCTTCCAAACAAATGTGGTTCTACTCTGATTATCTCGTCTACCATCACTGACAACTCATTGTCAGTGAATTTTGGCATTTTTTTCTGTGACATGGTGGGTGATGTGCAAATAAGTGACAAGTGCAGGTAGTAAGGTGGTGGTGGAGATGTGTGAGATGTGTGTTGGAAGTGTTGGTGTGGGTGGTTGTGATGGGGTGATGTGTGATTATTTGCCTCTCCTTTCAACTGTGGTGTATGGCCCTTCACTGCTGGAGTTGTGCAAAGGATTATGGTCAGTGAAGTGGTTGGTTTTATACTGAGCTATGTGGGTGTGTCAAAATGAGGTATGCCTGTCAGGTATATTTTCCATGTTGACCTTGGATTTCATTGGTTTTCTATACTTTTGGGGTGTATCATTGGGGTGTGTCAGATGTGTTTGAGGGCAGCGGAGAGAACAGGCACTTTAGGAGGCTTTGTTGAGTAGTTGTATCTGACCACCATTCATCTTTTTGCGTGACCACGGCTGTCGTAATGAAATGATCATTCCGCCTGCTCCGCCTGCTCCGCGTCTCATCAAAATTTCATTTGCGGTAATTCCGTGGCGGATGTGGCGGTTTCTTGTGAAATCTGACCGCCGCGGTCGTATTTTATATGCATCGCATCGTAATGTCACCGCCGGTTTTGCCACGGAACGTGCAGGCGTTTTTTTTCCGGAGGGCTTTTCCGTCCGCCATCATAATGACCCCCATAGTTTTATATGTTTCATTATAGTAATATTTGTAGTTATTTATATGTATTAAACATTGCAAAAAATATTTACTGTATTTCATTTTATTAAAAAATGTATTTATATTTTTTATGTTTACATATTTATATTTTTTGTTCTTTAGCATGTTTTTGAAATCATTTTATTTTGTTCAAGTTAGTCTGTTTCTAATGTTGCACTGCCTGGATTGGGAATGGTAAATTTTTTCCCTTTGCAATCCAACACTTTCCCTACTGTTGCACTGACTGGAGTGGGACTAGTACATTTTACTCCTCTGCCATTCAACACTTTCTCCACTGTTGTGCTGACTGGAGTGGGAATAGTACATTTTACCACTCCACAATCCAACACTTTCAAGACTGTTGCATTGACTGGAGTGGGTTTAGTACATTTTACCCCTCCTGAATATAACAGTTTGCCTACTTTTGTATAAATTGTAGTTGGAATAGTATATGTATTAATTGTACCATTTTATAGTCTAGTTTATAATGTTTAAATTTATATTATTATGTTTTTGTTTAAAATTATATTTATAATTATAATTTTTTTTAATATGTAATATATTTTTATTAAATTGTAATATATTATTTTGTTTAATTTTTATTAGTAATTAAAATGGTTTGTTTTTTAAATGTTTTACGAATTTGGATGTATATATATATATATATTTATATTATTACATTTAAACAAACTATTACATTAGAATATAAATTAAAATTAATGTATTAATATTTTCTAATTAGATATATATATACACATATATATGTATATATTTTAATATATGTGTGTTTTACTTTGGTGCCTACCACACTGTGCTTGGTAGGAAAGAGGGGACCCATGGGTACTCCCACGGGCCCGTTTCGGAAGGCCCCGGGTGAAGGGGTGCCTGTTACGGACCCCCAAAGTCAGATTCCGACAGTCGATCCAAGTTGGAACAACCAATTCGGAAGGGCTGTCCAAATCGGTCATGGTACTTGCTCGCTCTGAAAACCTAGTCCATAGAGCTGTACGAATCGGCTCCGGAAGGCTCTATCTCTCTGAATGCCTTTCGGAACCGATTCGGTCAGTGCTAAGGCTTTCCAGGCATCGTACTTGGTCGTTCGGAACTGTGAATGAGTCGGTCGGAAACAAGGGCTCCAGACCCCTTTCTTCAATGGGAGCCTGTGTACGAATTCAGTACACAGGCTCCCATTGAAGTCAATGGGAGTCAGACCGAATCGTATCCGGATGCATTCAAATGCATTGTACTCGTTCAGTCGGACTCCCCTGATCCGAGTCATACGGAAAGCATTCTGGACCCGAGTCGTTCGGTGGAGAGGTGTGGTGCAGCGGCCAGGGCAGCTGTCTTCGGAGCACAGGGTTCACGGTTCGATCCCCGGCTCCGGCGGCAGCTCAGCTCAGCACCATGTGACTCTGGGCAATAGCTCGCTTAATTTCCACGACGGCCCCCAGCGCCTTGAGACCCGTAAGGGTGAGTAGTTCGCGCTTTACAAATACGGATTTAGATTTATGCTTTCCGAACGAGATCGGAATCGGCCCCTATATATATTTAAAAAAATGATATTTTATACAACGATATTAGTGACAACAATATTTTTTTCTTCTATATGTCTGTAATTTTCATTACAAGTATAGCATGATGATATTTTTGACATAGATATTTGTCATGATATTTTTGTATGGTGATATTTTGGGGGTCGATATTTTGTCAGTGAACCCTAGATTACCAAACAGTTTGACAGAGAGCAGAAAGTAATCAATATGGGAATGTGTGCCATGGACGCAAGAGGTGAAAGTGTAATCCCTATCCCTCGGGTGTGTCAAGTGCCAGGGATCTTTCATGGCATTGTCAGCTATCAGATAGCTATGTCAGATAGCAGGAATCTGTTCCGGGGCTGTTGGACCACACGATTCCCAGACTTGTCAAGGTTCCATCGCTCCCCCCTCTCCATCAAAACCCTGGCCATTGCAAAAGAAAGCAGGAGTTTGTTCAATATGGCAAGGAAGCCCTGCTTGTCACCTACCGAGGCATATATGGAGCCTATGATCAAGACCTCATTGCGGAAATGGATCTTGCCAAAGACATATCTACTCATCGGGTCTCTCCACGTCCACGCTGTGTGGAGTACCAGGGATTTATGAAACAAGATGGCCACCCCACTCTTCCTCTGTTCCATGGGGGTAGTCGGTGGGAGGGGACTTGGTTTCTTACTCGCTTGTATCACCATGCCCACCCAATCCCGTCTAAGGGGCCGATTTCGATGTCGTTCGGAAAGCATTCCGATCGAATCGGTTCCGGAATGCTTTCCAAGCAACTCGGATGGGGGGAGTCCAACCGAGAGATTTGGATGCACCCGGATACTTCTGGATACGATTCGGTCGGACTCCCTTTGACTTCTATGAGATCCTGTGTTCCAAACGCTAACACAGGCTCCCACTGAAGAAAGGGGTGGCTGGGGAAAAACGTGAACCCTGTGGCGGGCACCCCATGGTGTCTGCCACACTGTGCATGGTTGGGGAGAGGGGACCCATGGGTACTCCCACAGGCCCGATTTGGAGGGCCCAGGGTGAAGGGAAGCCTGCTATGGGCCCCCAAAGACCGATTCCGACATCCGCTTCGTTCCGGGCAACCCGATTCGGAACAGCTGTTCGAATCGGTCATCGTAATCACTCGCTCGGAAACTGAGTCCATGGAGCTGTACGATTCGGCTCCGAAAAGCTCGACCTGTCCGAGTGCCTTTCCGAACCGATTCAGACAGCCCTCACGGTTCCCGGGCATCGTACTCCGTCATTCGGAAGTGGGTACGATTCGGTCAGAAACAAGGCTTCCGAATCGGATTCGAGAAGCCCGAATCCGATTTAGAGCCCTTCCGAACGACATCGGAATTGGCCCCTAAGTTTGTCATGCTCTGTGGGGGACAGGTGTGTTTCCTGAAGTAATGCCACATTAGGGAGGTGCATCCGCAGAAAAGAGAGGATTTCCTTCCACTTAATAATATTGGTCAGGCCATTCACATTAAGGGAGGCTATCCGCAAATGGCAGGTTGGGCCAGGTTGTGAGTAGGACATGTGTAAGGCTTCGGCGGGGGGGAGGGGAAAGGCGGGTATAACAAGGGGAGGAAGGGAGGGACCAGGAGTCACGAACCGGGCGAGAACCAGTAACTATTCCAGATGCCACGCACCTAGAACCCAGAGACATGTGTGCTCACTGCTGGCTCTACCCCTATCTCTGGGGAGTGGGATCAAAAAAGCTGTAGACCCAGGACGGAGGAAAGCCACTGATCTGTGGCTGTGGGCCCTTGTTCATAAATTGACAGTGTACATACGGTAGCGGTCCCACACCCACATAGATGCTGCCTAGGGTAAGGAGAACCCTAAGCCTGTAACCCCAGCCACTGGCCGCCCCATGCAAGACAAAACAGTCAAGGTACATAAATTGGCTCCGAAGCCTAGCATTGGAATGAACAGTTATGAAAAAGTAGAACCCATGGATACTTTGATATCAGAAAGCTCACAAATCAGTTTGTCTATAGCCGAAGATGACAAAGATGCCAGTGCCTGCACCATGTCTTCTGCTTCCGAAGCGGCGGGCAGAGTCAGCCTAGAGAAAGACTTCTGGGTGCAAATGGTACAAAACAGCATTGGGTGCCCAATGCAAGTCAATGGGGATCAGACTTCGTCAACAGAGGTTGCAGGTTTGAACTAGGAGGCCAGTAGGGTTGAACTAACAGGGGGGCTCAGGCTTCACGAAGCTCAGGGATTTGAGGGCACCTTTGCTCCTCTTCTCTGCGGGCCAGAGGCGACGGGTGCAGAGGTGTCCTTAGGCTTCGGGTTTTTGTCACTGGGAACCGTCACAATAGAGGGGGTCTGCAAACACAGGTTGCAGGCAGCGTTGAGAAGTCCACAGCGGGGAAACACAAGGGGGCATATTCTCAAGGAGCCATCGCCGAGTTAACGGCACTTTATCGCAGCCAAAGTTGCGATAAATTTATCGCCCCATTCACAAGCTGGTGCTAACAGCCGATAACACCAGTTTACCTGCGAAAGCATCCTCAAAAAACATCGCCACAGATGACCCCTGCAACTATCGCTAATGCGATGCAGAGTAGGCGTTCCCGAGCTAAAAGCCGCGACAACACCACACCTCAACATTCTCAACGACCAGCCCGATCAGCGATAAGACCACAAAACAGGCGATAAGGCGCGTTAGCAGAAGGAATCTAACACTTGCTCTGACCTGGTGTAAAGTCGGACGACAACCTGCACCATCAAAGGGAGCCCAGCCCACAGCCACACATGAAGAACAACAGATGCCATGGAGCATGGGGCACCATGCATCCCGGAGCCCCGAGAGGGCAACAACACCCACCGCCACCCCACCCCCACCCCCCTGGACACCCATCGTCCCCTCGGACCAACACTGAGGCAGCGCAGACAAAGACAGCGACCCTCCGAAAATGCACTAACCCCACAGACCCAACACCAGAGAATGTCATTGCCCACTATATGCCCAAAGGGACAACCCTCCTCCGCATCCTGACCACCATAGCCCACAGGCTGATGGTACCAACACAGCGGACAACCAACATCCCACCGCAGACAAAGCTGATGGCCGTGCTTCACGTGTTGGCTTCTGGTACCCTCCAACCAACCTCCGCCTGAGACGGAGGAGTCAAACAGCCTGGCCAATCCAAGTCCCCCACAATGGTCATGGATGACACCATCAGCTTGGTACCCCACTATCCATACCTCACACACACTGCGCAGGAATAGCCGGAGACCAAGCAAGGCACGTACGCCACAGCTGGCTTTCCGCACATGACAGGGGGCAAGTGACTGCACACATGTCCTACTAGTTGAGTTCAAGGCCCTGACGTTGGCTTTCCGAGCCACACATGGAAAATGCCCCAACTACCTAAAACAAAGATTACGCGGTTATAAGCAGTCTAGATCATTAAGATCCAATTCTCAAATGCTTCTCTGCACACCTCGTTTTAAGAAGGTTCGCATGGGGGGCAGATCCTTCACGGTCGGGGTGGCCAAATTATGGAACGCCTTGCCAAATGATTTCCGCAATAATGACACAGAATCCCTTTTCAGGAAAATGGTTAAGACCTGGCTCTTTAGGGCAGAATAATTGGGCCGGTGGCCTTGCCATGCACGCACTACTAATCGCTTTAGCGCCGGGACACCTCTGTTTGAGGTAGCTGTTGCGCTCTATAAGTGTCTGTATTATTAGTGGCCCCTTGCGACACTGCACACAAGAAGCGCAACAGAAAGCGCAGGGATCCCGCCAATGTGCAGGCAATAGTGGTCCACCGTGGAATCTCCGCCAACGACGTCGCCAACCACCCAGGCATGATACCTGCACCTCCCAACAGTCCATCATCAACCTGCGCCACCAGGATGGCACCCACGGAAATTCACTGCTCGTTGGCCAATACCAAATGCACACACCACACACCTCAACTCCACAATCATGCAACACACAACACAGGAAATGCACACGTCACAGGCTCACATACAACATGCACACCCACCAGACACGACAGCACAACTCACTGTGGGAACCTGGGCCAGCCATGTACATGAGCCATCTACGGCATGGCACCTCGGACACACAATAGCAGAATGTCGGAAGAGGTGGGGACCAGGCATGTGCAAAGGAGGCAAGGGACCGATGAATGAGAATGTACACAATGCCAAGTGTGTCGTGGATGTGCTGGCCAGACTGCAGTATGCAGACCACAAACATATCCATATCGACACCCACCGCTGGTGTTTGGAGTGTAGTGGACAGTGGACGCAACCATGTCACCCCAGCCAGTGGGGAAGTCGTAGAAATGTAGCTTGTGACGTGCCCCCCGTAAGCGTGAGCGGAGTGGGCTGGCCCGGCGTATGCCAGGCCAGTGTAGGGGTGTGAATAAAAGGCATGTAACCCTGGGCGTGGTCCTCTTCCGGAATGCCCAACGTCTCTGCCAGGGTGGCGCCCCTCACCCCGCCGCGAGGCCGACACCGTGAGCGGTGTTGCCAGCGATCCTGTGCGCCTGCTGCACCCTGGGACGCTGGTCCCTGAATCAGTCCTGCCCGCCCCTGTGCACCCAGGCCTCAATGCCCACCTTCCGACACCGGCGTGTGTCGATGAGGGCCCACCACGTGCCGGTGCAATCTCCAACCCCGAGGCCTGCGACCTTGGCAGCCTCCTCAGACCATCACGGCTCCGCAACAGACGCCCGCAGTATTCCTTTCAAGTTGCCGTACTCCACCAGCATGCACAGCGGACAAGTAGGTCACACATTTGGAACTGAGTCTTGATTACACCATGGCAGAGCACATAAATCATGGCTGAGTGTATGTCACTATATACCCTTCGATGTGGTGCCAACAGGTCTTAGTGTTACATCACAGCCACAAGATTCTGTGGGCCCACACGGACTACTGCTCTCGGCCTACGCTGCGCTCGAGTAGGTCACAGAATTAGAACTGAACATCGATTATTCAAAGGCAGAGTAGGAATCATTGCACGCAAGGAGAGGCATACGAGGATGACGCGTTGCAGTTGGGAGGAAAAAAGGATCATCATTACGGAGGTGATCGAACACTACCGACAACTGCCCTGATGTCACTAACTCTGTGCATCGCGAACTTACGACACGTGGCTGTGGCCCACTGCTGTCCGCTGCCTCCGGCCTCAACTGCGGACCACCAGGGCTCACACATCAAATCGAGTCCTGACCGGCCCGGACATCACATCACCGCAGGAGGCACACGCCACCATCGCCTGGGCCAACTCCAACCACCATCTGCCAGAGTCGAGACAGTGGTACTGGCAGACTGACGGAGTTGCTCAGACCTGTCGTGGATGCCATCATCTGCCTGATCCCCTGCTCAGCAGTTCCAGGTGCCACTGACTCAAATGGACCCTTACTGATTGAGTTTTGTGATGTGGAGATGTTGCGCAGCAATGTCACCTCAGGCAGTGTGGGAGACCTGGGACATTGATGAGGAAGTTGCTGAAGGTCTAACACACCCCACTGTATCTACATCAGGAATATCCCGAATGGACACATTCCAAGTTATTTTCATCACATGAGCGCGCACAGCTCTAGTGCCCCAACCTCAGTGCACTGCAACTCACGGACACTTCTGTTTGTATGTTGGGTGACCTCTGTACTTGCTCCGGCTCCCTCCATGTTGCTCAGCAGTTGACTCTGTTATGCATGTGTTTTCTGTTTCCATTGCACTGGTGTCCACTGTTCAAGTTGTTGCCAGCACCGAGCACTCCGTGCGGGCTGGCTTATGCTCACCCCACACACATCCAGCACAGGCGTCACTGTACATGTGGCCCTGCCAATAAAGGGGCCAGGCGCACGTGCCCATAGCCAGTTCAACATAATATCTGCGTGTGTCTCTATGGCAGTGTGGGTCTCCTTTGTGGGGTGCAGGTGGTCCCTGAAGGGTAATTGACACCCTCGTATGTGATCTAGTTCGCCTTCCATGGGTTCGGACCACACCCGCACCTGTTCGGCCACCTCCTTTTGGCGTTCTGACACCTGGCATTGGGGTGCCATGTGTGGGTCGGTGAAGTGTTGTGGGCCAGCCTTGCTTGCGTGTGCTTCATGCTGTGTGGTCTGTTGCAGGGGCTGGGTTCTCCTCAAAGTAGCTTGTCTGCCCTGGTCCTGGTGGTGGGTTGTGTGGGATGTCCATGGGCTGTTGTAGGGCGTCGGTGTTGAAGGTGTGTTGGTTGTGTCCTGCATCACTGATGGGTTGTCTGGTCTGATCTGCTGGAGGTGTTGTTTGTCCCTCTGCAATGTGAAGGGGAGATGCATGTTGACATTGTGTTGGCAATTATGTTGGCGCATTGTTCTTGTAGACATGCAGACTGTGTGACAATGTACATTGTGGCTGTTTGGGCGGTGCTGGCAATTTGAGGGGGGACAGTGGACATTTGGACTACATGACTGATGTGAGGTTGTACCCGTACATATGCATCTCACAGTTCCCTGCTCTGTCAAATGTGATTGGCCTGTTTATGCGCATGGGCGGACACAGTTGTGTCCCCTGTTCTGCCGTACCGGTATTGCACTTTGTGCCACATTGTCATGGGATGTGCTGTGTTTGCCATGTGTGTGTGCTGCAGTGTGCCACGGGGATGGGGGACATGACCCTGGGTTATTGTGGGTGTGCAGTGTGCTACACGTCGTTGTGCATGTGTGCCATTGTGCCCCTCTCCCCCCGTTCCCCCAGGACCTGTTCGTTACTCACCCTGTTGTTGTTGTGTCAGGTCCTCTCGAGCTGTGTCCGTACTCCCACCTCCTTGCACCGTCTCCACACTGATGGCTGGCCTCCATTTCCTCCAGCTCCTCCTGTGGCGCAGGACTCCCACCTCCTGTCGCCGTAGCTGCCTTCCTGTTGGCAGCGGCTTTGGGCCTGGTTTAGGTTTTCACATCATGCCAGCGCCTCTTGGCCTCCTCCATTGGCCTCCTCGGCACTCCGGCTGCATTCAAGGTGGTCTGAATGTGGGTCAGTTGCTGGTAGTATTCTGTCACATCCATGACCCTGGTCTTGTTTTCCTACAGACTGCACCCCGTCTTCCTCTCCCTCTTCTCCTTGGCCTTCCCCGAACCAGTTGGTCCTTGCTGGTGGTCTGTGGTGCTTGTGGGATTCGCGTTGGCCTCTGCGCTGGGTCAGGGTGCATCCATGTTGCTACGCACTTTGGATTGTTTCTGTTGTGTTGTTTTTGTTGCTTCTATGGTGCTTTTTCCCGCCAGACGCGTGGGATTTACAGGCCTGCCGCTGGTTTTCGCTGCTTTTTGTATCACGTTTGGCCTCATCGCAGCTTTTTTGGCGTTCGTGTTTCGCATTTTTGCGGCGTGGCGTTGATTTTAACGCGGTCAGTTGACGCGTTATCTGGAGACTATCGCATGGTACCGCCGTGTTGTGAATACTTGGTTAACACGGCGTAAATGTCCCGCGATGGACTGCGATGTTGAGGGTTGCGTTAAGTCACTTTTGCGATGGTTATCACACGTTCTTGAGAATATGCCCCAAGGTGTGCTTTGAGTTGGTATTCAGACAAAAATTTTCAAAGATATTGTGTGACAGAAATATTGTGTTTAAAATAACCAAATGTTAAAAAATCATGTTACATAATATTGAAGTTAAAAATATCGAAATTAGGTGTTGTATAAAATATTGCTGTTACAAATATCGATGTTAAAAATATCGCTGTATAAAATGTAATTTCTTTTAAATTTAAAAATAGTTTTCATTAATTTTTTATGTCTTGTTATAATAAAATAATATGAATATATATAATTTTTAGGTGTAAATTTATATGTTGTAAATAATTTAAATGATAGAATTATTTGATTTTTGTGTTTATTAATATTTTTTAGGAGCAGGATGTTGGGTTTATAGGGGATAAGGGTGGGGAGTAATTAAAAAAAGAGTAATCATATTCAAATTTGTCAATTGAATTTCTTAAATTTATTTAGAATTTGTAGAAATATAGGAGTGGGATTTGGGGGTTTCAGAGGATAAGGGTGAGAATTTATGTTTTAATTTGAAAAAATAATTGTATTTAATTTTTTTTTACATTATAATTTTTTTAAACATTTTTAAAATTTGAATTAATTTAGAAGTGGAATGTTGGTGTTATAGGATAAAATGGTGGGTAATAATTTATTCATTTAGAAATAATTTGTGTTATAATTTAATTGTAATATTTTTACAATATTTTTAAATGTGATATTTTGAACTTTAGGAACTGATGTTAGGTAATAGTGTAAGGGGATGGGAAGTATTTAAATATACTTATATTTTTTGGGATAGTTATAAATCTAATTATTGTTATGTTGGGGAGTAATATTAGATATTAAACTTTATTTGATTGATTTTTTTAACATTACATTAAACAGTGTGGGAAAATTAAAAAGTGTGGGATATGGGATTATAGGGCAAATGGTGAAGTATTATTATGATATATAAATTAAATAAAATATAATATTGGGGGCGTGGCCAGCAGCTGGCTAAGATGGCCGCAATCTGAAAGAGCTGCGCTAGCCACCAGCTAACAGCCCCGTTATATCCATCAGAAGCTGACATTTAGAGAGCACCAGTGCAGGGAAAGAGGTTGAGGATCGAAGCAGTGACCCCTTCGACGAGATACGAGCTGGAGAGAAAGTGACTGACCGAGATCTTGGACGGCAGCCGCGGGAGCTCGAGCGGGTAAAATGGCGCCGACCCGCCGGACCTGAGGAAAGCAGATTCTGGGTTTGCGGGCTGGAGGACGCGGCGCCGCCCAGGACAACAGCTGCGGCCTAGTATCCTGTGCGGGTGAAGGAAAAACTATGGCTAACCCCCCCGCCTGTGGTCTGGGGGGTGGCAGCAAAAGAAATACGTGCTGGCTGGGAAGCATGGCCTAACGGGCCGTCTGTGCTGTGGTTGCTGAGAGCTGTATGGGGAGCCTGATATTGTTGGCAGTAAGGGAGCCAGCGGAACGCGCACTGCCGGTGCAACTAGAGCCGAGGTTCTGGCACCCGGTCTTTCCCCCCCTCCTCCCCTACTGATCGGAACAGCAGCTGCCGCGGACACAGTGACAGCAGGTGTGCACCTAGGCCCGGAGGTCTGGTCCGGCAAGAGTAGAGGTGCCGGGTACGGTGATCCGGGAATTCTGGCCCATGAGAGACTGCGGTGCCCGAAAGGTGGGCCCCCTGGCTTCGACCGAGAGTGAAGAATCGCCTGACTGACCGGTGGGCCTGAGAGGTGGGGGCTGGTGACTCCCCTGGGCCTTCACCTGCGACTAGAGGCCCAATAACAGAACTGGTGAGTTGCAAAGCGGGCCAGAGCCTGGGCCTGGCATTGCGTAAGCCGCAGTCAGTGAGAGGTTGAAGTGGACCTTGGCTTAGGGAAGGTGGTGCCTGCCCAAAGAGGTCACATTAATGGGTGATCCTGAGGAGCCCCAGTTTGGGCTGGTGAGACGCAGAAGGCTCCCTAGAGGAGTGGAGGCAAAGTTTATCCGAGCAGTGCCAGAGGAGAGCCTTGGGCCCAAGAGCCAGAGTGGGGCTGCCGGGATGGACTGGCCCCTCCCGGTGACACTGGCTCAAAGCACCAGGGCCAGGGAGGAAACCGGCCCGCTGGAGACACCACGAGGCCGCCAGATGGGGCGCACAAAGGGAGTGGGATCGGGCCAGGTGAACCAAATCGGCAAATACACAGTGACTATGGGCCGAGAAGATTGTGCAGTGGAAGGAGCGCTGATGAACAGGGGGAAGATTAAGCCCTGACCCCTCACTAAAAGACATAATGAGGGCAATCTCGGATTTGCGTGGGACCCTGGAGCCGAAGCTGGACTCCGTCACAGAAGAGGTCAACCTGCTCAGAGCAGACTTCAGGAAGATGGTGGACAAGATCACATCGGCAGAGACCAACATTGGTGGACTACAATCCAAGACTAAGCATCTGGAAGAACAAGTTCGAAACTGACCAAAAACCAGGCAGACATCCTGGCCCGGCTGGAAGACCGGGAGGGCAGAGCACGCCGCAATACCATTCGAGTAGTGGGGGTGCCTGAGGGTATGGAGGGACCGTCAGTGGACCTCTTCCTAGAAGACCTCATCCTAAACAAACTTAAGCCAAAACGTCTATCAAAAGTTTTCTCTGTGGAGAGGTCGCACCGCGCCCTGGGACATAGGCCTCGACCGGGGCCCCCCCTGTACAATAATTGTGCGTATGCTCAACTACAGGGACAGGGATGTAATCCTACAAGCGGCGCGCCAACACGGGGATCTGCAACATGAAAATGCCACGATCCGAGTCTTTCACGACTTCACCCTCCAGGTACAGCGCCAACGACGAACCTTTGATGCGGTGAAGAGGGCCCTGCGTGACCAAAACATCAAGTATATGATGCTTTTTCCAGCAAAGTTGAAAATCATAGCGGAGGGTACATCTTTATTTTTCAACTCGCCAGAAGAGGCGAGCGACTGGCTGGAAGGCTGGAGAACGGTTGGGCGGAAAGGAGCCAGGGCCCAACCACACGTCACTAAGGAGCGAGATGGGGAGCAGAGAGAGGAGGACCAGGATCCCGAGAACCCAACACAGTGACAAAGACCAGATAAGTGAACAGTTGGGGGTATCATGACTGTCAAAGACGATCCTCTACCTACGGCAGATGGGGTGGGGGTTGAGTTGAGTCTGTAATCGAACTAATGTTAAGTGACTTTCAAATTTTGGTGAACAGTCACAGAGACTTCGAAGCTGGTAATTTTGGCATGTTGGGGAGGTGGGGGTTTTCTACTCACCGAGCAGGGTTGAAGGGAGGGGGGGTTGGGGTACTGGTTCATTTTTGTTATTTGTTTTGATGTTTCCAGCTCAAGACAAAAAGAGACGTATCATGCATGTGATAATGGTGGGGATCAGGGGGGAGATACACACAGCGGTTTTCGGGGAACATGGCTATGACCGTAGATAAACTGGTGCAAATCCGGGCCTGGACCTGGAATGTGAATGGTCTGGGGAATAAAATTAAACGCACACTTGTCCTACAGCAAATTAGGAGGCACTCACCGGACTTAATAATGATGCAGGAGACACACCTCAGAGGGAACAAATACAAAGCGTTAGATCGCTTTGGTTATAGACTAGTGGCGCATGCAGGGTATACTTCTGACACCAGAGGGGTGGGACTATTGATGCGGACTGCATGCCCGTTCACCATAGATGGAGTCTGGTCTGATGAAGCTGGCTGCTGTGTGGCTGTCTATAGCAAAAAACAGCGGTTCCTGTGGAAACTATGGTAGACAATACACAATAATGCTGTGTGGCTGTGGCAGGAAGGTGGGAGGGACGAATCATAAACCTCTAATCGTTTTATGTACCCCCGAGGCTTCAAAAGATCATCTTCCCAACGATCAGCAAAATCCTAATAGGGCTCCCTGTGGGCACTCTCTTGGTGGGGGTGATGCTAATGTGGTTTTAGATCCGGAGTTGGACTGCTCGAGTGCAACAATAGGGCAGGGGGTGAGAGACTCCTCTCCAGTTTCTTGACCGCTCTGAGGCTGGTGGACATATGGCGGGTGCATAACCCCCAGCAGCAACAATATACATACTACTCGGCGCGCCATGGCTAAATCTCTAGAATAGACTATCTACTTACGCAAAGCAACAAGGTGGGGGACTTTTCAGCACCTACGCATATGGTCAGCGGCGTCTCTGACCATTCCCCGGTAGGAGTTACAATCCAGGGTCCTCACATCAACAAGGGGGCATTCCCAAGGATAGACCATTGGCGACTAAGAGACTCGGTGCTGAGGGACAAACTCCGGGAGGGAACGGATTTGTATTTCAAAGAGAACGCTGGATTGGTAGACTCACATCAAGCAATCTGGGAGGCTTACAAAACAGTATTGAGGGGTCAAGCTCAGGCACTCATAGGGGGCCAAAAGAAGGAGGAGGCACTGCGCATGAGGTCATTAGAGCAAGAAATATTCCGGATGGAGGGAGAAGTTACGGCGCGAGAGGATGCAGACCTGCGACATGCATTGGCCTTACGTCAGCACGAGCTGAGAGCAGTTGTCTAGGGCGCCGCATGCACACACGCCCTGGCAGTGCAACATCGGCTTTGTGATGTGGGGGACAAGGCTTCCAGGCTTCTGGCCTGGCTGGAGAAGCGAGATAAAGAGCTGTCATGGGGGGCCTGTGTCAAAGAGAAGGATGACGTACTCCAAACGTCCAGTGTGGACGTCGCGGAGGCGTTTACTTCTTATTATGAGGATGTTTATTCGCCAGTGAGTACGAGATCCGAAAGTGACTGTAATGAGTTACTGAGAGACTTCTCATTGCCAGTAGTGTCTTCTGAGGCATATGAGGCCTTAGAGGCTGAGATAATGGTAAAAGAGCTGTCGGGGGCATTGGGGTCCTTAAAAACGAGAAAAGCGGTGGGTCCAAATGGCCTCCCAGTTGAGCTATACAAAAGCCTGGCCTCCAGAATAATACCACCACTACGTAGCATGTTGATAGAGGTGCAGGAAGAGGGCCAATTGCCCGCTGATCAGCGATTGGCCACTATTGTGGTTATACATAAGACAGGCAGGCCCCCAGACCAGTGCAGCTCATACCGGCCAATCTCCCTGCTCAACATCGAGGTCAAGGTGTTGTCCAAGGCCTTGGAAAATAGGCTGATACCCATCATTACAAAGATAATTCACAGGGACCAATCAGGATTTATGCCCAACAGAAGTACCCGCCATAACTTATGCAGATTGTATGGAGTGCTTCACATGACACAGGACCCCTCCAGCCAGCAAACAGCTCTGATGGCGCTCAACGCCTCCATGGCCTTTGACAGTATTGAATGGCCCTATTTGTTTGCGGTGCTTACTAGGTTGGGCTTTGGCCCCAATTTCTGTAAATGGGTGAGATTGCGCTATCGAGGCCCGATGGCTTAGGTACGAGTTAATGGCACGCTATGAAGAGGGTTCCACTTGCGGAAGGGCAAGAGGCAGGGTTGCCCCCTGTCTCCCTTGCTGTTTGCTTTAGCTGTGGAGCTGCTGGCGCACTGGATCAGGAAGGACCCTATGATATGGGGTTTTGAGGCCCTATCACTCCATTCCAAGGGTTCTCCATATTTTCGAGCTATTTGGGAACTATCCGGGTTATTCTATAAACTGGGCCAAATAGGTGGTGTTCCTACTGTCTGGCCTCCCCCCCCAAGATTGCCAGCAAATTGTGCAGCACCCATAGTCATGGGAGGCTTCAAATATCTAGGCATTCGGATTGTCCGAGACCAACAGCTGTTCCTGGAGAGGAATCTTGCCCCCTAGCTGGAGACACTCCACATGGATATACAACATTGACGAGCCCTGCCGCTGTCCCTAGCGGGCAGAGTGGCTCTTTTTAAGATGATGGCCCTGCTGCACCTGTTATACATTCTGCAAAATACCCCTGTCCCGTCCCACAGACGGTCTTCAAAAAGATTGCCCAAGACACCTGGTAATTACTATGGCAGGCAGGTACACCTAGAATAGCACTTCATAAGCTGCAAAGAGGGGTATATGATGGAGGCCTGCCAGTGCCGGATGTTTGGCTCTATTACTGGGCCTCGCAGCTGCTAGTTGTAAACGATTGGGTATATGCGGATAGAGACGAGCCAGGGTACAAGGTAGATTGGGACGCCATGCCGGCAGGTAACTGTGAACCGCTGTTGTGCGCGCAGAAGCCAGATCCAAAATGGCCTGCGCACACCGCAGTAGTTGTAGCATGTTGGAGGGAGGCAAACCGGGTGCTAGGGTGGCAGAACAAACTGACCAGCAGGACACCCCTTTTGTCGGGTGATGTGCTGAAGGAGGTGGTCGCACTACGAGGCATTGTAGGTTGGAAAAATATAGGAATTGAACATTTGGGAGATGTATGGAGGGGTGGGGCTCCACTTCCGTTCGAGGACCTGCAGCAGGAGTTTGACCCAGCTGGGACCCAGAGATTTCACTACTTGAGACTTACACATGCCCTACTAACACATATGCATCAAGGTATGTCCATTCCCGACCACTCACCCTTAGAGACAGGTCTAAGACTGATCCCATTCCCGAAAAAGCAACATCAACAATATACGGTAAGCTCATGAACAACATGCCTGATCCACTGACAGCCCTGCGGGCCGCTTGGACCGACGACCTAGGAAACATAGACGACGAGGAGTGGTTAGAGGCACTCCAGGGTCCAAGGGAAATCACAATACGTGTACGATTCCGACTGGTACAACTCATGATATTGCATCTCTCTTATTATCCCTCTACGCTCTTACATAAGATTGGAAGGGCACCGTCGGCGCTGTGCATCAGAGGCTGCCAGCAGGAGGGCACCTTCTTTCACATTCTTTGGGAATGCCCTAGGTTTGTGCAGTTTTGGCGCAGTGGTACGGCAATAATGACCAGAGTATCTGGAACTGACGTTCCAGTGGACGCCAAGTGGCTTCTGCTCATAATTAAGGGAGAGACTGCTTGGCCACGATATGTCAACATTTGGCTTATGCTTGCAGCGGGGATAGCGAAGCAAAATATAGCCAGGGGCTGGGGGGTACCATATCCCCCGTCAGTGGTGGAGCGGGAGAGGGACTTAGACTGGTGTCAGAGCACAGAAGAAACGGTGTACAAAAGCAGAGGGTGTGCCAAGAAATGGGAGAAGGTGTGCGCACCTTGGCATGTCTACAGGTGGCTATGAGAGAGCTATGACCGGGCCAGAGGGATACTAACCGACCACAGAGCGGCAACTTCTTAAATGTGTTCCTTCCCGAATACTAGATAGTATTGGTTGTGGGGCTGTGTTCTTTCTATGATGTTTTGCACCCCCCACCTATCCCTGTTCTCGTGAACCACGAAATATGATTGTCAAAATGTAACCCAAAAATGTACATGCACTTTCGAACATGATTGTAACGTCTATTGAGCTTGTTTAATAAAAAGTGTTAAAAAATAATAATAATAATATTAAAAATTGATTTGGGATATATATTCAAAGTGGGGAAATCTGGGGTATACTTAAAACAAATAACTATGATTGTTTTTACGGAGGTTTATAATATATTTGTTTAAAATAATTAAGTAGTGATATGTATTATTTTAATCGAAAGTTTGAGGTATATTAAAATATACATTTTTAAATATATTTTTCAAAAACATTTGGAAATTGATTTGGATACTTGTGTCAGTTAATTTATGATTTTAGTTTTAAATTATAATTAAATTATTTAATTTTTTTTACAATTGTATTTTATTTTGTAACAAAATGTAATTAGTGAAAAAATTACAAAGTAGTTTTTGTATGTGGGTGTTGTGTTTAAAGGTAAGAATTGTTGGTATTATTAATAATTTTCTGAATGGTTTGTAAATTTTCAATAAAAAAAATATTTAAATTATTAAAATAGGGAGATAAGGTAAAATACATTTTGGGGCACATTAGGATGTCGGTCGGAAAACCTCAAACTGCAGGTCGGAGGCTTTCCGACCGACATCCATGGTTTAAAGTCTGACGCCTAATTACAATGTAGGCGGTAGGAGTTTATACCAGCCTGTCGAGACCGACTGGCTTCTGACAGCCGCACATAATCCCCTACAGACGGCTTTTACACTGGTGGGATTATGATGTTTGTTTCCGACAGGCTATTCATGTAGGGCTTTCTGACATGAAAAGCCTGTCAGAAAGCTACTTTGGGGGCCCCTGGAAGGGCCCCCATGCCTCTACTGCGTTCTGTTGGGGGACCTATGGTGCCCCCTTAAATCCCTGCACTGTGTGGCGGGCCCCGTGAGGTCACGGTGCTTGCCACATGGTGCAGGGATTTACACAAACTCCCATTTCTCAATGGGAGCTTGTGCTGTGGGCAGAAACCACCCGCAGCACAAGCTCCCATAGAGAAATGGGAGTTTGCGACCGCAACATGGGGCCGATTAGGATGGCGGTTCTAGGCACCTCCGCGGAGCTGGCGGAAAAGGTCCATTTACTTACTCCTGCGGCGGTCCTCTCGTCCGCCATATTACAATGGGCAAAGATAGCCCATTTCCCGTCCGTGGCGGAGTTTCCGGATCCGCCAGATTTTTCGTTCCGCAACGGTGGCGGAGGGAGCCAATAGAGAAAGACCGCCGTGCGGAATGACGTTACGACCGCCAGACAAATCACGATGCCTCAAACAGCCCATCTGAACGCAGCGGAGAAACCAGCCACTTGGAGACGGCAGAAGCACAACTGCGGAGATAGAAACCCGAATCCGAGACACCTCCACACGTTCCTGGCCGCCATGGATCCAGCTCTACAAGCCCTTCCGCTGCTGCACCTCATCCACTATCAGCAGATAAGACGCCGTCGCGGTCAACACGGCAGGTAAGTCAACAACACATCCCCGCATACAACCCCAACACACAACTGTTGTGCTGAAATACGTGTCCTGTTTACATCAGACACCCTGGTGGAGACAGGAACATATCCCCCAGTGTAAGTACACATGTCCTGCACGTCACAAATTGACACCTCTGTATCGGGGTCACCCATCACCATAGAAATTACTGCAACTAGCCCAGTCGTGCCGGTCATGTCACCGCAGCGGTGAAGCCACGGGAAAACCTGCCCACAATGTAGTAGGAGGCCAGGACATTGTTCCAGACAAGCAAGACCAATATCACAACATCCACACCACATGTAACATAAAAAAAGCACCACTCAGCACAACATATCTGCAGCAAGAAGTCATGTGCAGGGACACTGTCTAGAGTGACATCTCATTAGGATCATCACCAATTGTATAGGAAGATGAGTGTGGGGTGAGGCAAGAGTCCCTCCAAAATGACTATAGTCATTATTGCACACAAATAAGGGTCAGTCCACATACAATGTGGAACAGAGGAGGGCAGACCAAGTAGGGTGTGTATGTGTACTTCACAGTAGGCAAACAAGGTGTTGGAATGAGTCAGTGAGCCAAGGTAGATGACACATCATATTAGACACCACTGCCACACAATCACAGATCACCACAGACCCCAAGCAGACATTGATAGGCCCATCACATACAATGGCAGACTATATCACACAATGACAGCCCATACCATGCAACACAGAACAACATTTCTGACTCAAACAGCAAACTCAAAGTGAGCAACACTGTGCATTTCACTCACAAGTGTACTGCTGCGATAAATGACACCATGTGAGTATGTCTAGTACATCAACAACACTGACTACACTGCCAACTCACAGAACACCCACACACCATCACTCCACCTCAACAAAGGGAGCACCAACTACAAAGTAGTGAATGAAAGCCAAAGTGTCAGGAAGAGTCCATCTTGACAGCAGGAAACTCTGACCTGACACTCAGGACAACCCTCCTCCTACTCACACCTGCCTTCCACTCATGCGAATCAAAGTGATTAATTGAAGAAATGAAGAGTCACTGTGCAGATTAACAACCTTGGAACTGTTCACACTGCATGTCAAGTCCTTCAGACATCTCACACACTGAAACTTAGCCTCATACACATACCATAAATCAGCAGCAATGTATGACAATAAATAAACTAGCCTAAAGTTGAGTGCACAGTGCAGGAAAAACATGGAGAAATCCCAGATAGCATTTGTCCATGACATGCAAGAGGTGCAACATATCACACTACACCTAGGCCATCAAATCATACATGTGTGGCACAATGATTTAAATTGACCTACAGTAACATCTGTGCAATATCCCTGTGATACAGCAATGCAAGCTATGCATTGGCCCAGGAATGATAGGAACTGTCATAAGCTATAACGTGACCAGCCCCACATCTGGGTCAATTACCTTGACATGTGTATGCCACCAGCACAACACTCATTGTCACACTCCCTGACTGTCAAACCCAAGTATGACCTTCAAACATACCCCTCACCTACCCATCTCACACCTTCACTACTCAACACCAGTGAGAAACACAGATAAAGGTGTAAATAAGGTCCTGTGAGTTTCCTGATAACCAATGCCACACCCTGGTGTGTATCTACAAATGTCAGAATCCCACTCAGGGTTGTCTGAACGAATGCTGATCAAAAACCAATTGCCAAACACATGTATCACAAACAACATCCAAAAAAGTCCAACAAGCTCAGCCATGTGCAGGCAAACAGTGGATAGGCAATGTGACCCTAGACAGCACAGGAATACGTAACATTTTTACTCTGGCCAACTGCACAGACACCATCACCTAACCCAATCAAAAAATACATGATCAAATGCCAATCATGAACCCTAACTCTGATCAATAGGACAAATCTGCTAACACAGACATAGACACTCCACCAGTTACCAAGTGAGCATGGTGTCAATGTGTAGCACAAGCATGCACATGCACACTCCTGACAAGTGACAGGTAAAATATCGGAGGCCATAGCACAATTGTGCACTCAAAACAAACTAATGAACAAGACTCCACATTGCTGCATGTGTCATTCACACAAGAAATTCACACTACAAATTCAAAACACATCTGAATGTATTACAATACACAAACTCATCACACACAATGTCATGCAAATATAACATTACACACACATGGACCTGTCTGTAGAAAGAGCCGACACAGACCAAAGACTGCATCCATCAATAACAAAAACACAACATATGCACATACAAAATCATCACATAGCAAACTCAGCTGCACATCAGGGGGACTCACACCATGCAAGGACAAGGCAACATACACTGACAGCAGTGCATGCACAGTAAGCAGTGTGTGAACACCAACAAAAACAGTATCACACATATCTGAGTGCCCCACCATGAACTTCAACACCACAAATCATCACAGGGCACAGATCACATCACACTCAGGATGTGTAGCATTACCTCAGCAAACAGACATACACTTTAGCTATCACCTACTTCTGCAGAACTCAGGAAAACACAGATGCATGGAACATGACTAGAGGACTGTGCTGGTAAAACATCTGCACTGTACATGAGCAACCATGACTGCAATCAAGTAGAAGAAAATAGCACATAACAAATTGTGAAACTGTCCTGAGTGAAACATTGGTCCTGGACACAGATCATCCTCCCACAGTATAGTGTCACACTATGAAGTGGCAGGGAGGGTCACACCCTGGCAAGGCATGGGGTGGAAGACATTAGACTGAAGTGGTGTGTACATCATTATTGGACAGGTGAGGAGTGTACAGAGCAAAAACACATAGAGGAGTAAGTCACAATGTGTAGGCATCAAAAGCCCCCATTGGAGATGGTATGACTCTTAATACCACATACTTGTCCAAAAAATGTGTCAAGTGACAGCAATGTATGAGAAAAGTCACTTCTAATGTCAGTTTGCCTGAGCAGGTCAGCACAGTGAGCACAAACGTAAACAAGAGCCATGGCTGATCAACAAACCACAACACAGACATTGCAGTGACACACTCTGCATACTCACAACTGACAGCGACAACTAGTAGGTGTACCCCAGGACTGCAAGGTCATACCGACACACTGCACAGTGCTCAACCAAGAACTCCCACATGTGCCCACAATCTAACGCACGTGTCTGATAATGTAAACAAACAGGCACTCATTACCTGGATCATACATGTGTGTAGGTGTCATGTTCAGGGGTACATACACCTCAACACTTCTGCCAATGACAGGCCAATCACACTGTATGACTACTCAAGTGCACACATTCAAATGTACCCATGTGACTATGAAGCCAGGCCTACACAAGATGACTACACATCTAAACTGCTGTTCACACATCAAGATAGATCCCACAGATATGACGGACCCTGTCCACCACGCAAGTTATCCTGTGGATAGAAATCACTTCTGTTGTGGTACAGCATCCAAATATGACATGTGTACAAAATTGGAGACCTGACAATAGAATGATCATTGCACCCTCAAGCCTCTGAGTCAAGAAGCACAAAAATGCCTGTAACCTCTGGCAACCTCTGAAAAAGAAAATCAAGTATATGCCAATGTGAATGTGGCATACAGAGCATGTGTCACATGAACATATACATATACATTGCACTGCATCATTAGCAATGGCAGCAACAAAGCTTACAACATGAGTAACAGTCTTTATTACATAAACTCTGTATAGCCATCAAAAGTGCAAAACATCAAGGACATTGGCCAGTCCAAATTTCTAGTCCGCACATGTGTGCATGAGAACTTGCACATCAAATAGGTAACACAGTCCACTGCCATGGGAATCACCACAGGTCAGGGGCTTCGAATGGGCAGTCCAGGCACCGCTGCGGCAGAAATGGTGTGGGGAGGGGGACTTGACTTCAACTTTGGCTTGAAGTTGAATTGGGAGGGGGCTGATTGTCGGTGCCAGTTGGAGGACTGGATCTGGGAGGGAGAGAACTGGCTGAGGTAGAGTGATCCATGGATGTGGAAGCCTGAGGGCTGCTTGGACCGGGTGGAGTGGTGGCACTGGGCGGTGGAGACATGCTGTGTGGAGGCTCAGTGGCTGAGGGTGAATGTTGAGGGCTGGGTCTCAACTGTTTGGGGATCCGATATCCAACAAGTGTCTTGGCCGGAGTGAGAAGTGAGGTAGGCACAACAGCCTTACTCTTCCCCAAAGGTGTAGCAGGTGCAGGTGGCTCTCTCCGTGGGGATTTGTTGGACCTGGTGGTACGCTGGGGGTGGGCTTGCCTTTTCCCCTGCATCCCCTGTTGTTGAGGTACACTCCCCACTTTGCTCTCTTGTCCATGCTTCACCAGGGTGTGGGTGGGAGTCGACGTTTTGGGTGAAACTGCCTTTGGAATGTGTTTGGGCTTAGTTGTGGCAGGCACCAGGTCCACAGCAGACAGGGCAAGTGTTTGTGTGTCTTTGGGATCAGGTGTGGGGATGGGAGTGCCCTTGGATGGTGATGATTTGGAGGAATGTAATGTGGATGCATGCTTTTTTGCCTTATGTCCCTGAGTGTCCTGTAATGGGCTTTTTGTCTTGCGGTCATGTGTGCTCGTTTTGTGTTATGGTGATGGTGTATGGTGTCTGGTATGCTTAGAGTGCTACTGTTGTGTGCTGCGTGTGGATGACTGGGTGCCTGAGGGCTCTGGCGTGTGTGTACTTTGGTCAGGTGGGGCAACTGGCAGGGTGGTTGCCGAAGGGACAGGAGCTGGACTGGGAGCTTGGGACTGCTGAATGACTGCCGTCACTGTAGAGGACAAAGACTGGACAGTTCGGTGTAGGCCACCCACGTCCGAATGAATGCCCTCCATGAACGCAACAACCTGTGACAACTTGTTGCCATGATCCTGGAGGGCATTCAGGAGAGCAGTCTGACCCACACACAGTTGGTGCAAAATGTCTACGGCCTCCACACTGAGGGCAGCAGGTGAGGCAGGGGCAGCGGTGCCTGGGGGAAAGGAGACTCTACCCTTCTTAGGGCTGCGGGCATGGACAGCACTTGGGGGAGCATCCGGGAGGGTGGGCACTGGACGTGGTGTGGCGGAAGGAGATGCAGATCTGGAACTTCCGGTGCCCCCCAACATCAAGGAGTCACCACTGGACTGGGAAGATGCGGAGATTGGTGTGTCTGGCCGGGAATCCTCCAGGGCACTCCTGTCCCCCTCCGAGGCGCTAGTCCCCTCAGTGTCACTAAACTCCTGTGTCCCAGTCGTGCCAGTAGCTTCCCCAACGCTGTCGGGCCCCCATCCTTCCCTGCCCTCGGTAGATGCTGCAAGAGACAGAGACATAGGTTCAGTATAGTGCCATACTCACAATCATCATATGAAATCAAAACTCCAAACCTGCAAATGAAACTCCCATGTTGAACTACTCCATGTACTTTCAGCTTATGCCACATTTATGCAATCATCAGCTGATGCATGGAAACATGCATAGTTGATAGTCATGCTCCATGTTGCGTTGACACAGCCAAATAGCTGGGCCTGTGCCTCCTTGAAACCACACATACAATTGTCTGTAGGCACACCTACGTGCCTGTAGGTAAGATAGCTATACATCAAAACATGTTGTCTCAGTCACATATGGAGTATATGTCATGGAACACCACAGATACAAAGTCAAATATGTCCTTTTGCAAGGGCGATCAGCTCCTGAAATCCAGCATGTTGGGCTTTGAAGCACAACTACAGTTGTCCATTGGTGTCAGCTGTGTAGATGTTACAATTCATTTGTTGTGCACAGCACACATCTCTAAATGCACACTAACATGATGCTCACTGCTGTTCACTGCCAGTTGATGTCTCTGACACTCACACTGCAGCATATGTCACAAGGCCACATCTTATTTGTTAATGAAGCGCTACTGAGCCCCATGTAACAATGTAGTCACAAACACAATGCACAATAGCATGAGAATGGGAAATAAATGCAAGGCCTTCATAGGTTGTGACATGTCACATACCAACATCTCCACCAGTCCCTGACAGGCCCTCATTGATCCAAGGCAGGATTGTGTCTTCTGTTGATGATGAAGTTGGTGGACTCCATAAGGACAGCTAATGTGTGACAATACTAGGGTCTTCAACATCTATAAGTGACGGGATGCACATCGTATACTCCTAATTGATCCACTTTATCCAAAATCGTAGAAGAGTGCGTGCTCACTGGGCATTGTGCCTTGCCCCGGTGGCACACTGATGAATAACCATGCTGAAGGGGGCGGCATGTCACCCCCAACCCAGTCGCACAGCTAAATTGCAGAATTGCGGTACTGTTCAAAATTGCTTATGTCGTTGTACTCCTTTTACTCAGTTTTACTCCTGTTATTTTTAAACAATGCTTCGTCATCATTAAATCCACATGTAAGGTGTCATGCTATTTCCTGACTTCAAATGTTCAAGGTGTGCCCATCCAGGCCTCTTCTCAAGAACACGATGGAAACGCATGAATCATCAGCAGCAGTATTCTTTATTTTTAAAAAAACCAATGCATTTCGAGCTTCACAAGCTCTTCTTCAGGGGTAACTGCGAATAGCAAAAAATCACCATTACTCCATTATCCTTCATTTAACATACATAGCAATCCATACTATCCTTCTTACATTAATTAATCATCAATCACTACTAAATAAAAACTTTTTTGTTCTAGCACATATTTACTGATATTAGTGTTTACTAAACCAAAAAGAAACTTGATTGCATTCCATACCATATCCACCCCGTAATAATGATTCAAACCACCCTTGCAACTTAAATCTCCCAGGACTCTTCCAAACTCCGTTAACCTCATCCCAAAAGGTATTTACAACAGTTATTCCACATGCACCGCACCACTCCGCACTTTCAACCTGAAATACACTCATCTCACCCCCACACTTTTACTCACTGCACCTAATCACCAACATGCTTACCCTCCTCCCTCTCTTAGCTTGAAACACTCAAGGCTCCCCCCCTCTCTCTCTTCCCTCTTTCTTCTTTCCCCCGCATTAACGTTCCATTCACCTAATCACCATAATACTCTCTCCATTTTCTCTGTGTTCGCGCGCATTTATCTCTCGTTCCCCAATTGAACATAATCCTCATTCCACACACGCCAAACCTTACAATTTTCATTCTTCACGCAACCATTTTACATCAAACACACTTCTGACATCCTCCCATCCCCTCAAACACCCGTCTTTGTAAGGTTTGGCTTGTGTGGAATGAGGATTATGTTCAATTGGGGAGCGAGAGATGAATGCGCGCGAACACAGCGAGAATGGAGAGAGTATTATGGTGATTAGGTGAATGGAACGTTAATGCGGGGGAAAGAAGAAAGAGGGAAGAGAGAGAGGGGGGGAGCCTTGAGTGTTTCAAGCTAAGAGAGGGAGGAGGGTAAGCATGTTGGTGATTAGGTGCAGTGAGTAAAAGTGTGGGGGTGAGATGAGTGTATTTCAGGTTGAAAGTGCGGAGTGATACGGTGCATGTGGAATAACCGTTGTGAATACCTTTTGGGATGAGGTTAACGGAGTTTGGAAGAGTCCTGGGAGATTTAAGTTGCAAGGGTGGTTTGAATCATTATCACGGGGTGGATATGGTATGGAATGCAATCAAGTTTCTTTTTGGTTTAGTAAACACTAATATCAGTAAATATGTGCAAGAACAAAAAAGTTTTTATTTACCAGTGATTGGTGATTAATTAATGTAAGAAGGATAGTATGGATTGCTATGTATGTTAAATGAAGGATAATGGAGTAATGGTGATTTTTGCTATTCGCAGTTACCTCTGAAGAAGAGCTTGTGAAGCTCGAAATGCATTGGTTTTTTAAAAATAAAGAATACTGCTGCTGATGATTCATGCGTTTCCATCGTGTTCTTCAGAAGAGGCCTGGATGGGCACACCTTGAACATTTGAAGTCAGGAAATAGCATGACACCTTACATGTGCATTTAATGATGATGAAGCATTGTTTAAAAATAACAGGAGTAAAACTGAGTAAAAGGAGTACAACGACATAAGCAATTTTGAACAGTACCGCAATTCTGCAGTTTAGCTGTGCGACTGGGTTGGGGGTGACATGCCGCCCCCTTCAGCATGGTAATACCTAGGGTCTGGCATATGACATCCCTACGTTGTTGCTGACTGATGACATTGAGGACACATCACTGTGCCAAAAAGTCACACACTGATTAAAAGCATTAGCCACAACTTCACCATGCACTGATGCACATGGACACCCCTCCATAATGCACACCTACTGAGGACTGACACTCTGAGTAACCTTTGTTCATTATCATCCTTCAAATTACTGTACAACACCTCTGTCACATCACAATTTGCCATACCCACTGATCACATTCAAACATGTTAAGCCATAGTGCCAAAACAATTTCGCAATAGCCAGGTTCAGCTACATTGCATTTAAATCACAGAGTCTAACCATCCCAGTCAAGTTGCCATGTGCACAAATGGCAAATACAAATCAGCCAATGCATCACTGCAATCATCACCATCTACCCCATCAGCACCTGTGTGCAATTGCTGTAACAATGGCAGGAAATTACATCATGTTATGCCATGCTCATGATATTCGGCTAATATATTTTGCAATGGTGCTGTCATCTCTATCATTGTGAAAAAAGGACCCATGGGACAGGTATGACCTTTACAAACTCACTGCTCCCTGAGTCCACATCTGTGCATGTCTCTAGCCACTAACACACCATCACATGAGCACACTATTGAGCTGGCAACACAGCACACACAAGCCTGGCAAGTGTACTGGGCTACACACTTCACACAATGAATTATCCTGTGTAGGAAGGTCTCAGTTCAGACAACATTCATACAATGTGAGATGAAAACATGGCAAGGTGATTTGATATGACAAGGTTCATGGGTTTTAACACATGAGAAACAAAATGTCGTACGAATGCAGAACCGCTGCACTCAACACTGAGGCCACTTAGAAGCCATTGCATCACACTAGAGACATCACAGAGGTCCGCACTTGCTGAGGGCTGGGATTCATGCAGTCACTCATAGGCAAAGTCACACTTTGCACAATGCTCACCCCCAACTTGCTGCTGATGGGCCCTTAAGCGTCCATCCAGCTCCGGCTGTGTCACTGCCAAGATGCAGGCCATTAGTGGTGTCATGCTCCTGCGCGCCAACCTGCCACTTCGAGAGACCACCCCCAGCGTCATCTCAGCGACGTTTTTGCTCAGGCGGCAGATGTCATCCCACCTCTTGTGGCAGTGTGTATGACGTCGGTTTGAGACACCCAGAGACCGCACCTTGCGGGCAATGGCCCTCCATATGGCCTTACGCTGATGGACCTTAAGCTGCAGGCATGAGAGACAAGAAGAGGAAGTTTTTGTGACACTGTGTTGTGTACCACTGTGTGACAGTACAGGAGCATGAAAATACATAGCACACTAATACATCAATGGAGAGCAGAGCCCATACAGCATGTCACATAGTACACTTGGATCAACCCATATCATAGCAATGTACACATCTATAATGATGGACACACTACATGCCCATCTCATACACATGCAGAGTGCCAGCACAGAAACCAATGTAAAACTGGCCCTCAGCTGTGATGCACTATGTGAGTGAGCATGACATACAATACACTGGAAATGATGTGTAGTGGTCTGACTCACTGTGTCCTACACCACACACCCCTTAATGTCCTTGACCATTGCATAGCTACATGTGTCATGGTGGGCACATTTAGGTCCCTGATCTTACATTCTCACACTTTTCTCACAAGGTGGAGTCCTGTCTTGTGAAATCCTCAGGCCTATGATAGCTCATTGAGAAATCGGGTGGTGGACAACACATATGTTTGACTCAATCTTTTTAGTGATGGTTCCTTGTAACATTGGGCAGTTACTGTGCAGGCCAGAGGGCCTTACACTGAGGATAAATGTGGTCCATCACAGAAATCACATGCATGTACAATGTGAATGGAGAAACAGTGCATACACATGCGAGACTCAACACATCATGGAATCAATAGAAGGATGACATGTAAACCTCACATTTACCTGATGTGTCATAGGTGAATTACCACCAAGAGTGATAGACGCAGGCATAGTACTCCTGTGCAGAATGGACACATCTCCATAGGGTCAATTTGAAAGCTGTACACACATTATTCAGTACCCTCTGGCCAATCTACATTTGTAATTTCACAAATGAGCATATGAACACTTAATGGACTATGACATCACATAGCACAAGGAATGTGTGTTCAGAGTTCTAGTGTCTCAAACCAGCAGTGTAACTGTATAACTGCCGAACCACAGTATGTCATTCCTATCCTTAAATGAGTCAGGGATCTGTGGAAATAAGGCTACACACCCCATTGACATGAAGTCAGCATGCTAGGCAGTGTCTCACACATTTACATTACCCAGTCTCAGAACAACATGTGTTGTTTCTGGCTTAAAAAGAGCTGTACAAGTGTCTATGTTGCCATCCTCACCACATACTCAAGTGCAATAAGTACTAGGTCATGTATGGAGCATGCTGTTGGCAAAATATTGATGCATGAACATTGGCTTGCACTCACTGGCACATACTACTGTACAGTAACATCATGTGAGCATTCTGAGCACTCTCAAACTTTCACTCAGACACTTACCAGTACCTCTGGAGCACCATATAGCCTCCCATACTGTGCAAGGACCTCGTCCACCAGGACCTCCACCTCCTCTGTGGTGAAGGGACGGGTCCTGATGTTCTCTGTTTGAGCCATCACTGGGTCCAGAGTACAGGTACAGCAGCAGTTGGTGGTGATGAATGGCAGGCAGCAGTGTCTGAATGCAAGTGACATGTGTGGCTCTCTCACAGACATTTATAGGCCCCTAGGGTTGTTTCTGTGGTACTCTGCTGATGCAATTGGTCTGCCTGGTTTGTATTTTTCAATTGTATCCAATGACCGTGACCGCAGTGGCGGTGCACGCCTACCGCGAGTTTAAAAAATGTATTGCATTACCGTGATGGCAGCTCCCATTGGCTGCAATGGCATAGGTATAGGCGGTATCACACCGCGGGGGCCAGGTGGTCTCTACCGCAATCCTGCATCTTTTAATTGTATCCAATGACCGTGACCACAGTGGCGGTGCACACCTACCGCGATGTTTAAACTGAAAGGCACTACCGCAATGGCGGTTCCCATTGACTGCAATGGCATTGGCATATGCGGTGTCACACCGTGGGGGCCAGGTGGTCTCTACCGCAATCCGGCATCTTTCAATTGTATCCAATGACCGTGACCGCAGTGTCGGTGCACGCCTACCGCGAGTTTCAAAAATATATTGCACTACTGCGGTGACGGCTCCCATTGGCTGCAATGGCTTTGGCATATGCGGTGTCACACCGCGGGGGCCTGGTGGTCTCTACCGCAATCCTGCATCTTTCAATTGTATCCAGTGACCGTGACCGCAGTGGCGGTGCACACCTACCGCGATGTTTAAACTGAAAGACACTACCGCGATGGCGGTTCCCATTGGCTGCAATGGCATTGGCATATGCAGTGTCACACCGCGGGGGCCTGGTGGTCTCTACCGCAATCCTGCATCCTTCAAGTGTATCCAATGACCGTGACCACAGTGGCGGTGCACACCTACCGCGATGTTTAAACTGAAAGGCACTACCGCGATGGCGGTTCCCATTGGCTGCAATGACATTCGCATATGCTGTGTCACACCGCGGGGGCCTGGCGGTCTCTACCGCAATCCTGCATCTTTCAATTGTATCCAATGACCGTGACTGCAGTGGCGGTGCACACCTACTTCGATGTTTAAACTGAAAGGCACTACCGCGATGGCGGTTCCCATTGGCTGCAATGACATTCGCATATGCGGTGTCACACCGCGGGGGCCTGGTGGTCTCTACCGCAATCCTGCATCTTTCAATTGTATCCAATGAATGTGACCGAAGTGGCGGAGCACGGCTACCGCCACCTATGGACACATTGTGCTATTGCATTGCCACTTGGCAATTTTCATCACTGATCACTATACATTTACACTATATTGTTGCACCTGGTTGCAAAGTGAAATGAGAGTGTGACATTTAACTCAATGATGGCCACACATATCATGTCAGTACACATGAGTACATGCATTGGCATGTACTTCCTCACATGTCAAATTTGATATTTGTGTGCATGTACACAGATTTGATGTGTAATGGAGTCTCATATTTGTGAACATGTCAATGTGTAAAATGGCTACTGAACCCACAGTAATGATGGACTGACCACATAATGTGCCTATATCACTGTGTACAGTGCTGTATTTATCTTGATAGTTGAACAGCTTTCACACACTGTGCTCATTGTGTTAAATTGTTGTGCTTAGTGAGACTAAAGCAAGAAGGTGTTGCAGGTACAGCAGCTACGTAGAAGTCAGCAGTGTTGCTGTTTGCCACATGTGCTGTGTCAGCTACACCCAGGGCTGGTGACATAAGATGTAGGAGTGTACCATTTACCATTCACATAGTCTGAATCTGATTTGGAAGTAGTTAGTATGTACATACTGACCACATGTATGACTACATGAGATCAAGGTGTCTGTGCATGTGACTTGTGCATTAAGCTGTTGTTACAGTACTGTCAATGTCGGTGCTGTGTTAGTCATTATGTAAGATGTTTGCCACATCTCATCTGTGAAATGAATTTACATGTGTCCTCTTTCATTATATGTAGGAGACGACCAAATGTGCATCGGCCTTTCCCAGTGCTGGCCAATATGGAGGATGAGGACATCATAAGGAAATTCCGTCTGAATCGCCTTACCCTTCAAGAGCTATGTGCTCAGTTGGAGCCCCATCTGAGGCCTCACAGAACCCATCCGACAGCTTTGAGGCCAACAGTTTAGGTTATGGCTGCCCTGCATTTCTTTGCCATTGGTTCGTTTCAGTACACGGTGGCCATCGCCGGTGGGATGTCTCAAGCTATGTTCAGCATGGTGCTGCGTGATGTCCTGTCCGCAATGTTGACGTACAAGGACCGCTACATCCACTTTCCAAGGAGACATGAATTGGCAGATGTGAAGGGTGATTTTTATGACCTTGGACACATACCTAATGTTGTTGGAGCCATTGACTGCACACACGTTGACCTAGTTCCACCACAGGCACGTGAGCACATATACCGTAACAGGAAGCATTACCATTCCATTAATGTGCAAGTGCTATGCCAAGCGGATATGATTATCTCCCATGTATGTGCCAAATTTCCAGGTTCTGTACATGACTCCTACATACTGCGTAACAGCATCATCCCACAATTGATGGAAAATCTGCACCCGGAGCGTGGTGGCTTGTCGATGAGTACGCTGAGTCAAGTAGTGTGCTGTATGTGTGACATGCTGTTCTCGTCAATTGTTTATATTACAAGATTGGTCGGTGTATCTCACACCTAGGTGACTCTGCGTATCCCAACCAGCCTTGGTTGCTGAGCCCACTGAGGAATCCAAGGACCCCGGGGGAAGTCCGCTACAATGATGCACATGGGAGGACACATCGTGTAGTGGAGCGTGCTTTTGGGCTTTTGAAGTCTAGATTTCGGTGTCTGGACAAGAGCGGTGGTGCACTACTCTACTCTCCACAAAAGATGTGTCAGATCATACTTGCATGCTGCATGCTCCACAACCTGGCCTTGCACAAAGAGATCCCCCTGTTCCTGGACGATGATGAGCAGCAGATGCCCCCCGCTGCAAATCCACACATGCCCAGTGACGATGATAGTGGAGAAGAGGAAGGTGTTGACCTGCGTCAACAGCTCATAGACAACTACTTCCCTTGAGTGTAAGTAACATTGTACAACAGTGACATTGTCTGTTGGCTTTGATGGTAGTGGCAAGGCAGAGATGATGTTTTTGGCTGCTGGTTGTAGTTGGCTCACTGGTAATGGCTGATGTGTGTGGCACAGTGTATTGTTTTCCACGTACCTCATGTCTATTTTGATGGTGTTGGTCATTGTTATGTGTGATGGGTTTTGTGCGGTGGTGACTAGTGGTGTGTTTTTGCTGTAATGGCATCACCTAACAACTAAATGTCATTCGCTTGTGTCTTTCTAGGTTCCTTCACCCTATCAATGCCTCGTCACAATCAGAGCTTGTGGTACATTGGAATCAGAGTTGACATTGTACATACTGTGATAAACATGGAACTGACACAAAGGCATAGGTGTGTAAAGAGTGTTTATTTTCAATTAGGTTTTGTTAAAATTAAAGTGGTTGT
The DNA here is from genome assembly GCA_963921515.1 of Calotriton arnoldi. NCBI lineage: Eukaryota > Metazoa > Chordata > Amphibia > Caudata > Salamandridae > Calotriton > Calotriton arnoldi. The sequence goes on along the minus strand of CAWUFW010012358.1, from coordinate 125,710 downwards.
TAGGAAATTTGTGCAAATTGAGTGTATGAGTTGTCAGTGATGGTAAATGAGACAAATAGAGTATTCACCACATTGATGTAATCACACAGTCCAACAAACTCCTGCCATCAACATGGCAATGTGGGATAGGATAATCAACAAAGTCAATGTCCAGGGCAACACAAGTGCCATCATGGCTGGCTCAGCGACTTGCCTTTGGTTGGTGCTTTGCCACGTGATCCTCCCGTGGTGTTTCTCGGGCGTCCCCTCTTGCGTTTGGCAGGGGGGCCTCTGCTGCAGGCTCAGCGGTGTCTGAGGAGTCATTGTCTTGCAGCTCACCCCTCTCTGTGGCCGCAGCTGAGGTGGTGGGAGTATCAGCAGGCTGGCCACTGGAGGGGGGTTGAGCCTTCATTTGAGCTGCATGTCTGTCCTTCAGAACACCTACAAGCTGGCCCATGAGATCCACAAGTTGGCCCATATGTGTGTCCATGGACCTCAGCAGCAGGCGGAGCTCACACACTTCTTCAACAACCTGGCCCATCTGTCCCTGGTTCTGTTGGTATGCACCAAGGACTCTTGCAATGGTGGCCAGGGCTTCTGTCTCAGTGTCCTCCTGTGATTGTCCCCCAGTTGCCCTCCCACCTGCCCTTCTGACACGGACCTGTGGCGTTAGAAGTCAACGCAACCGCACACTCTCTCTGGCATCCTCGGATTGTGTGGTGGTGTTGGTAACCACTGAGGCAGGGAGAGTGTTGCAGGCAGCAGTGGTGATGGTGGAGGTGGCTGCCGCACAGGTCTTTGTAGCAGGGGTCAGCGCTGTGGTTGTCGCTGGTGTGGTGGTGGTGGTGGTGGGGACAATGAGGCCCTGAGACGGAGTGCGCCCTGGCAGTCCTGAGTGGCCAGGTTGTTGCTCCTCATCCGAGAAACGTAGAGAATCTGCATCAGAGAGTTCACGTTCGGGGGGGTGGGAGGGAGAATGGCTCTGCTGGTTGTTGGTGTTTTCAGCAGCAGTTGCTTGTGCATCTCCTGTTGAACAGAGGTTATATTGTCAGTTAAGTGCACTCCACAAGCTTGGTGTCAGAGTTTTGGATGTTACATTTGATACGCCAGACTGTCTACATTGCAATCAGGTGGTATTGTTGAAAGATTATCAGCATCATGACATGATGTTGAGGTACATACATTACTTGTCATTAGTGTGACATGTAAATTGCAACCATGTGACACGTACAGATAGTGTGTTTACAAGGACATGTCATCATCTACCAACTTGGTGCACATCAACTTTTGTTAATGCGTGGTTTTTGTTTACTCTTCATAGAATCAGTTTCAGCTATGCAACAACTAGACATTTGAATCTTTTAAATGTTCTTTCATATCATGTACTTTTGTTTGCTTGTCAGATTGACCGTGCATGTTTAGTGTTTATATGGGCCTTCATGCTCTGACACCATGGCACTTATACATAGTATTCTGTGCTGTGCATGATTGGGCCCGGAATTTGCTTCACATGTGACTTGGTGAGTCCAAGTGTGATTTCTGTGACAGTTACATGCGCTTACCTGTCTGCACACTGGATGTAACATTTGGATCTATACAGAGTTGGCTGACATGTGAGGGATGTTGTGGTCATATGGCTCCATGCATTTTGAGAAGGATGACAGGGTGCATGCACTGACTACCTACCTGTTAGGTAACACAGTGGAAGGAAATGGCTGCCACATGGTTCTGGGTGTGGGGAGTGCTCCATCTTGCTCAGAGGTGGGACAAGGGTGCCTGGTGGGAGTTGTAGTGCTGGCTTCCTATCCCCAAACCCCCCTCCCTGTTAAGATGGCTACCTACCTGTAAGTTTGAAGAGAGCAATGAAATGGCTGCCACATGGTTCTGGGTGTGGGGAGTGCTCCATCTTGCTCAGCTGTGGGACAAGGGTGCCTGGTGTGAGTTGTAGTGCTGGCTGCCTATCCACAACCCCCCTCCCTGTTAAGATGGCTACCTACCTGTTAGTTTGATGAGAGCAATGAAATGTCTGCCATATGGTTCTGGGTGTGGGGAGTGCTACATCTTGCTCAGCTGGGGGACAAGGGTACCTGGTGTGAGTTGTAGTGCTGGCTTCATATCCACAAACCCCCTCCCTGTTCAGATGGCTACCTACCTGTAAGTTTGATGGGAGCAATGAAATGTCTGCCACATGGTTCTTGGTGTGGGGAGTGCTACACCTTGCTCAGCTGTGGGGCAAGGGTACCTGGTGGGAGTTGTAGTGCTGGCTTCCTATCTAACCTCCCCCCCGCCCTGTTAAGATGGCTACCTACCTTTAAGTTTGATGAGAGCAATGAAATGTCTGTCACATGGTTCTGGGTGTGGGGAGTGCTACATCTTGCTCAGCTGTGGGACAAGGGTGCCTAGTGGGAGTTGTAGTGCTGGCTTCCTATCTACAAACCCCCCTCCCTGTTAAGATGGCTACCTACCTGTAAGTCTGATGAGAGCAATGAAATGTCTGCCACATGGTTCTGGGTGTGGGGAGTGCTACATCTTGCTCAGCTGTGGGACAAAGGTGCCTGGTGGGAGTTGTAGTGCTGGCTTCCTATCCACAAACCCCCCTCCCTGTTATGATGGGTACCTACCTGTTAGTTTGATGAGAGCAATGAAATGGCTGCCACATAGTTCTGGGTGTGGGGAGTGCTCCATCTTGCTCAGCTGTGGGACAAGGGTGCCTGGTGTGAGTTGTAGTGCTGGCTGCCTATCCACAAACCCCCCTCCCTGTTAAGATGGCTACCTACCTGTTAGTTTGATGAGAGCAATGAAATGTCTGTCACATGGTTCTGGGTGTGGGGAGTGCTACATCTTGCTCAGCTGTGGGACAAGGGTGCCTGGTGGGAGTTGTAGTGCTGGCTGCCTGTACACATGCCCCCATGGAAATATTGCTGGCTACCTTTGAGGTGATTCAGAGGAAGGAAATGTTAGATATGTGAGACATGTGTTGGGAAGAGTGTGTTGTACGTAAGTGCATCTAGGTCTATGAAGTGTAGCTTTCTAGTTGTGCAAGACAGTACACAGCAGTGTGATGGGAGACATTTGTTGGTCCTTACCAGCCTCCACTCCCCCGGGTATTCCTGTGAGACTCTCTGGATGAAGTATGGCAAGCACCTTCTCCTTCCATTCGGTGAATGTTAGTGGTGGAATGGGAGGGCCACCGCCAGTCCTCTGAGCCAGCTCATGGTTCTTGTTGGCATGCTCTTTCACCCTGCTCTTGAGGTCATGCCACCTCATCTTGATGTCACGCAGTGTATGCAGGGTGGTCCCTACTGCATTGACCTTATTGACTATCCTTTCCCACATTTGATTTTTTCTGACTACAGGTGTCTGTTGACCATGCTTCCAAACAAATGTGGTTCTACTCTGATTATCTCATCTGTCATGACTGACAACTCATTGTCTGTGAAGTTTGGCATTTGTTTTCTGTGCCATGGTGTGTGATGTGCAAATGGGTGACAAGTGCATTTGGGAAGGTGGTGGTGGTGATGTGTGAGTTGTGTGTTGGTGTTGTTGGTGTGGGTGGTTGTGATGGTGTGATGTGTGATTTGCCTCTCTTTTCTGCTGTGGTGTTTGGCCCTTCACTTCTGGAGTTGTGAAAAGGATGCTGGCCAGGGAAGGGGTTGGTTTTATACTCAGCTATGTGGGTGTGTCCAAAGGGGTATTCATGTCAGGTGTGTTTTCTGAGTTGACCTGGGATTTGTATTTTTTTTTTTGCCATGGGGATGTGTCATTGGGTGTGTCAAATGTTTTTGAAGGCAGTGTAAAACAATCAGCCACACTTGGTAACCTTGATGTGTGGTTGCTTTCGACCGCCATTCCTCTTTCCGCGTGACCGCAGCCGTCTGAACGCAATGATCGTTCCGCCAGCTCTGCCATTCATCTTTTTGCGCAACCGCGGCGGTCAGAAACAACTGATCGTTCCGCTGGCTCCGCCATCTTATCATAATTTCACTTGCGGTCATTCCGCAGGTCGATCGGCGTTTTGGGGTCTTTCTGCAGTATTACCGTCCGCCGCGGTCGGATTTACTGATTTTCCGGACATTGCCGGTGGAGTTTTGTAGAATCCGACCCCCGTGGTCAGATTTTTCAAGCATTGCATCGTAATGTGAACGCCGGTTTTGCCGCGATATATGCGGACGTTTTTTTTCCGGAACCACGGCGGTCGGAGTGCTTTTCCGTCCGCCATCATAATCGACCCCCATGTGCGGTCACATCATGATACGGTGTGCGGAACCGCCGATCTATGGTCGGTCGGTTCCCACACTGAGACGGTGTTGGAGGGACTCAAGTCCACCCGACATCATAATAGGGCCCTTTGTTGTTTTCTGTTGAAATGTAATAATTTTTCATACTATTTTGTACGTTTTTAAAATTATTGTATTATGTTTTTATATAAATTCTATATTTTTGTTTTTTTGTTTTATTGTTTTGTATAAAATAATATTTTCGTTGACTTTATAATTAAATACTTTTGTTTGATATTTTTAATTATATGTGATGTATGAATTATTTCATAAAATGTTGTTTGATTAGTTATATGTAATTTATATATAAAAACTAGGTGATTATTATGAATTATGTTTTAATATTTAATTGTTAAAAATTGTAATTTAATTATGTGTTTCATTAATAATAATGTTTTTGTTCATAAGGTGTGTAATAAATGTATAAAATTGAGGGCCTGTGCAGCGGTCCGGAACCGCTCCCATCACAAGCTCCCATTGTACAATGGAAGTTTTTGCACATCCCCGCACCGTGTGGCAGGCACCTCGTGGTGCCTACCACACAGTGCAGGGATCTGACGGGGCAGGCCCCCAACCGGAGGCTGCAGAGGCATGGGGGTCCAGCTAGGGCCCCCCAAAGTCGTTCTGTGACAGCCTTTCCATGTCAGAAAGGCTGACATGGAAAGGCTGTCGGAAAACAACATTATAATCCCACAGCGGAAACGCCGCCCTTAAGAGAGTATCAGTGGTTGCTGACTGGCCAACATGCTCCTTGAGCCCGTCGAAAGGCAGACGGTTTCCCCGGCTGGTTTACACTCGCCATGTCGGCCCACAGTAATAAATATGTAATAAATATACCTGTTTTTATTATAAATACATTTTTCAGTTAAGTCGTTTTCATTTAAATAAATAAAAAAAAATGTTAAATTATTTTAATTTTATTATTTTTATTTTATTATATTTATGAACTGGTGTGAAATGTTTTATTTAAGTTATGTTGTATATTATTTATAAAATTTAGAGTTCCTTGTTTAGGGGGTTATTTTGATGGTGGTCGGACCGCATCCGGTAGCCCATCAGATGCGGTCTGACCGCCATCTGCTGCTGCGGTCCGACCGACGCATTACAATGCGTGCAGTCAGACGCAGCAGGTGGAGGGACAGTTTGACCCTTTCCGACGGGCTCCTTCAGCCTGTCGGACAATAGGAGGGTCAGTGATCCCTACAATAAGGGCGGTGCCTTCTCAGGTACCACTGCAGGGATTACAATGTCCCTTTCTGACTGCCCATTCATGGTGGTGCACCCGCCATGAAAAGGCAGGCAGAAAGTGACATTGGGGGCCCCAAACAGGGCCCCCTGGCCCTCTGCCATGGGGTCCCTAAACATCCCTTCACCAAGTGGCAGGCACCATATGGTGCCTGCCACACAGTGTAGGGATTTTTTTAATGTGTACATTTTCTATTGCAGCAAGTGCTGCAGCCCACAGCACAAGCCGCAATGGAAAATTTACACTTTGCGACCGCCGTGAAGGCGGTCTCATTGTAATGAGGGCAGGGGGATTGCTTACTCTAATTTATATTTGAAGTGGGAATAGTAATTTAATTTTTTTTGTGTCCAGCACCTACCCTGATTTAGGTTATATGGGACTGGGAATAGTACATTTTGTATTTTTAGTGTCCAGCACTTTCATATATAAATTAATTTATATATGGAGTGGGAATACTTGTTTTTTTATTTTACTGTCCGGCACCCTCCCTGATTTAGTTGAATTATAGTGAGAATAGTACATTTTGTTTGTTTAGCGTCCTGCAATTTCCCTGAATGAATTTATGTTTGGAGTGGAAATAGTAATTTTTATATTTCAGTGTCCAGCAACTTCCCCAAATTAAGGGGCCTATTACGATGGTGGTCGGAAAACCTCCCCGACCGCCATGGTAACGGGAAAACACCACCCGCAAGGCCTGCGATATAACCGCCGGTCGCATTAGTATGTTCCTTGCTCAAAATCCGACCGCGGCGGTCGGATGGCGGGCCTTAACATTGCGGCGGTTGCTGCTGCCCGCAGCACCGCAGCGATGTCCAAATGAGCATGTCCTGCATTTCCCTGCACTGCGTGGCAGGCACTGCACAGTGCCTGCCACCTGGTACAGGGACATGTAGGGGGGGACCATGGGTACCCCCCAGTGCACTCACACCCCCCCAGAACATTGGGGGCCCGCAACGGGCCCCTGGAAGACAATCACTGCATGCCTTTCCATGGCGGTCTGACCGCTGAGGAGAGGCTGGCTACCGCCGGCATCATAATCCTGCCGGTGGAGCCTGCCCTGCACCACCACCATTATCCCGGTCCTGCTCCATCCACCAGGCAGGAGTGCGGATGGCAACCGGCGGAAAAGCGGCAGTCAGAATTTCGCACCGCCGTGGTCACCACCGCCATCCTAATTTGACCGGCGGATTTCTGGCTTGCGATCACGGTCGGATGTCCACCACCGGTCCGGCGGGCACCACCGCCGGCCCGGTGGTGGACATCCGACCGCCATCGTAATAGGCCCCTAAGTTATATTGGAGTGGGAATAGTGCATTATGTACATTTAGGGGCCGATTACGATCTTGTCTGGAAAGCATTCCTACCAAATCTTTCCCAAAATGCTTTCCGGACAACTCGGATTGGGTGAGTCCGAACGAGCGATTTGGATGTATCCTGATGTTTCCGGATACGATTCGGTCGGACTCCTCAATGGGAGCCTGTGGTCCGAAGGAGAACACAGGTTCCCATTGAAGTAAGTGGTGGCTGGGGAAAACCTTGCACCCTGTGGCAGGCACCTCATGGTGCCTGCCACACTGTGCATGGTTGGAAAGGGGGGTCCCTTGGGTACACCCATGGGCCCGATTCGGAGGGCCCCAGGTGAATGGGGGCCTGCTACTGGCCCCCAAAGACACATTCCGGCAGCCAATTCGTTCCGGAGAAACCGATTCGGAACGACTGTCAAAATCGGTCATTGTAATTGCTCGCTCGGAAAACAAGTCCATAGAGCTGTACGATTCGGCTCCGAAAGACTCGACCTATCCGAATGCCTTACAGAACTGATTTGGACAGCCCTACCCGTTTACAGGCATCGTAATCGGTCATTGGGAACTGTGTACGATTCGGTCAGCAACAAGGGTTACGAATCAGATTCGGCAAACCCGAATCTGATTCAGAGCCCTTCCGAACGGGATCGTAATCGACCCCTTAATGTCTAGCACTTTCTCTGAATTCATTTATGTTTAGAGTGGGATTCATTCTTTTTTATGTTTAGTGGCCAGCACCTTCCCTGATTAAAGTTACATTGGAGTGGAAATACTAAATTCAGTATGTTTGATGTTAAACACTTTCCCTGAATTCATTTATATTTGGAGTGGGAATAGTGTATTTTGTATGTTTAGTGTCCAGTAGGTTAATTAAACTATTTTGTATTTGGAGTGGTAATAGCATATTTTGTATGTGCTATAGGTGAGATTTTTCCTTCCGTATTTTAATTTGTGGCAAAATAAGTAATTGTTTAGTGTATATTTTTATATTGCTAAAAATAATTGGTTTATTACATTGTTGTAGTTAAGTTTATAGGAGTGTAAATGTATACATTTATTTTGGTACTGTACTTTATTTACTTTTGCATTATATTTATACATTTAGGGTCCTATTACGATGGCGGTCGGAAAACCTCCCCGACCGCCATGGTAACGGGAAAAGACCGCCCGCAAGGCCCGCGACATAACCGCCGGTCGCATTAGGATGTTCCTTGCTCAAAATCCGACCGCGGCGGTCGGATCACGGGCCTTAACATTGCGGCGGTTGCTGCTGCCAGCAGCACCGCAGCGATGTCCAAATGAGCATGTCCTGCATTTCCCTGCACTGCGTGGCAGGCACTGCACAGTGCCTGCCACCTGGTACAGGGAAATGTAGGGGGGGGACCATGGGTACCCCCGGTGCACCCTCACCCTCCACAAAACATTGGGGGCCCGCAACGGGCCCCCGGAAGACAATCACCACATGCCTTTCCATGGCGGTCTGACCGCTGAGGAAAGGCTGGCTACCGCCGGCATCATAATCCTGCCGGCGGAGCCTGCCCGGCACCGCCACCATTATCCCAGTCCTGCTCCGTCCGCCAGGCAGGAGTGCGGAGGGCAACCGGCAGAAAAGCGGCGGTCAGAATTTCCCACCGCCACGGTCACAACCGTCATCCTTATTTGACTGGCGGATTTCTGGCTTGCGATCGTGGTCGGATGTCCTCCGCCGGTCCGGCGGGCACCACCGCCGGCCCGGCGGTGGACATCCGACCGCCATCGTAATAGGCCCCTTAGTTATGTAGTAATGAAAAGACACTTACGTTTTGTAATATTTTTGATTTGACAATAGTATTTAATGCAAGTTTTTATGAGTTGTAAAAATAATTATGAGAAAACATTTATTTATCAAGACATATTTCACATTGTACATATTTTTTCATTTATTGTATACATTTATTTTTTACATTGAACTTTTTATTAAAAAAGGTTTTCTATATTCTTAAAGTACAGTAGATACAAGTAGTGTATATTTGAGATAAACATTAACAAATATTTATAATTTTTGTAAGCAACATTTAAAAAAATTTTTTTTTAATTTTTGTTTACATTACAGAACCATATGTTTTGTATTTTTCAGAGAAACATATATTTGTTCATATTTTATGGTAACATACATTTTAACATTTTTTGACGTTTTGTAATGAATATTTTTTACTGTTTAAGTAATATATTTTTAGTATACATTAAATAACTTTATATATCATATATTATTATTTAATATACATTTTACAAACATTTACATACATAATACTGTATCTTTCTATATGTATAACAATTTTATATAAATTAAATAATATAGATTTTTATAATATTATTTAATATTTTATTCTATTTTTAAACATAATAAAAAAAAAAATGTTGCTACAATTTTATATATATACATAAAACTTTGTTAAATTTTGTATGGCATGGATTTTTTCAATAGCTTTTTTACACTGTTGCAGATATATTTTTCATTTGTTATTAATTATGCATTTTGATATATAGTAAAATACATTCTATATTTTATTATTTTATTTATTATGTATTGTACAATTTTTGTCATACATTTTATAATATTTTATATTTTTTGTTCAAATTAGTCACATTTTCCTATTACTTTAGTTTTATATTGTGTTCAATGGGGAAATAGTTTTTTTCCAATCTGATTAGGCGGCAATTTTTTTGGCGCAAACTGTATTTTGTATTCTATCGCTGTTGTTTTTAGGTCGCTATTGGAGAAACAAGGTCACGATTGGGAGCTGCGTTTGATCAGTGAAGGTAAGTTTCTTTTAAGGTATTTCTAAGGTAATTTAAGGGTGGCGTAAGGTAGTTAAGTGTTATATAGGGTTTGTAGTGTGTTATTTTTTAAAGTTGTTGTGTAGTGTAGCGTGTTTGTAGTAGTTTAACCCTTTCCATGCTCATGACGGAGCGGTTCCGTCATGAGCAACGGTGGGCGTCTGCTCATGACGGAACCGCTCCATCATGGCACCCACCCATGGGGGAAGCGCTGGCGCTCCCCCCATGGGCAGCCCATCTAACCCCCACAAAGGGGGATGGCAGCGGAAGAGTTTCCGCTGCCACCCCTGACCCCCCCAGGCAATACCATGACGTCAGCGCGCACAGCGCGTGCCGACGTCATCAGGAAGCCCTGGACGAGCTGGAAGCCATTTGCTTCCAGCGCGTCCAGGAGTAGCAGGTACGTTTCCTTGCTCCGGTGGGGCGGGGGGGATTTGAGATGTATTGAGGCATCGGGGGAGAGGAAAGAGTTTTTCCTCTCCCCTGATGTCTCAATGCAGGGCATTCCTGCTGCACGATCGCGCACAGCGTCACGATCGTGTAGCAGGAATGCCCCCCTAGACACCAGGGATTTTTAATTTATGTAAAGGAAGCGACCCCTTGGGCAAGGGTCGCTTCCTTATGGGTGAAATAATATTTGAGACTTTTCTGCCCCCCCCGGGGACAGATCGCCTGCATTTTTTTGTGTTTCTGGCCCCAAGGGGGGCAGAAAAGCCCACTAGAGTCAGGGATTTAAAAAATAAATAAAATGGAAGCGACCCCTTGGGCAAGGGTCGCTTCCAGGGGGCCTATTTTTTTTATGTGTATTCTGCCCCCCCTGGGGGCAGATCGGCCCGTTTATTTGGCCTTTCTGCCCCCAAGGGGGGCAGAAAACCCTCTAGACACCAGGGAGTTCTTTTAAAATTTAAATGGAAGCGACCCCTTGGGCAAGGGTCGCTTCCGGGGGGCATATTTTTTTAAAGACTTTTCTGCTCCCCCTGGGGACAGATCGCCTGCATTTTTGGGCGTTTCTGGCCCCAGGGGGGACAGAAAAGCCCACTAGAGCCAGGGATTTAAAAAAAATAAAATGGAAGTGACCCCTTGGGCAAGGGTTGCTTCCGGGGGGCCTATTTTTTTTAAGTGTATTCTGCCCCCCCCACCCTGGGGGCAGATCGGCCCGTTTCTTTGGCCAGAAAACCCCACTAGACACCAGAGAGTTCTTTAAGATTAAAATGGAAGCGACCCCTTGGGCAAGGGTCGCTTCCAGGGGGCAGATATTTTTGTGTGTGTATTCTGCCCCCCCCCCCCTGGGGGCAGATCTGGCCTTTTTTTTGGCCTTTCTGTCCTGGGCGGAAGGGGGGAGGCAGAAAACCCTACTAGGCACCAGGGATCTATTTCTTTTGCAAGGGGGGCACATTTCTGTCTGCTGTTTTCTGCCCCACCTTGGGCAAGATCACCCCCCATTTTTCTCAGCCCTATTTGAAGGCCCTTCTGGCAGATTGACCATTTGGGTAGTGACATAGCGTGTTATAAAGTTAATTGTTTTATTTCTTGTGAATTGCAATTGTTAATGCTTTATTTCTCCCTTTTTGTTCTAGTTCAAGGCTTTTGCTCTTTAGACTGTTCCAGGTTGCGGTTTCGTTACTGGTGGTTCTGCTGTTTGTGTAGTTGCATGTGTTTGGTAAGAGACTTTTTTTTGTACAATGTAAATGAGTTTTATTTCTCTGCATGAATGTGTTTTTTGCAAATGGTGTAATAATAGCAGTATGTTTGTCTTCTGTTTTTTTGAGTGTCAAAAACTTTTTGCATTTGTGCTTGATGTGTATTTTGTTGTCTTGTGAGTAATTGGTTTTGTTTTTTTCTTTCTAGTGGGATATCGTTGGTTTTTGCTGTGTCTCTGCAGAGTAGGTGCTGGTGAGTGCAGCTGTCTCTTGCAAGTGAATCGTATAGTTTTTGAGTATATAGATCTTTGTGATAAAGGCACACATTTTTTTTACTTACTTATTTTGCACAGTGTTGGTTGTTGTTGACTTGTTTGTGCAGTCTCCTTTCTTAGTAAGGATAATGGCTAGCCGCAGGATTACTTCTCAGCAGGTTGTTGGTATGCTTTTTGAGTCTTCCTCTGACCATGGTTCAGAGACTGACTCTGCATCTGAGGCAGAGGAGGGAGTGGAAGATTTAGGCAGTGAGTTTTCTCTCCACATGGAATCATCGGATGATGAAGCTACTCTCAGTGCGGATGAAGCTACTCTTACTGCGGATGAAGATACTCTTAGTGCAGATGAAGTGCCTGATTAAGAGGAGGACATTTATGTGCTGATAGTGCAGCAAGAGGCATCTGGGCTGCAGCCTGGGGCTGCAAGACTTCCCGTTGGAAGTGCTGACCTCTGGGTTGCCGCCGGCATTGCCAGACTTTACTGGTGTTCCAGGGTGTAGAGTGAATACTGAAAACTTTTTGCCAATTCTTTTTTTCAGTTGTTTATGGATGATGTATTTTTGGCAGAGATTGTTGAGCAGACTAATTTGTATGCCAAACAGTTTTTGAGGGACAACAGTGCCAGCCTTAGGCCCCACTCTAGAGCTACCCGGTGGACTCCCACAAATCTGGAAGAGATGAAGAAGTTCTTAGGTTTAACTTTTTTGATGGGCTTGCTAAGGAAGCCATCAATGTCTTCATATTGGTCTACTAGTCCCTTGATGGCAACGGCTATATTTCCGGCAGTCATGAGTCGTGATAGGTATTTGCTTCTGCTTCGGATGCTGCATTTTGTCAATAATGGTTTAGCGTTGGCACGAGATCACCCTGATTGTGACCGTCTTTTTAAGATTCGGCCTGTCATTGATCACTTTGTAGATCGATTTTCTGAGATCTATGCTCCAGGGAAAGAAATAGCAGTGGATGAGTCTTTGGTCTTGTTCAAGGGCCGCTTGGTTTTTAGGCAATACATTCCTAGCAAGAGGGCACGCTATGGAATTAAGCTGTATATGCTGTGTGACAGTAGGATTGGATATGTCTCTAATTTCAGGGTGTACACCGGTAAGGAATCCAGGATTAACCCCCCTGGTTGCCCGTCTACTTTTGGAGTGACTGAGAAAATTGTGTGGGAACTTGGTAGAGGAATTTTTAACAAAGGTCACCATTTATATGTAGACAACTTCTACACTGGTGTGCGGTTGTTCAGGGAATTGGCCAAAGTGGACACTGTTGCTTGTGGCACAATCCGCTCTAACCGTAAAGGTTTCCCAAAAGAACTTGTTTGTCAAAAGCTTGTGCGGGGTCAGTGCAGTGCGTTGCGTTGCGAGGAACTTCTAGCTGTGAAGTTTTCAGACAGGAGAGATGTCTACATGTTGACTACCATCCATGATGAAAGCACTTCACCTGTGACTGTTTGGGGTCAGGTTGCTGAAGCGCGCAAACCTGTGTGCATTTTAGACTATAATAGGCACATGGGTGGTGTTGATAGAGTAGATCAGAGGTTGGAACCTTACACTGCTCTTCGTAAGGCTTACATTTGGTATAAGAAGTTGGCTATCCATCTTTTCCACTTGGCAACCTTTAATGCTTTTGTTGTATTCAAGGATTGTTGTCCTGAGTCAAAGATGACTTTTGCTAAGTTTCAGGAGTCTGTAATAGGCAGCCTTGTTGTAGTGGAACAGGCAAGTGTTCCTAGAGTTTGAGTGGTGGAGGAAGTGGCTAGATTGAAAGATCCCCACTTTCCTGAACACATTCCTCCCACACCCCCCAAAGACTTTCCCAGTAGGAGATGTAGAGTCTGTTGGCGAAGAGGTACGCGAAAGGAGACTCGTACGTACTGCCCCGATTGTCCTTCTAACCCTGCGCTGTGTGTGCCTGCTTGTTTTAGAATGTACCACACGCAAAATAATTTTTGGGAGCATCCATGAGTGGTAAAGTGAACTGCCAGGTCTCTATTGTTTTATATTTTTTGTTCAGTTTCAAGGTTGGCATTTGTGCAATGTATTTAGTTTCAGATTTTGTGTTAGTAGATTTGTATCTATTTGCAATTTGTTTATGTTTTCTTTTTTGTATAAAAAAATCCTAAATGTGATGGTGGTGTGTGTAGGCTGACGCTTGGCTGGTGGTGTGCGTGGACTGGCGCTTGGCTGGCGGTGTGCGTGGACTGGCGCTTGGCTGGCGGTGTGCATGGACTGGCGCTTGGCTGGCAGTGTGCGTGGACTGGCACTTGGCTGGTGGTGTGTGTGGACTGGCACTTGGCTGGCGGTGGGCATGGACTGGTGCTTGGCTGGCGGTGTGCGTGGACTGGCGCTCAGCTGGCAGTGTGCGTGGACTGGTGCTCGGCTGGCGGTGTGCATGGAATGGCGCTTGGCTGGCGGTGTGTGAGTAGTGACTTGCTGCTGGTCACTACACAAACTGCTAGCCAAATGCCACTCCACGCAATCCATGAGCTGGTGTGGTTGCTGTGTCAGGAATGTGGGCGTGTGAAAGTGATGGGCCCTTGAATGGCACTGTCTGCTGGTGTTAATATGTTGTAATGTGCTGCGCCCGCGGCTGGCGGTGTGAATGATTTTGTATGTGTCACACATATGAAAGGTGTATGAATGGCCTGTAAAGAGGTTGGTGCCTTGTCTTGGCTTTACGGCTCATGAGCTGTGAGTCAATGGTTCAGTTTTTCGTCCTTTCAATTATTAACAGTTCATTTCATTTTTGTGAAATCTCTTGTTAATACAACTGTATATACTGAACCATCACTCACCCTCGTGCCAAATCCAACCGGTATGTATGTGTGCTTGAGGAATAGGTTGTTGTGCAGAAATATTTGTCTTTTCTGTCTTACTCAAGCAGGGTGTACCTTGTCCCTTTTTGTGAATGTTGTAATAGGTTGGTTTCGTGCCTGGTGGTGTGAATGGTCTTGTGTGTATCACGTACGAAAGGTGTGTGAATGGCCTGTAAAGCGGTTGAGGCCTTGACGTGGCTTTACAGCTCACAAGCTGCGAGTCACTGGTTCAGTCTTTTGTCCTTTCAATTATTGACAGTGCATTTAATTTTTGTGAAATCTCTTGTTTATAAAATTTTATATACTGAACCATCACTCGCCCTTGTGCCAAATTCAACTAGTATGTGTGTGTGCTTGAGGAATAGATGGCTGTGCAGTAATATTTGTCTTTTTGTCTCTCTGCCAAGGTGTACATTCCATCTAAGAAAAACCTACCAACTATAGATATTGTCGTAAACTAAACACCCATGGGAGTACATGGTGATGTCTCGCTTGTAAATCCCAACAAGTTATCTTACCCACAATGTCCTGCAAACCTCAAAATGTGACTGTCACATTTTCCTTGCATTATTGTGCCAACATTTTCAAGCTTCAGAAAGAAACAACAAATTTCCTAACCCCCAGCATTTCTCCAAGTATCCCAATAAAAATGGTACCTCACTTGTGTGGGTGGGCCAACTACCCGCGGCAGGTAAGGGCCCAAAACCTATTGAGGCGGCATCAAAATTACCTATCACGAACCAACCTGGTTTTGCTGGGGGGGTCCCATGAGTTTTTGGCCCCGGGCTCAGTGGCCATCTAGGGAAACCTACCAAACCCACACCTTTCTGAAAACTAGACACCCGGGGGAGTCCAGCAAGGTATGGCTTGCATGGGTCCCCCAACATTCTCCTACCCAGAATCCCCTGCAAACCTTAAATTTAGCTGAAAAAAATCTGGAATCTGCATGGATCCACAAATTTCCTCCCACCCAGCATTCCCCCAGGCCTACCGATAAAAATGGTACCTCACTCGCGTGGGTGGGTCAAGGACCCGCGACAGGCAAGGGCCCAAAACCTATTGAGGCGACATCAAAATTACCTAACACAAACCAACCTGGTTTTGCAAGGGGGGTCCCATAAGTTTTTGGCCCCGGGCTCGGCAGCCATCTAGGGAAACCTACAAAACCCATACATTTCTGAAAACTGGACACCCGGGGCAGTCCAGCGAGGTATGGCTTGCGTGGATCCCGCAACGTTTTCCTACCCAGAATCCCCTGCAAACCTCAAATTTAGCTGAAAAAAATCACTTTTTTCTCAAATTTCTGTGTGGGAAAGGTCTGGAATCTGCGTGGATCCACAAATTTCCTCCCACCCAGCATTCCCCCAGGTCTCTCGATAAAAATGGTACCTCACTTGTGTGGGTAGGCATAGTGGCTGCAACAGGAAATGGCCCAAATCGTACTGTGGAGACTTCAAAATTACCTATAACAAAACTACCTGGTTTTGGGGGGGGCACCTGGGATTTTGGCCCCGGGCTCGGCAGCCATCTTGGGAAACTACCACACCCAAACATTTCTGAAAACTAGACACCCGGGGGAGTCCAATGAGGTATGGCTTGCGTGGATCCCCCAACGTTTTCCTACCTAGAATGCCCTGCAAACCTCAAATGTAGCTGACAAACCCCCATTTTCCACATATTTTTGTGTGGAATCACCGTGCCGGCACAAAGGTCCTACCCCACAGAGTTCTCCTTAGTGTCCCGAGTAAAATGATACCTCACTTGTGTGGGTGTCCAATGCAGAATTGGATAAAAACTTATTTTTTTTAAAAATGTAGCGCTTAGAATTCTCGGTGCTATACCCTTAATCCCTATGTTTTGGGCTCTTCCCAGTCACAGGCCCTTGCCCCACCCACACAAGTGAGGTATCATTTTACTCGGGAGACTGAGGGGAACGCTGTGGGGTAGGACATTTGTGCCGGCACGATGATTCCATGCAAAAAATGTAGAAAATTTGGGTTTTTCACTAAATTTGAGGTTTGCAGGGCATTCTGGGTAGGAAAACATTGGGGGATCCATGCAAGCCATACCTCATTGTACTCCCTCGGGTGTCTAGTTTTCAGAAATGTTTGGGTTTGGTAGTTTCCCAATATGGCCGCCGAACCCGGGGCCAAAACCCCAGGTGCCCCCGCCAAAACCAGGTAGTTTTGTTATAGGTAATTTTGAAGTCTCCACAGTACGATTTGGGCCATTTCCTATTGCAGCCACTATGCCTACCCACACAAGTGAGGTACCATTTTTATAGAGAGACCTGGGGAAACGCTGGGTGGGAGGAAATTTGTGGATCCATGCAGATTCCAGAACTTTCCCACACAGAAATTTGAGAAAAAAGTGATTTTTTTCAGCTAAATTTGAGGTTTGCAGGGGATTCTGGGTAGGAAAACGTTGGGGGACCCACGCAAGCTATACCTCGCTGGAGTCCAGTCTAGTGTCTAGTTTTCAGAAATATTTGGGTTTGTTAGGTTTCCCCAGATGGCCGCCGAGCCCGGGGCCAAAAACTCATGGGACCCCCCTTGCAAAACCAGGCTGGTTTGTGATAGGTAATTTTGATGTCTCCTCAATAGGTTTTGGGCCCTTGCCTGTCGCGGGTCCTTGACCCACCCACACGAGTGAGGCACCATTTTTATCGGGAGACCTGGGGGAACGCTGGTTGAGAGGAAATTTGTGGATCCACGCAGATTCCAGACCTTTCCCACACAGAAATTTGAGAAAAAAGTGATTTTTTTCAGCTAAATTTGAGGTTTGCAGGAGAGTCTGGGTAGGAAAACATTGGGGGACCCATGCAAGCCATACCTCGCTGGACTCCCCCGGGTGTCTAGTTTTCAGAAATGTGTGGGTTTGGTAGGTTTCCCTAGATGGCCGCCGAGCCCGGGGCCAAAAACTCATGGGAACCCCCTTGCAAAACCAGGTTGGTTTGTGATAGATCATTTTGTTGTCGCCTCAATAGTAAGCCTGGGCAAAGCACTACGCTACGCTCGCGTAGTTTGCAAAGTTTGCGCTACTTCGCACTACGCGAATTGCACGTAGCACAGTGCAAACACGCGTAGCGTAAGCGGTCATTTTTGCTTGCTCGCGGTCCTCAACGTCAAGTTGGCGACCGCGAGCATGCAAAATGACATCCCGGCGAGACTTTTTCCTCGTTCGCGATCAGCAACATCAAGTTGCCGATCGCGAGCGTGGAAAAAAAAACTCCCGGTGAGATTCTCAACGCGGGGAGGTCAGGTTTCTCATTGCGAGTGGTTGTGCATGCTCGCGACCGCTTGCGATGAGAAACTACCAGTCCGCGTTGAGAAAGCTGCCGCTCGAGTAAAAATCTACTCGAGCGGCAGTAAAAGACAGCTCGCACTGTGCAAGATGCCGTTTTCAATGATTGCACAGTGCGGACAAGCATCCGGCACTGTGCAATCAGTGCGAACAGCATTTTGCACAGCGCACTACGCAGTTCGCGTAGCTATGCGTAGCTCGCGTAGTGCGAGGTGCACTTCATGTAGCTTCGCGTAGCGCTACTTAGCGAACTATGCCCAGGGTTACTCAATAGGTTTTGGGCCCTTGCCTGTCGCGGATCCTTGACCCACCCACGCAAGTGAGGTACCATTTTTCTCGGAAGACTTTGGGGATTGTGGGGTGGGTGGAATTTTGTGGATCCACACAGATTCCAGAACTTTCCACCACAGAAATGTGTTTTTTTGACACATTTTGAGGTTTGAAAGGGATTCTGGGTAACAGAACTTGATGAGAGCCAGTCAAGTCACCCCATCCTGAATTCCCCTGGGTGTCTAGTTGTCAAAAATGTATAGGTTTGCTAGGTTTCCCTAGGTGCCGGCAGAGCTAGGGTTCACAATCTACAGCTAGGCACTTTGCAAAAAAAGGGTCAATTTTCACTGTGAAAATTTGGTGTGTCCACGTTGCGTTTTGGGCCATTTCCTGTCGCGGGCACTAGGCCTACCCACACAAGTGAGGTACCATTTTTCTCGGAAGACTTTGGGGAACGCAGGGTGGGTGGAATTTTGTGGATCCACGCAGATTCCAGAACTTTCCACCACAGAAATGTGAGGAAAATGTGTTTTTTTTGTTTTTACATATTTTGAGGTTTGCAAGGGATTTTGGGTAACAGAACCTGTGAGAGCCAGTCAAGTCACCCCATCCTAGATTCCCCTGGGTATCTAGTTTTAAAAAATGTATAGGTTTGCTAGGTTTCCCTAGGTACCGGCAGAGCTAGGGTTCAAAATCTACAGCTAGGCACTTTGCAAAAAAAGGGTCGGTTTTCACTGTGAAAATGTGGTGTGTCCGCATTGCGTTTTGGGCAGTTTCCTGTCACGGGCACTAGGCCTACCCACACAAGTGAGGTACCATTTTTCTCGGAAGACTTTGGGGAACGCAGGGTGGGAGGAATTCCGTGGTTCCACGCAGATTCCAGGACTTTCCATCACAAAAATATAAGGAATATGTGGTTTTTTGGACAAATTTTGAGGTTTGCAAGGGATTCTGGGTAACAGAACCTGGTGAGAGCCAGTCAAGTCACCCCATCCTGGATTCACCTGGGTGTCTAGTTGTCACAAATGTATAGGTTTGCTAGGTTTCCCTAGGTGCCAGCAGAGCTAGGGTTCAAAATCTACAGCTAGGCACTTTGCAAGAAAAGGGTCAGTTTTCACTGTGAAAATGTGGTGTGTCCACGTTGCGTTTTGGGCTGTTTCCTGTCGCGTGCACTAGGCCTACCCACACAAGTGAGGTACCATTTTTCTTGGAAGACTTTGGAGAATGCGGGGTGTGTGGAATTTTGTGGATCCACGCAGATTCCAGAACTTTCCACCACAGAAATGTGAGGAAAATGTGTTTTTTTTGCCAAATTTTGAGGTTTGCAAGGGATTCTGGTTAACAGAACCTGGTGAGAGCCAGTCAAGTCACCCCATCCTAGATTCCCCTGGGTGTCTAGTTTTAAAAAATTTATAGGTTTGCTATGTTTCCCTAGGAACCGGCAGAGCTAGGGTTCAAAATCTACAGCTAGGCACTTTGCAAAAAAAGGGTCAGTTTTCACTGTGAAAATGTGGTGTGTCCGCGTTGTGTTTTGGGCCGTTTCCTGTTGCGGGAACTAGGCCTACCCACACAAGTGAGGTACCATGTTTCTCAGAAGATTTTGGGGAACGCAAGGTAGGTGGAATTTTGTGGATCCACGCAGATTCCAGAACTTTCCACCACAGAAATGTGAGGAAAATGTGTGTTTTTTTTTTTTTTACATATTTTGAGGTTTGCAAGGGATTTTGGGTAACAGAACCTGTGAGAGCCAGTCAAGTCACCCAATCCTAGATTCCCCTGGGTGTCTAGTTTTAAAAAATGTATAGGTTTTCTAGGTTTCCCTAGGTACCGGCAGAGCTAGGGTTCAAAATCTACAGCTAGGCACTTTGCAAAAAAAGGGTCAGTTTTCACTGTGAAAATGAGGTGTGTCCGCATTGCGTTTTGGGCAGTTTCCTGTCACGGGCACTAGGCCTACCCACACAAGTGAGGTACCATTTTTCTCGGAAGACTTTGGGGAATGCAGGGTGGGTGGAATTCCGTGGTTCCAAGCAGATTCCAGGACTTTCCATCACAGAAATGTGAGGAAAATGTGTTTTTTTTGACAAATTTTGAGGTTTGCAAGGGATTTTGGATAACAGAACCTGGTGAGAGCCAGTCAAGTCACCCCATCCTGGATTCCACTGGTTGTCTAGTTGTCACAAATGTATAGGTTTGCTAGGTTTCCCTAGGTGCCAGCAGAGCTAGGGTTCAAAATCTACAGCTAGGCACTTTGCAAGAAAAGGGTCAGTTTTCACTGTGAAAATGTGGTGTGTCCACGTTGCGTTTTGGGCCGTTTCCTGTCGCGGGCACTAGGCCTACCCACACAAGTGAGGTACCATTTTTCTTGGAAGACTTTGGAGAATGCGGGGTGTGTGGAATTTTGTGGATCCACGCAGATTCCAGAACTTTCCACCACAGAAATGTGAGGAAAATGTGTTTTTTTTTAACATATTTTGAGGTTTGCAAGGGATTTTAGGTAACAGAACCTGTGAGAGCCAGTCAAGTCACCCCATCCTAGATTCCCCTGGGTGTCTAGTTTAAAAAAATGTATAGGTTTGCTAGGTTTCCCTAGGTACCGGCAGAGCTAGTGTTCAAAATCTACAGCTAGGCACTTTGCAAAAAAAGGGCCAGTTTTCACTGTGAAAATGTGGTATGTCCTCATTGCATTTTGGGCCGTTTCCTGTCACGGGCACTAGGCCTACCCACACAAGTGAGGTACCATTATTCTCGGAAGACTTTGGGGAACGCACGGTGGGTGGAATTTTGTGGGTCCACGCAGATTCCAGGACTTTCCACCACAGAAATGTGAGGGAAATGTATTTTTCTTTACACATTTTGAGGTTTGCAAGGGATTCTGGGTAACAGAACCTGGTGAGAGCCAGTCAAGTCACCCCATCCTGGATTCCCCTGGGTGTCTAGTTTTAAAAAATGTATAGGTTTGCTAGGCTTCCCTTGGTGCCGGCAGAGCTAGGGTTCAAAACCTACAGCTAAGCACTTTGCAAAAAAAGGGTCCGTTTTCACAGTGAAAATGTGGTGTGTCCATGTTGCGTTTTGGGCCGTTTCCTGTCGCGGGCACTTGGCCTACCCACACAAGTGAGGTACCATTTTTCTTGGAAGACTTTGGGGAACGTGGGGTGGGTGTAATTTTGTGGATCCACGCAGATTCCAGAACTTTCCACCACAGAAATTTGAGGAAAATGTGTTGTTTGACAAATGTTTAGGTTGCAAGGGATTCTGGGTAACAGAACCTGGTGAGAGCCAGTCAAGTCACCCCATCCTGGATTCCCCTGGGTGTCTAGTTTTCATAAATGTATAGGTTTGCTAGGTTTCCCTAGGTGCCGGTAGAGCTAGGGTTCAAAATCTACAGCTAGGCACTTTGCAAAAAAAGGGTCAGTTTTCACTGTGAAAATGTGGTGTGTCCAAGTTGCGTTTTGGGACGTTTCCTGTCGTGGGCACTAGGCCTACCCACAGAAGTGAGGTACCCTTTTTCTCCTAAGACTTTGGGGAATGCGGGGTGGGTGGAATTTTGTGGATCCACGCAGATTCCAGAACTTTCCACCACAGAAATGTGAGGAAAATGGGGTTTTTTGGACACATTTTGAGGTTTGCAAGGGATTCTGGGTAACAGAACCTGGTGAGAGCCAGTCAAGTCACCCCATCCTGGATTCCCCTGGGTGTCTAGTTTTCATAAATGTATAGGTTTGCTAGGTTTCCCTAGGTGCCGGCAGAGCTAGTGTTAAAAATCTACAGCTAGGCACTTTGCAAAAAAAGGGTCAGTTTTCACTGTAAAAATAAAGTGTGTCCACATTGCGTTTTGAGCCGTTTCCTGTCGCGGGCACTAGGCCTACCCACACAAGTGAGGTACCATTTTTATTGGGAGACTTAGGGTAACACAGAATTGTAGAGCAACTGTTATTACCTATTGACTTTCGATGCATTTCTGCCTTCCAAATGATAGACAATGTGTAAAAAAGAAGTCATTTTGAAAAATGACCTATAATTCTCATGCTAGTATGGGTACTCACAATTTCAGAAATGTGCAAATATCTACTGTTTCTAAACTCTATATTTTGTTCCAATTTCAGAAATACATAGGTGTCTTTCATACCGATTTTCCATGTGTATATTTTCCCAAATTAATTGCTATATACCCGGTACATAATAAAAAACCATTGCAAGACGCTGCTCAGTTATTGGCTCTGGGTTCGTCGGGTTCTTGGTGAACCTACAAGACCTATATATCCCCACAACCATAAAGGTCCAGCAAATGTAACGATATATTGCTTTCAAACAGCTGTCATAATTAGAAGAAGTTACAGGTGAAAACGTTGACACAAATGGCAGTTTTTTTCAACTAATTTTCAATTTTTCCTATATTCAACTGTTAGTTTCTATAAAGAAACCCTGAAGGATCTACACAAATGACCCCTTTCTGAATTCAGAATTTTGTCTACTTTTCTAAAATGTATAGCTTTCCAGGATCCATTATTGCTTTCATACCCATTTCTACCATTAACTGGAAGGAGGTTGAAAGCACAAAAAATAGCAAAAATAGGCCATGTCCCAGAAAAATGCCAAAACTGTGTAAAAAATGTTGGTTTTCTGACAAACGTCTGCTTGTCCCTGAAAGCTGGGAAGATGGTGATTTCAGCACCACAACCCCTTTGTTGATACCATTTGCAGGGAAAAAACCAGACGCTTTCATCTGTAGCCCTTTTTTCCCATTTTTCCCCCCCCAAAAATAAAATTAGCTGTATTTTGGCAAATTTCTGGGTCCCCTCCAGGGGAATCCACAAACCCTGGGTACCTTTAGAATCCACATGATGTTGGAAGAAAAGGACGCAAATTTGGCGTGAAACCTTATGTGGTCAAAAAGTTACAAGGGCCTAAGCGCGAACTACCCCAAATAGCCCAAAAAAGGCTTAGCACAGGGGGGGAAAAGGCCTAGCAGCGAAGGGGATATGGATTAGCATTAGTGTGTTGTTTTTTTACGATATATTGTGTTGTAGTTTATTAATTATCTGTATTTGAGTATGTTACTTGTTGTAGCAGGTGTTGTTGTGTGAAATGTAAAGTATTGCAATGTATGTGTTTGTGCAGTAGGGATGTTCACAAACTCCCATTTCTCAATGGGAGCTTGTGCTGTGGGCGGTTTCTACCCGCCGCACAAGCTCCCATTGAGAAATGAGTGTTTGCGACCGCACCATGTGCAGTCACATCCAAATCATGCAGACGGAACCGCCAACCTGAAGTCTGTCTGTTCCCAATCCAAAGAGATGCCTCCGACCAAAATCGTAATCAGGCCTTTAATGTTGATGATATTTTTATAAACTATATTTGTTTGTTCGATATTGGTGATATCGATGTTTTTAATGACGATATTTTTTAGTCGATATTTGTATATTTTTTTAATTCAATTTAGGTTGACGATATTTTTGTTGTCGATATTACTGTGACGATAATTTTGTAGGTCGATATTAGTAGTGACAATATTATGTCAGTGAACCCTTTGAGTCTGGAGGGCCTGGGGACCACGTTGGTACCATTGGCCCACTCCAGCTTGGGCTAGGTGACTCGGGTAAAGTGGTACTTTCCGGCACCTGGTTTTTGCAGTCTTGGAGCCTCTCAACTCAGTCTTTGGTACCTGCAAGATGCAGGGGAACAGCTTCACTGCTCCACGGAAGTTCCTGAGTTGTTGGAGAGGAGCTGGCATTCCTCCCAGGCGTTGGAGGATCAGCAGCTTGCCGGCTGAGACAACTTTGGTGCAATTGTCGAGAATACGTGAACAGGCCGGCAGAGCTGGTGCCAAGTCAGTGGCTTTTTCAGCAGTTCTTGCTCTCACGTCTCTTCGATCTGCAGGATCTGATTTTATGGTGCCAGGTGCTTCCCAAAATACTGATTTAAGGAGCGTTAGGGGAGTGTCGGGTAACAACCAATAGGCTATCTACCCTGGGGGTCACTGCGCCCCCTATATGACCACTTCCTGACGGAAGCGGGCATACCCCATGCCAGAATTCCTAAGTTTACCATCACCAAGATAGCTAACTTTGAAAAATCGCCTCCACTTCGGTTACCCCACTTTAGCGGTTGCATTAGCCTGAGGTAGGACACACCTCTCTGACTCGCTAATTTTTCCACCTCTCCATGTCCCAAAGGTCTCTGGACAAAGTGGGTCGGCTTCCTCTCCTGCAAAAGAAGCCAGATTTGCATACCAAAGGCAGTGGGCTCTTCGAAGCCCCCACCCCTGCTTTGGAATATTAATCTGCAGGTCATCCTGTGGGAGGGGTTGAAAACACCCTCTGCACAAGCAGGCTTGGTTTCTGACCTCCTGAGAGCAAAGTCCCTCATCCTTGGGGGTCAGAAACATGTCTCTGGTGGCAGGCTGGTGAAAACCAGCCAGTCAGCACACTAGTGGCTGGTATCAAAATAGCTATCCTGGAGGGTCAACTAAGAGCACATAGAACTATTGGTGCTGAACACTCCCACCTTAGCTATAAAGCAGACGAGGGGTGCACAAGGTGTGTGTTTTGTCTGTTATCACCCCTTCTCTAAGCCCTAGCAGTTCAAACGTTGGCCATCTCCATACGCTGCAATCCAGCTATTGTGGGCATCCCCTTTGGTGGTTGAGATCATAAGATTAGCTTGTTTGCGGATCATCTTTTGCTTACTATCAACCCGCTACCTCACTACTGGCTACAGTTGGCAGGCATGCCGCATTTGAGGTGGTTTCAGTCTTCAAAATCACCATCACCAAATCTTGCATGCTCAATCTAACTATACCCAGGCAGGACTTCCCTGCTCTGCAAGCCCCAGCATCATTACAATGGGCACCCAGAAAAGCTTGGAGCATTTCAGCTTTCCAATAACTTTTCATCCATGCTTAGCTCCAATAGCAAGCCCATGTCCCCCACCCGCCATAAGCGTCACCCCTACATGCACTATCGTACAACTTTGCTGATACTGCGGAACTATATGTTGACAACATTGACCTGCGAACCTAAAACCCTCCCCCCACTCAAAGGGAACCAGAGGCACTGGTAGATGATTCTCGCGGCTGCCAGTGATTAGGACTTGGTGGAATGTGTTTGTTAGGACCTGCTCTGCAGACAACATCTGACACTTGACAGTTTTCTATGCTCCACAGCCACCTGGAGTAGCGGAATGTGACATAATGATGACCGATGCACTGCCGTGAAACCTCTCGGTCTTGCCCCCCATTCATGGGCGGATCAGCTGATGATGTGATCCCTGAGGACCACCTGTTTCAATAACATTTGTACACTTGGGCCATCTTAGAGATGATAAAATATCCATATCACTCGATAGGCAGCTTTGTCCCCTATATGTAAGCCTGGTCAGCCATCTTAGAGCCTCCTGCAATGCATGAATCACTGAAAGAGAAGAAGGCCTCACCAGTCCTCCCTCTTAACAATAGAGAGCAGCGGCCATCTTGGCATGGGCACACTCTCACTAGCCCTTCACCACTGAATGAAGATTGGAAATCCTCAGGGAGAATTGACTATTTCTGTTTTTGAGCAATTTGGGGCTCATTACGATACCCGGCGTAAAAAAATCCGCCAGGCATGGAAGCGGCAAAAATCCGCCCGCACACACCGCCTGAACACCGACCACGCCATTATGAGTACACAAACTGAAAACCGCCATCGGTGGAAAAATCATACAAAATACCGCCCGCCATCGTCCGAGTCGGAGTCAAACCGCCCGCCACGGACGGAAACACGCACGACAACACAAAACCGCCCGCCCTCACGGCCGACACACCGCACGTGAAATTACGATCGCACCGCCATGAGCGCGGAAAAACAACAAAAATACCGCCCGCCAGCGCAAACAACGCCGATGAGAATCGACACGGCAGAAGCCATGGCGCCCACGTACCTGCACAGAAACCATCCGCACACAAAACCAATAGCACACAACATGGCCAACAAGTCCACACAGCAAGGCACGCACAAATACACAAGCACAGTACACATCCCGAAAACACCCCCGGACAAACAAAAAATACAAAGGCCAGAACCCCAGACACAACACACCTGAAAACAACAGACCATGAGGACACACCCACATAGGTGAGTACAAAAGCAGCACTCCCACAGACCACAACCCCTTGCTACATTGCAAACCAGAGAGGAGAGGAGAGGACACAGTGACACAGCAAGGACAGCAGCACACCACAGAAACGCACACATCACAACCACCACCACCACCACCACCACCAAACACCGGCACCACAAACCCCCTGCACATTACACAACACACACCGCACCAGCACCACAAACACCATGGCACCACAAAGGATGCCCAAGTTCACGCCCATGGAGCTGACGGTCATGGTCGACGAGATCATCAAGGTGTACCCACAAATCTATGGGAACATGGTCCAGCACACACCACTAGCCACCAGAAACAGAATGTGGACCCGGATCGTAGACCAGGTCAATGCAGTCGGGACCCTGCCCAGGAACAGAACCGAGATAAACAAACGTTGGAATGACGTAAAGAGCCTGGTCAAGAAGAAGGAGGGCAAAAACAGAGAGCTGGCTGCCGTCACTGGCGGAGGGAATCCCGCGCTCTTTAAGACCTTCAAAGCGTGGGAGGAGAAGGTGCGAGTCGTAATCCATCCGGAGATCCTCGCCGGATTAGCAGGGGAGTGGAGGCTGGTAAGTACAAACTAATGTATACCAGCACACCGCTATGTACACACATGCGCAACCACCATGCCACAGCTCCCAGGGACAAACACCCCCATGTCCAGCACACAATACACAACACATCACACGCACATGCAACAGACACTACCACACACAGGCCAAACCGAACAACTGTAAGATGCGTGGGGACATGTGTACACTAAGCCAGCCACGTAACCACCAACAGGTCCCCAAATATGCCAGAAGCGCCACAACGAGCACCCACCACACCCATGTGTCCGCCACAGCTGCACTAACCGACAAGTAACAGGTAAGTGGCAGGAACACAAAGTGCAGTGGGTGGGACGGTGGACAGCTGAAGTACAACACCCACCAGGCCCCCACTCCCACAGACCAGCAAGGTGGAGCACTCCCCACACCCATGTGTCAGGCACAGCTGCACCAACCGACAAGTAACAGGTAAGTGGCAGGAACACAAAGTGCAGTGGGTGGGACGGTGGACAGCTGAAGTACAACACCCACCAGGCCCCAGTCCCACAGCACAGCAAGGAGGAGCATCCCCCACACCCCACACCCACGTGTCAGCCACCGCAGTGCACAACGACAGCCGAAAGGCAGACATCACGGTCCACAGCAATCGGTGTCAGTGGGTGTACAGCCACCCCCACGACCCACTACACCCCCCACCCCCACAGACCTGCAACATGGAGCACCCCCGCTAAGAGCCATGTGGCATCCAGTACAGTGCACGCACGAACAACTTGCAGGTGGGAAACTGGACAGGGCTGGATTACTGGAGGCATGAGGACCATAACACCACCAACACATGGGACATGTCACGTAGCACACGGACACGCAGCACCGCCCACCGTCACGAACAAGTGAACAATGTGCACACGGACATGAACAGCAGACTCACACCCCACATGACCCATCACAGACATAGCAACACCCAAGGAGCCACGTCTGCATGCACAAGCCACACTGAATATAGTCCCACACGGCAGCCACTGTGCAACTCATCACACACAACCGAAACACCATTGAAGTCCTGTCCATGTAGCCCCTACTGCCTGTCAACCACACACCCCACAACTACGCCTATGTAAGACAAACAACACTAGACGCAACAGAGCGGAACAACAGAAATGCACACGAACACCACTGAACCCATCAAACACACAGACACACCATGCACATACAACATACCATCCATCCCATCCGTCAGCCCCAGTCTCATGAAAGGCATGTCATCCGCACAGCTGCCACACATACAGCAGTCACGCTAAGACACATGCCCATGACCAACCATGTGCCAGAAGTCAATTAAGCGCACGACACACTGTGAGCAACAACACACAACATGGGCCACACCCCCCGAGCACTGCAGTGATGCACATGGCACAGGGCAGCTCGCACACCAAGGAGATGGGACAACTGCAATACGTTGGCTGGCACACAACTATCACTCACTCATAACGATGCGTCCAATGCCATGTCCAGTAACCACAACAGACAGCAAATATGCAGGGCATGTCAGGCATGCACACACCTCAGACCATGCACTGTCATGCTGCCACAACACATGTCACGTTCGGCACCCATGGCTCACAGCATGTACCCCAAAAGCATATACCCTCCCAAATGCGAATCTGGGGCATGGCCCCCATGTTGCCATATGCGTTCCTAAGCGTTCCATTTGAACTCCAAAAGCAAAGTACAAACCAGACCCAGGATGGGCCAGGAGCCCGCATACACCAGAGTCACAATGAGTAGGGGCAAAGCAACACACCCATCGGCATGGCCAATCCGTCCCATGCCACATGTGCACAGCACACAGTCCCATTGCCTAGCACACACACCTACAGATGCCACAGCCACACACTCGCCTCCGGGAAACCCATGTACGAGATTGCACGAACTGCCAATGTCAGACGACTAATACATACTTCGCCAGGTGCAACACAATAACAAATCTCATTCTCTCCACAGGTGACGAACTGCTGGACGCTGGGGATGGAGACAGCAGCCAGCACAGCCAGCCTACAAGCCCCCAACGAGGACACACGGATCTGGAGGATCTGTCCACCTCTTCGGACACGGACCACCAAGCTGGCCCATCTGGCGTGGCAGGGCCCAGCCGCTCCCCAGGACCCCTCCTACCCACCAACCCATCATCCAGGGATGCTGAACAGTCCCAGTCCCCTGCTGCCACTGTCGTTGCGGCCACACCTCGGTCATTGCGGCCACTACCACTGCCGCAACCGCCACCATCGCCGCACCGACCACCACCGCCTCCACCACCACCACGTCTTCGCTGGCACCAGCCCCAGCGCAGGTGGTGGCCCGGCCGACTGGATCCACCCTGGGAGCCACAGCGAGGACCGTGGTGAGCAATGTGGCTAGTGGGCAGGCCGGTGGCAGCAGGACTGGTAGGAGGAGCAGGGTCAGGGAAACGCCAGCCTCCCCTGGGAGCCATGCCCTGCCTCAAATGGACAGAGTCCTTGGGGCCTATGAAGAGGCCCAAGGACAATGGGCCAGGTCTGCTACTGACACGCGGGAGGTGCTGGGGGTGCTGAGGTCCATGGACGCCCATATGGGCCAATTCGTGTCCCGTATGGACCAACTCGTGGACCTCATGGGCCAGCTGGTGGTGGCGGTGGGGTCACAGGCAAGGCCAGCAACACCACCTCCGCCACCACCTGCTAGGGCGCAGGCTCGGGCAGCAGTGTCCACTTCCCCTGCGTCCACAGCCAGTGAGCACACCTCACCCACCACCAGCAGGTCGCCACCACACACCCCCTCCCAAACGTGGAAGGGGCTGTCCGAAGAGGAAACAGATCTCCCGGGAGGACTTCGCACGCTCCAGTCGCAAGTGAGGCAGCCAGCCAGCCTTCCGCCAGCCTTCCTTGACCAGCCACTGCATTGACTTGCTCTACGATCCCACTCCACACAGCCATCTGGATGGCATGTGTGTGTTGGACTATGGACATAGAACCAGTGGGTACACCCTGATCATCACGCAGCCATGACCGACAGCTCATTGTCACTGCACGCACCACTTTTGTCATCACCTTACACACAATCACATGTCACAGTTTGTAATAAATGCACCTTTTTCACTAACTGCTGTTTGTGCCCTGTGTCTTTATTGTACGGAATACAACGGCCACCTTGGGCGGAAAGGCACCTGATGCGTGGCATGGAAATGGAATCCGGAGGGCCTGTAGGGACCTAGGGGTGGGAGACAGAACAGGAGCACATTCAATGAGTGTGTCACACACCCATCACACAGTACATGTCAACAACTACAAGCAATGTACACACATCGCACAGAGCAATAGGGCACAAT
Organism: Calotriton arnoldi; assembly: GCA_963921515.1. Lineage (NCBI taxonomy): Eukaryota > Metazoa > Chordata > Amphibia > Caudata > Salamandridae > Calotriton > Calotriton arnoldi. The sequence continues at coordinate 95,736 of CAWUFW010012358.1, read as the reverse complement.
GCCACAGCCACCAACAGTGGCATACTACCCTGGCCATGGAGCGTTGACACACTGCACGCAGTGAACATACGGCCACCCTGACACAGCACACACACACCTGCATAGATACAGACACATCATCCGTCGTACATGGACACTCACCGTCAAGTGAAGTAGCGGGCGATGAGCTGCTGGCACACATTCCCAGCTTCCTCCTCTCCGCTGTCCACCTCACTCAAGCTGTCCTGGTCTGCGGGCTGGGGCCCTGGTTGATCTCCGTCATCCACAATGAGGGGGATCTGCTTCCGAATGGCCAGATTGTGCAGCATGCAGCACGCCACCACTATCTGGCACACCTTCTGTGGGGAGTACGCCAGTGCACCCCCGGTGCGGTCCAGGCACCTGAACCTGGACTTGAGGAGGCCAAAGGTACGCTCGACCACACGTCTGGACCTCCCATGTGCCTCATTGTATCGATCGTCTGCTGGGGTGCGAGGATTCCTCAATGGACTGAGCAGCCATGCCCCATTCGGATACGCAGAGTCACCTGGGTGTGAGGGACACAGAGAACCGTTGCTATTCCAACTGGACAGGGGACAGCATCGCACAACCAGCACGCTACACCACTCCACATACTCACCGACAATACAGCCACGATCCTGTTGCAGATTGGCCATCAGTCGTGGCAAGATGCTGTTGCGCATTATGTGTGCGTCATGGGCCGAGCCTGGAAACTTTGCACACACGTGGGTGATCACCATGTCCGCAAGGCACACCACTTGCACATTCAGGGAGTGCGTGTGCTTCCTGTTGCGGTACAGGTGCTCAGTGGCCTGTGGTGGAACAAGGCCAACATGAGTGCAGTCAATGGCTCCCACGACGTGTGGGATTCTGCCAAGGGCATAGAATGCACCCTTCACTGCCGCCAATTCACGAGCCCTGGGGAATCTGATGTACCTGTTCCGGTACAGCATCATGGCTGCCAGTACATCCCTCAGCACCTTGCTGAACATGGGCTGGGACATCCCTCCTCCACTGCCCACTGTGTGCTGGAATGACCCAGTGGCGAAGAAATGCATGGCGGCCATCACCTTAGCCGTGGGGGTGACAGCAGTCGGATACACCCTGCGGGGACGGAGATGGGGCTCTAACATGGCACACAGTCGATGCAGAGTTGGCCTGTCCAGCCGAAACTTCCTGATTACCTCTGTATCGTCCATGTCCGCCAGCAATTGGTATGGGCGGTCAATGTTCGGTCTCCGCCTGGGTTAAATGGCAGAGGACACATGTCAAAGCAACACGGCACATAGCAATTTCGCATACACATCACTGACATGACTGAGCAAGCACATGAGCCACAGCCCAGCTGTCAAGCTGGGACGGCACGGCCACAATACACTTACACAGGTCTCCCAACAATGGCAATGGCAAGTGAGACATACCACTGCCATGTGCATGCACATGGGGATCTAGGCCCCAATGACTTGCGGGGCGTGCTGATGGGGACTGACTGCATATTCGTCAAGCGGCAACGCCACGGCAACATGAGTGTCTGCTGAGCATGGTACTGCTTCCGAGGCTGGATGAGTATGGCATACGACGACGACGATGTGGGCACGGGCTGAGCGGCCAATACAAGTGGGACCTGTGGCACGAGGGGATATGAGACAGTAGTAGGTGTCAGCACTGCACCCTATGTACAGCACTGTACGGATCACAGCTCCCGATACATTGACTGGTGTCCACATTGACAGCCCCATGCCAAGACGGCTGTGTGCTTGCAGTCACACGTCACAGGTGAGAGGTTACATTGCACGTGCCAGGTGGCAGTCGTACATAGTGGGAGCTGGCATGTGTGTGCATGTGTCTCCTGTTCAGGATCCACCAGATGGGCGCTGACTCTGTACTGACCATTGGACACAGCATGTTCCGTGGAAGGCTTGTGTGTGTGGGATGGTGGCACTGGATGTGCCTCCGTTGGGGGGGGCCATGCACAGGGCGGGTACGTCGATGATTGCGCATTGTTGGTCACGGTGGGTGCACCAGCTAAGATGTGTTGCCCTGTGTTCAATTCCTATGTCCGCATGATGATGGACTGTGGATGTGGGCAGACTACACATTGGTCGATGTGCTGTCTATATGCATGTGCCTTCACACCAGGCACAGCTGCCCCTGCACATGTGACCCCTGCTGGACTCGCTGCTGGGTCTGTGGAGCTGATGCACCTTCTGCGCGTGGGGCGGACAGCTCTCCTCACTTCCCTCATTGCGCATGTCATGACTTTGCCGCAGGTGACATGGATCATGGAGGGCCCACATGTACGCGTGGGTAGGCTACACATGATTGTTCACTGGTCGCCACCCCCAGTCAGTGTTTCGAATGGGAAGGTTGTCGTGCTGGTGGTATGTTCGATGTGGCGGATGGGCGGGCCTAGGTGCGGGCTTACATTCCGGACATGGGGGGTAGTTGGATTGGCGACTAGTTGCAGTACACACGGGACACGTCTCTTCCTTTCCACATCTGGGTCATCCCTTGTACTAACTGACAGTGATACAGTCATCTTCGCCCCAGCCCTCATGTCCTCCCCTCGCCCCCCAATATGCATGCTCACCTGCGAGGCTAGCGCTTGCACAGGCAGCCCCAAGCTTGCACCAGAGAGGGCAAGGAGTGTATGTGTGGGTCCAGTTGCACGAGTGGGCTGTCTCAGGGTATGATGTGTGGCGGGACGCCGTCCACCTGCGTGGTGCCCCAAATGGAGACCCGGCCTGCATGGACTATGCATCACAGTCTTCGCCTTCCGGATCCGCCACCTGCGACACCCAGTGGCTGTGGCTGCCCTTGCGGCCATGCCGCGTCCGTCTGTGGCTGATGGCCCACACATTCACTCTTTGGCCTCTCTGGGGAGGGCTCAGGGGTGGTGGCGCACGCGCTTGCACTTAGTCGCAATGGCATGTGTCGTGGTTGGTATGATGGGCAATGGATGGGATGGTGCGAGCCACCTCCCGTGACGTCAGTGCTGCTCGTGCTGTGGTGCGTCCCCCCTACACTTCCATTTGACTTTTTGCCATGCTGGACGTTGAGGTTCTATTGCCTGCGTGATATGACCAGGAGGAGCGCGAGGAGACCTCTCACACACCATGCTCCACTGCCATCCCGTGCCCTGTATCGCCTGTGCGGATTGACTATGTTGGGGTTACACCTGGTCGACTGGGGCTGTGTGTGCCTTGTCAAGGGGCATGGCGGGCGCACAACAGGATCCAGCTCGTCCACAGAGGGTGGGCTGAGGTGCGCCTGGTACCGCTTTGTACGTGTGCCCGGCTGCTGTGCACACACGTGTTCACTCCCCCGACAGGTGTCCTCTCACAATGCCCAGGGAAGCGGTGGTGTACTGTTCATGAGCCCTCCCAACACGGCGTGCTCCAACTTGGCATGTGCGCATCTACCCGTCGCACCCACCCACCTGAGCACTGCGTCCATACGACTTCACACGACACATGTGTGTCTTCCACAGTAGTGCTACTCATTTGCGTTGACATCCAATACCAGTGGACTACATGGTCATGTCACGACTGCCGTGTACTTCACATACTCTCATCCTCTCTCATTCGTACTTGTGAAATGAGTCAGCGGAGACAGTTCTGGTTTCAAACATTATATTGAGTCTTCTGTCCTCTGTGATGCAGTATAGTGGACACTACTGGCAGCGGAATACATATTGAGGATATACTGAGCATGATTACAAATGGGATAGGGTGTGGGGTTACATCTGCTTGGCCAAGGCTGTGCTAATGTACATTTACGTATAGCTGCGGAGCTGCGGACTTTGACACAGACGGTATACATGTAGCCTACCAGACCGCTCGGCATCATGGGCACAGTCCATCTCAGTTCCATGTGACAGGTTTGCTGCGGTTGTTCCTCATGCACGCGTGCATGTGAGATGACATCAGGGCATGTGCTTGCGTGCATGCAGCGGCGTGCCACTTGTTGTTGCACTGTGGTGGTTACTGGACATGTCACAGTCACTGGGGTCGTGTTGTTGTTGTATGCACTTGTCGTCCATGCAAAGGTCCTGGTATGGGATTCCCGGGGCGGGGGTGGGAGGGGTGCAGCACCCACAGACTCCAGGCGACCTATTCATGTCCACTGAGCGGTGTGTGTGTCCATGTGCGCTGGATCCATGTCGTGTCCTGGTTGTTCGTGCAGTTCCGTCCATGTGGGTGCGATGCACAGAGCCCATGCCACTGCCTCCCACGATGCATGCGGTGTTCCTGGATGTGATGGGGAACAGTGTGCATGTCCCGGTCATATCCGATGTCATGGCGATGTCGTTGATGGTGTGGTTACAGTTGCCGGTCGTTTGGTATGGCTGTTGTGGTGGTGACTGGCCAGTCCGTGCGGAAGCTGAGCATGGGTGCGGGGTTGGACTTCATAGGTCACTCGGGGAACCTGCGTTGTGGTCCGACGTATTTACAGGTTGTCAGGTATGCGATGCCGTCCAGCAGGGCTTCCATGTCATTGGTGGTGTACATGTTTGCCAGCCAATGAAGCGGATGGTGGCTGTCAAGGTGTTGTTCGTAGGTTGTCCCTTGGAGGACCATGATGGGGCATGCTGGGTGACATTCGATGTAGCTGTTCTCGATGATCCGTCGTGTGGAGGCACAGTGGTTCCATTTCAGTGCGCGTGCGATGTTGGCCACATACGCCATGCCCCCATAGGCAGAGCAGGCCCTGTCGTGTGCGTCCAGAGGGAGGAGTAGTGGTAGCAGGTCCGCCTTCAGACATGCCGGGTTGGAGAGGCATATCTCGACGGGATGCTGGTAGGGACACCTCCGACAGTAGAAGACGGGCATGACGCAGCTGAACAATGTGATGCGGTAAGTCAGTCGGTAACTTACGTTCAGCAGGGACAGGAGATCGCATCCCAATGTATGTATCGTGCTGGTTTGGTACAGCTTGAGCTCTTCGGCGTAGTTGGGTAGGTGTGTTGCGGTTGCCATTTCGCAGCGGTGCGTTGTGGTGGCGTGCTCCGGCTGTGTGTGCAGTCTGCAATGTGCACACTCCGGGGTTGCTGTGAGCTCTGTGTAGTCGTGGGGAGACAGGACTTGTGTTCTGTTGGCTTGTTTGGAGGACACGGGCCCTCTTCCCACATGCTTCTCAGACAGTTCAAGGTCAGTGCTGTGTGACTCCTTCCAATTAACTTGCATGTGGCCGACATGGGGGAGTGTTTTCTTCTTTCTTCCCCGTCCGTTGTGTGCTTCTGTGATATGCGCTATCTGCCGTGTGGTCGGTCTCCTCGGCATGCCTGTGTTGGTCTATTCTTGGACAATGGGTGTATTCACCGGCTTCTGTCGTAGGGCTGTGGTTTCGGTGTTGGAATGGAAGGTCATTCAGTGCTGTCTGCTCTCCCTTGTGTGGGCGGCAGCCTGCCTTTCCGCTCTGCGTTGGGCCTTGTGTGTGGATGTAATTCTTGGGCCACCTGTTGTCGGTCACCGGGCTCTTTGGTGTTCCGTTTCATGTGTCTTGTTCATATGTGCAGGGTGGTATGGGTTTTTCAGTGTGGTACTGGCGTTCCTCTTCCCGAAGGGGCCCTGCTTCTCCTAGTTGGTGTTGCCGCCGCTGTGTGCTTCGCCATGTTTGTTACACTGGGGTGTGTCCTGCTGTTGCGTGACTTCACTGACATGTGTGCGTCGGTTGTGTGGCGTTGGGTGTTGTCCGTGAATTGGGCGTTGGGGACATGTCTGTGGCAGGCCTGTCACGTGTCATGTGCGTTCGGGGTGGGGCTGGTGTGTGTGCTGCTTGGTTGTGTCCCTGTGTCTGTGTGCGACGCATGCATGGCGCTGCGGTTGGCCTCTGCGTTGTGCGCATGTGTGGCGGCGTCATCGGCGCTTTGGGGCCGTGACGGGGTGGTTGGTTCCTAGTCCCAGGTGGTGTGTACACATGTGTTCCGCGATGTTAGGATTTGGCCTGTGTGTCATATGTGGATGCAATGGTGGATGTGTAGTGTGCACGCGCTGGTGGGGGGTTGTCCGCTTTTTCCGCCCTTGCACTGTGTGCGCTGTTTGCGTGCACTTGTTGTGTGTGTGCCTACCTGCGTCTCCGCGGTACGTTGCGTCCTTGGTGGTGCATCAGCAGAAGCATGGGAAGGGCCTGCAGTGCTGGATTCATGCCCGGGGTGCCGCTTCTTCGTTGTCCGTGCTCTGCGTCCGTGTTTCCGCCTCTCTTTCACGTGCGGTGTCTCTTTGCCGTGGGAGCCGTTTGTTTGCGGCATCGTAATTTATGCGCCGGGCGGGACGTGTTTCGTCGGACGGTGTGTGTCAGTTGTGCTGCGCCGCTACGTGTGCGGGCGCACTTTGATGGCGGACGGTGTTGCTGGCTTGCCGGCGGTGTTTGGCCTGCTTTTCGCATCGTAATTGGGCGGGCGTGTGGACTGCTGCGTGCCGGCGGTAACTGGTGGTTTTTGCATCCGCCAGCACGGCGGTAGTGCTTCCGCCCGCCATCGTAATGGGCCCCTTAGTTCCTCAACTAAATCAAATGGAATGCGGAACATATTAGGTGGGCTCAATATAACACCAATTGCAACCCCAAATATATACATTTCTCATTCCACCCCCAGTCTCAAATACTCTCTTATCGCACCGTGCTCTCCCCCCCACCATTGCTACAACCATCACCAGCCCTATTGAAGGCTCACTTTCTCAAGTGGGCTTCAATGCCTTTAAGATTAATTACCCCCTAACCTCACCAAAAATGCTGCCAAGAAACTCAAACATAATATAATCAAAAGTCACCCAAAAATGCTTATATCAGATACATATTTCTGTATGTCTAATGGCAACATCGTGAACGACCTTATCTTCTTCACAAACAGAAGGGCCCAATGGAGGAGAACCCTCATCTCCTTCTTCCAGGTCAAGCAGATAAGGAAAACACCTCATGGTCTTAGGCTTACCATTACTTCCTCTCCAATCTTCAAAGCCGACCTCACCATTACCATTTACAACAATGGGATCATACTCACTCAGTCATCGGATCGAAATCTAGAGCAGTTTGACAAACTCTTTATGAAGATTAAAAAATCATTGGCTAACAATACAACTTCCCTGCGACAAGAGCTAGCTCTGGCAACTACAAGGGCACCCCAAAGCTCTGCTCCCAGTCCCCCTTCCGATACTCGTTCCCCCTCGCCCACCAAGCGACCTTCGTCCTTGCCGGGTGGCGGATTGAATGCGCCACCTAGTTCACTGTCAGTAAGCCTGATGCTCTGCATCTCCCCCATCAGGTTGCCCTCCCAAGACATACCTCCCCCCTCTCAGCCATAGCTCTTTCAGCCTGGGCCTCACCCTCTAACCCTTCCTCATTGATTGAACACACAGGACCGACTTCAAGGATACACCCTTATCCTAACACACCTAATCACCATACGAGCATCTCCACTACACCACACCACTTACCCTCTAACAACCTTCCCTTCCCTGCCACTCCTTCCAATCAAGCAGGGCCCATATAAGTTTTTAATGATGCATCCCCTCCCCTGGACCCTCGCATCCACATCTTACCTCATACGACTATCACTGGTGTTCCCCCCCACCCCACAGGACCCCTCCCCTCAGCTCCTTTCCTTAAACCAACACTCAGACTTGATGGCACGTCTGGACAAGCTATCTCTCCAAGTGAACCTTCTCACTCAAGAAGTCCATGAACTGTTAGCCCTCTCGCTTAACCATCTGCCCCTGCTCAATTCTCTGAGCTCCTCAAGAAAAATATCCACAGTCCCCGCCAGAGCACCCTCGGGCCTGGGCCAGCACACCTCTCATCCTATTTCCAGAACCCTACCCCTCCCTAACCACCCCTCTCATCCTAAAAGAACGATGGTCGAACTTGTGTCCACTGAGATTGAGGAACTACTCCTCTCTTACTCAACCACTCTAGAAATAGACAAGGTCCCTATGACCCAAATTCAAACCATTCTTGCCAACCTACAGAAGGAACCCTCGAACAAACACAGAGGGGTCGATTCCGATTCGGGCCGGAAATTTCTCCGACCGAGCCGGACCCGGAGAGATTTCCGACCGAATCGGACCCGTGCAGTCCGACCGAACGAGTACGATGCGTCCGTATGCTATCGGACTCGAGTCGGTCGGACTCCCATTGAAGTCAATGGGAGCCGGTCGTACAACGCGTACGCGGGCTCCCATTGACTCAATGGGTGCGAGTCGGACAAGTGCGCCCCTACAGCGGGTACGCGGCGAAGCGATTCGCGCCGTACACGCACAGGTAGGGGGGACCCATGGGTCCCCCTGTGTGCGATCCGCGCGGCTACGCGCACAGGGGGTCCGACACGGACCCCCAAAGTACGGCTCCGACAGCTCTTTCGAGCCGGAGTGCGCGGCTCGGTCGGACTGCTCGCGGCGCGCATCGTACTTACCCGGCCGGGGAACGTCTCCATTGCGCGGTGCGAGTCGAGTCCGAGCGAGTCGGTCGGTGTGGTTCGAGCCGGGAACGAGTCGGTCGGAGCGGTCGGGACGCCCGGACGAGTTGGTCGGCGAATTCGCATCGTACTCGCTCGGCCGGACAAGCGTACGATTCGGTCGGGAAACAGGGCTCCGGATCGGATCCGGTAAAGCCGAATCCGATTCGGAGCCCTACCGGCCGAGATCGGAATCGGCCCCAGAGTCGTAAATAGCAACAACCTCAAGCAAGTGAATATCGCCCAGACTCCTACATCACACACACCCATAAGACTGATATGTGCATTACTCAATTGTAGATCAGCTAACAAACATGCCTCAGAGAGCTTCGATCTCATCCAAAACAATGAGCTAGATATCATCATCCTCACGGAAACATGGTTAAATCTTTTCTCCACCCCCATTCTAGATCTCCTAGTGCCCCCTAGTCACGACATAATCCGTCTAGACAGAACAACGAAACTGGGCGGTGGATTAGCTTGCATATACCGGAACACACTATCTGTCTCCCACATGGAGACCCCCTCCTCACCTTTAGTTGAATACCTTTGTCTCAACATCTCTAGTAACCACATCTCGGTTTGCAAACTTCACACTTTCTAACACCCTCCTGGCGATAACTTCCTCTTCACTGAACACCTAATGGAAATTATATCTTCCAATGATGACCCATCAGTATCCCAAATATACCTTGGTGATTTCAACCTCCACTGGTCCAAACCCAATGACCAAGCGGTGAGCTGCCTTAATGCCTTCCTATCTGACTTGGACCTTATCCAATTCTGTGATCGGCCAACTCACAACAAAGGAGAAATTCTGCACCTCATTATTTCAAAAGTCAATGTCATCACATTGGAGGGCTTTACCCCGTGTGATTGGTCCGACCATTACAGCATCCTATTCTTTATCAACAGGGAGGTGATACGGAAAATGGTCCAACCAAAGAAAATTAAACAGTGGAAAAGAGACCTCAGGAATATTAACACGGACGGTCTAGCTATCGACTGTAAAAATGCCTTGTATCCCCAAACTGACATGTCTGATGTACATGATCTCACTGTTTTCTATAACTCCACTATCTCCGATATCATGGACTCAATAGCGCCTCTACAGCAAAAAAATGCCTCCTCCAAAATCTCCAAACCATGGTTCAACGGCAACCTAAACTCTGAACGCCGCAATCTAAAGGCTGCGGAACGTCTATGGAGATCCAAACCCTCCATCTATCATCTAAAAGTCCTTAGATCGGTTAGGAGTTATTACAATAAAAAAATCAAGATGACTAAGGCCGATTACTTCAGCGTCCAACTCACTCAAGCCTCAAATCGTCCCCAAAAACTTTTCGAAATTGTCAAACAGCAATCAGCTATAGCACCCAAGCACTTCGAATCAACAGCCAACTCACCCTTCTGCAACGATCTGGCTATCTTCTTCACGGAAAAAACTAAGCTCATCTGTCTTGAGCTTGAATCTAAGAGGGCCCTACTTACACCATCGGTGAGTGCGGCTGACCATGCCCTCTCTGAGAGTCTAAAGCCACTTAGTATTAGCACCAAGAACATGGCCACCTGGAGCTCCTTCTCCCCCTCAGTGAAAACGACATTTACAAAACTCTGCTGAACATTAACCCCTCTAATCACTTTAGCGACCCTTTACCCTCATCTGTCTTCAAAGAAATCATGGGTGCCCTTATCCCCCTTTGGACAAAGATTGTCAACGCCTCCTTATCTCAAGGCAAGATCCCAGAATGTCTAAAAGCAGCTCAGGTCTCACCCATTCTCAAAAAACCTGATGCGGACAGATCTGACCTCAACAACTTTCGTCCCATCTCCAACATCCCTACTCTGGTTAAGCTCCTTGAAAAATGCGTCCAATCGCAACACTGCTCGCACATTGAGACTTTCAATCTCTTGGATCTGCATCAATCTGGTTTAGGAGCGGTCATAGTACTGAATCCGCGCTCCTTCACATCATGGACAACATCCTAAAGTTGTTAGACCATAACGAATCCTGCCTACTAATCCTCCTTGATCTTTCTTCTGCATTTGACACGGTTAATCACGATATCCTCTTAAACATTCTGGAACACAGGATGGGCCTTTCCAGTCGGGTACCGCAATAGTTTGCTTCCTTCCTTCACAATAGATCCCTAAGAGTGAAGGTGAACCATACGCTATCCCAAACATCCACAGTCTCCATTGGGGTCCCGCAAGGGTCGGCACTCTCTCCCATACTCTTTAATATTTTCCTGGAACCACTAGTGAGCGCTCTTAAATCCATGAACATTCTTTTCCATATGTACGTGGATGATATGCAACTCTACCTGAAAATCAACTCGTCTGAAGACCTCATCTCACTCAACTCCTCCCTGAGGATTACCCAAAACTGGCTAACTGAGAACCATCTCCTGCTCAACACCGCCAAAACTGAATTCCTTCTCATATCCCCTCCTAAACACACCCCCAAGATTGACCTCTGGATGAAGCACCTCACCACCTTCAACTGCTCCCCTATTATCATCGATTCAGCTAAATCTCTCGGAATCACCCTAGACTCACACCTGAACATGAAGAAAAACATTAGTATGATGTGTAAGGGCGCAAACTACCAAATGAGGCATCATAGAAATCTAAAACCATTCCTCCCTCAAGAGGATCTCAAGATGGTGGTTTAAGCGCTTGTCCTGCCGAGACTAGACTATGGTAGCGCAATGTTGTGTGGCCTCCCCAAACATACCTTGGCCCCACTCAGGGCGTCATTGAATGCAGCTGCCAGACTGATCACTGACACAAAAAGAACTGATCACATCTCCCCAGTTCTAAGATCTCTAAAGTGGTTACCCTACGAAGCAAGAATTCAACTAAAGATTGCCTATCTAACGCACAAACCCCTCCACCTCAAAACACCTGGATACCTGGCTCAAAAACTAGAACTATCAGGGGGGGGGGAGTGGGGGCAGACCATCAAGAAGTGCTAGCTCTCTATTACTGAAACCCCAGACCTTTCGCAAAAAAAGAACAAGACTCCAAGCCTTCTCTGGCTCGGCACCGAAGATCTGGAACTCGCTCCCTCTGGAAATACGCAGAATTCCTTATACAGCTGCTTTCAAACATGAAGTAAAAACACTCCTAATGGACAGCTTCCTGCCGTAAATAACCATCGGTAGTCTGTTTTCTTCAAAACTTGTATTACCCAGTACTGTCGACCTTATTGTACCAAGAAATTTCTTGTGTGCTTCCTTGTACATTTTATTAGCTTATCTTGTTATCCTCTACTATTGCCTTACAATGTTCCCTTTTTACCTTGTTACCTCTCCCATTACTGTGAAGCGCTCTGATACACCTCGGGGTCTTGTTCGCGCTATACAAAACTTTTTCAAATAAATAAAATAAAAATTACTGGGGGTTAAATATACTATGATGTCATTTTATATTTAAACGTAAACAAAATTTACATCTTGCAAAACTCGCATGTAGGGATGGTATGCAAGGGAACTAGGAAATATGAGTGGTGAACTTTATTAATACCAGGGTATTAATTGTATTCCCTGTGTATTAATAAGCTTTAAACTGTATTTTTAATTTTAAATATGTTTTTTTACACTCACCATTAGGGACGGAATGCAATGAAAATAGGGGCAATGGTGAAGCAGTGTATTAATACCAAGGTATTAATTAAAAAAACTGAGTTTAAATATTACTAGGTGTTTAAGTGTATTTAATTAGCTTTTATCATTAAAACTTAAATAATTTTACAAAAGTACTTTACACTCACCTTTAGGTACTGGATGCAGGGGATATAGGGGTAATGGGTGGGGTAGTGTACTAATACCCAGGCATTTATTTTAAAAACCTGTGTATTAATTTTTGGGATATATCTAAATGAAATATTATATATAAATATTGCTGTAAACTGCTCCAAAAATCATCTTTATGGACGGGTTGTAAGGCATAAAGGGGTAATGGACGGGAAGTGTATTAATACCAAGGTATACATTTTATTAACAGAGAATTTATTAGTAGGGGTTAACATTTACTTACATTTAATTTTATCATTAAACTTACATTTTTTAAAAATTAACTGTAGCACTCACCTTTAGTGATGGGATGTAAGGAATATTGGAGTAATGGGGAAGGGAATTAATTGTAATAACTGTGCAATCATTTTTGGAAATTAAAATATGTTTTAATGTAATACATATACAAATATTTTTTGAACCAGCTCCAACACTCACCATTAGGGATCTGATGTAAGGTATATATGGGTAATGGTGGTGTGATGGATTAATACCCAGGTATTAATTGTAAAACCAGTGTATCAATTACCAGGCGTTAACAAGGGTTTACATTTAATTTAAACATTAAAATTAAATATTTTTTAAACCACTATACTCACCATTAGGGAAGGGGTGCAAGGTATATAGGGGTAATGAATGGGGAAGTGGATTAATAAGCAGGTATTAATTTTAGTTCCAGTTTATTAATTTTTTGGAAATAAAATATATTTAAATGTAATATTATATATAAATGTACATATTCTTGAAACCTGTTCCAACACTCACCTTTAGGGATGGGATGTATGGTGTATCTCGGTAATGGGTGGGACAGCATTAATAACCAGGTATTTATTTTGATACCCAAGTATTAATTACGAGCTGTTGAAATATATTTAAATATACTGTTATCATTGAACTTAAATAATTTTTAAAAGAGCAGCTACACTTGCCTTTATGACAAGCTGCAAGGACTATAGGGGCAATGGGTGGGGGAGTGTATTAATATCCTGGTATTAATTTTAATAACTGTATTTATTTTTGGAAATGAAAACATATTTAAATGTAATATATATAAATATTTTTTTAACTGCTCCAACACACCTTTAGGGATGGGATGTAAGACACATGGGGTAATTGATGGGGAAGTGCACTGATACTCGGGTATTAATTTTAATACCTGCATATTCATTTTTCATCACATCCCTTCAGGGATGTGATGTAGGGCATATAGAGGTGATGGGTGGGGTAATGTAGTAATACCCAGGAATTAATCTTAACACCTTATTATTTTTTAGTAGGTGCTACATTTAATTTTATCAGTAAACTGAAATAATTTTTAAAAGAACTGCTACACTCACCTTTAGTGACAGAATGCACGGGATACAGGGGTAATGGATGGGGTAGTGCATTAATACAGAGGCATTGATTTTAATCGATTTTGCCGAAATGTATTTAAATTTAATTTTATCTTTAAACTTAAATATATTTTTGAACTAATGTAACATTCACCTTTAGGGATGGGAAACAAGGGAAAAGGGGTACAGGGTGGGGAAGATGTTTATTAATACACAAGTTATTTTTAATATCTGTGTACTAATTAATAGGCTTTTTACTGTAGTTTTAAATTTAAAATAATTATAAAACGTACATTTTCTTAAACCCAGCTGTAATACCCTTAGGGACAGAGTGCAAGGAATATAAGGGTAATGGGAGGTGGAATTGTATTAATTTCCGAGGTATTACTTTTAATACCCAAGTACTAATTACCAGGAGCCTCATTCCGATCTCGGTCGGAGGCTTTCCTACCGAAATAGTCAGTTTCAATTCCGACAGCCTAATTACAATGGAGGCAGTCTATTTTGAAATGGGCCGGACATTCCGGCTGGCTTCCGACGGGCTCAAGGAGGCAGTCGGAACCGGCATGTAATCCATATGGATGGCGTTTTATGCCGTCTGGATTACAATGTCTGCTTCCAGCAGAGTTTCCTAGCAGGGCGCCCCTTCAGCTAGCGGCCTCCGGGTAGGGGCAGAGGGGGCACCTATGGTTCCGCCCTGTTGATCCCTGCCATGTTGGCAAGCATCGTGAGGTGCCTGCCACATGGTGCAGGGATGAACACAAACTCTCTTTTTATGTATGGGGGCTTGTGCTGCCGCCGGTTTCAGACTGCAGCTCAAGCTCCCATACAGAAAAGGGAGCTTGAGACCTCACCATGTGTATTTGCATTATAATTAAGCAGTCAGGACCGCCGACCAGAGGTCAGTCGGACACGCATACGCGACGGTGTGTCCGCCCGACAACGTAATAAGCCCCTTGATGTTTAAATAATTGAAATTTTATCATTAAACTTAAATAATGTTTAAAAGTACTGCTACACTTACCTTTAGTGACAGGATATTGGGGTAATGGATGGGGGAAGTGTATTTATACCCAGGCATTCATTTTCAAACCAGATATTTTAATTACTAGATGCTGAAATGTATTTACATTTAATTTTATCTTTAAACTTAAATATATTTATGACCTGATATAACAATCACCTTTAGGGATGGGATAAAAGGGAATATGGGAAAAGGGTAGGGATGTGTATTAATTTTAATATCTTTGTATTTATTTAATATGCGTTTAAATGTAATTTTTAATGAAAAATATTAAATTTACATTTTTTAAACCCACCTGTAATACCTTTTGGGACGGAATGCAAGGAATATAGAGGTAATGGGAGGGGAAGTGCATTAATACCTAGGTATCACTTTTAATACCAGTACTAATTACTAGGGGGTCGATTACGATTACGTTTGGAAGGGCTTTGAATCAGATTCGGGTTTGCCGAATTTGATTCGGAACCCTTGTTTCCGACCGAATCGTACACATTTCCCAACGACCGATTACGATGTCCAGAAACCATTCGGGCTGTACGAATCCGTTCCGAAAGGCAATAGTCTTTCATTGCCGAATCGTACAGCTCTATGGACACGGTTTCCGAGCGAGCGATTACGATGACCGATTCGGACAGCCGTTCCGATTCGGTCTGCCCGAAACGAAACAGCTATTGGAATCTTTCTTTGGGGGCTCGTTGCAGGCCCCCATTCACCCTGAGGCCTCCAGTTGGGGCCCGTGGGGGTACCCAAGGGACCCCTCTTTCCAACCATGCACAATGTGGCATGTACCATGGGGTTACCCGACACAGGATGCAACATTTTCCCCTCCCACCCCTTTTTTCAATGGGAGCCTGTGTTCTCGTTCAGAACACAGGCTCCCATTGAAGTCAATGTGAATCAGACCGAATCGTATCCGGAAGCATCCGGATGCATCTTAATCGATCAGTCGTACTCGCAGAACCTGATTAGTTCTGAAACTATTCCGAAACCGATTCGTTCGGAAGTGTTTCCTAACGAGATCATAATCGGCCCCTAGGTGTTTAAATATATTTAAATTTAATGTTATCATTAAACTTAAATAATGTTTACAAGTACTGCTCGAATCACCTTTAGAGACAGGATGCAAGGGATAAGGGGTAATGGGCGGGGTAGTCTATTAATACCCAGGTAATAATTTTAATACCAGAGTATTAATTTTTGCAAACTAACTGAGATTTATTATACGGTAGCAAAATAAATAAAACTGTGAGATTTTAAAAGAGACATATTTCAATTTTAAACCACAATTATGAATAAATAATAATTACAGTAATACACTTTATTTTAGAGTAAGCTGCAGGAAACAAATAAACACTATGTTTTATCATTTTAAAATGTATTTGCAAATAGTTGAAAAATTGACCATTTGCAAAAATAGAAATATATACTTTAAAAAAAAAAAAAAAGATTTTATTGCAATAAATAACATTTTCCCAACAAAATGGTTGAAAGTAGTTTCCTATGCTTTTACATTAGTTTCAACTGTGAAAACTGTCCTTTTTTCTGTTGGTATGCAATGCCAGACTCTCTTTCTTAATGATGACGAGGAAATGGACCTTGTTCTTGCACATACATAATGATACACCAAAGACCGTATAAAGCAAAACCACAATAATTCACTTTCAAATGTTTACTGTAATCCTTTTACTCTTGTACAAAACGTGTGGTACAATTGGTAGATAAATATGAAATAAAACTTTTACTAATGAAACCAGAACAAGGAGCACCACAAATATTTATATTATTGTAAAAACATTAAGATACTAGCTCCTACGGATCATAATAATCATATTCGGTCCACTGAGAGGATAATGGGGTTCTACCGCTGCATTTAATACTCAAAATATTATTAATAACTACATTGAAAGCCTTATTCCTCTAGTAAGGTTGCCTCTTATGTTTGAATGCATTGTAAATGTATCCATCTGAAGAATTCACTAAATAGGGGTTGATTATGAATTCGGTCGGCAAGGCTCCGAATCGTACTCAGGTCTGCTGAATCCGATTCGGAACCCGTCTTTATGAAGGAGTGATTAAGATGTTTGGAAAGCGTTCTGACTTTCCGAGTCGGTTCCGAATGGCATGCGGAGGAACAGACTCGTTCGGAGCCGACTCGTACAGGTCAACAGTGCGCGTTTCAGACCGAGCGACTACGTTGTCAGATTCGGACAGCCTTTCCAAATTGGCTGTTCCGGCATGGATCAGCTGTCGGAATCTGACTTTGGGGCCCGTAGCAGGCCCCCCTTCACCCGCAGCTTTCTGAAATGGGGCCTGTGGGGGTACCCAAGGGACCCCTCTTTGCAACCATGCACAGTGTGGCAGGCACCATAGGGTGCCCGCCACAGGGTGCCCGATTTTCCCTACCCACCCCTTTCTTCAATGGGAGCCTGTGTATTCGGTCGGAAATCCGGCTCCCATTGAAGTCAATAAGAGTCCGACCGAATCTTATTCAGAACAATCGTAATCGATCGGTCGAACTCCCCGAATCTGATTTGGTCGGAAACTATTCCGAGACCGATTCGGTGGGAATGCTTTCCGGACTACATCGTAATCGACCCCATAGTACCTGTTGGAAAAGGGAACAAATTAAAAAAATATGTTAGCCAGTTTGCTTAGTATGCAGAACAATAGGTTTAGCTTTGCTAACTTAGGGGCTCATTACGATGGCGGAACGATCGCCACCGCCGGGCCGGCGGTGGCGATCGTTCCGCCATGACAATGAGATTTACCCACCTCCATATTAGGATGGCGGTGGGTATCGCGGCGGACGCAAAGTCCATCCACCGCTTTTCTGCCGGTGGCAATCGCAGCGATTGCCTGGCGGGCGGAGCAGGGCCACTAATATGGTGGCGGTGCCTAGCAGGCACCACCCGCCATATTGGGATGTGCCCTGGAAGAGGCCTTTCCATGGCGGTGCTGCCGCCATGGAAAGGCTGGCGGGGATTGGTTTTGAGGGCCTGTTGTGGGCCCCCTCAGTGTGTGGGGAGGGTATAGGTGCACTGTGGGGTACCCATGGTACCCCCTACATTCCCATGCACAAGGTGGCAGGCACCACGAATGCACATCGAGGCATTTTGGCATTGCGAACGGTGCTGCAGCCAGCAGCACCGCCCGCAATGTTAAGAGGCCAGGATGCAGCCGCCATACTGCCGGGCGCATCCTAATTGGGCTGGTGGGCCTGCCACACATCTGGCAGGCGGTCCCATCACCGCTATAATGGCGGGCCGACTGATGTCCGCCCGCCATCATAATGAGCCCCTTAGTCATGTTTAGCAGGTTTTAAAAAAATGTCTGTAGGAAACGGCCCTTTTGGACATGGTTAGCCCCATGATTTGCCTGGTATCTGATGCAACTTTAACTGAAGAGCACTGGGTTCTGCCTAAACAGGTCCCCATGTGCCAGTGTTATTTCCCCAAAAAAAGGTAAATACCTAATTGTTCCACAATTGGCAAGGCCCTTAACACCTCTGTAAGTCCCTAGTAAGTGGTAACCCATGGTACCTACGGCAGGGGTAATAAGGAGGGACCCTTAGAGCTGCAGCATGTATTGTGCCGCTTTGAGGTTACCCAGCACCAGACCCACCCAGACTGCCATTGCATGCTGTGTGAAATGGTGCACTCCAAAACGAAAACCCTGTGTGCCATATCCCCCAACGCTTCATGGTAATATTTGTAAGACACCCCTACAGCAGGCCTTACAGATCTAAGGCAGGGTATATTATATTCCATGTGAGGCCATTTCAGCATGAGCAGATGTGCCCCTGAGCTTTCCAGTTCAATTACTGCCAGTACAAGTGAACAGGGATCTGCAGTTGAGTAACACGCATTTAAGGTTAATTATGGATACAGTTGTGGATGGATGAGATATGGGGATTGGTTTAAGGTTGGACTTAGTAATGGGCCTTAAAATGTGATGATGATGATATCAATGTGGATGAGTGATGATTGTCTGGGTTTTTTCCACAGGCATAGTGTGTTTCATGGGTGCGTGGTTGTAGGAGGCAAGAAGGGAGAGGATATCGTTGTTTGATAAATGGCTAGCTACTCACTTCGGTCGGAAGGAGAGGTCTAGATTTAGGGGTCGATTCTGATGTCGGCCGGAAGCGCACCTAACAGTATTCGTCCGGAAAAAATACCAGCCGAACGCGTGTTTTCCGACCGACTCGAACACTCTACCGAACGAACAAGTACGATGCGCATAACAGCCCAGATTCCGAGCGAGCCGTACTCACCCATTCCAGCTCCTGTTCCCCGCCCAAGCCGGATCCGTAAACGCCGAATCGAGTCGCACGGAACCAAATACACAGCACCTTCCGGCCGGACTAGTACGATGCGTCTTCCGTACGTGCCGAACTCGTCGCTACGTCCGGCACGTATGAGCATCCGGGAGAGCTGCACATAAGCTCCGATTCGCGCCACAAGACGATCCACGGCGACGAGACGAACAAGCCAGCGACGAGTACGAGTCGAAGCCACGAGAAAGACGAACGAGACGAACCAACCATGAATCCCATCGCGCGCAGGTCCTACCAATACTCTACATCTATTACCGGGACCGGTACGGACGCGTACGGCGCAGACGGTAAGTCAAACACCCACAACACAAACAAACGACACGTACCCGAAATATGTCACACACACATAGGGATGCACAAATGATGTACACTAGCAACAGCAGAACCATAGGGGCGGGATGGCCATCACCAATGCCATACACACCCATAGGGGGATGGATGCCTGCCACTACTACCATCCCCACCCATAGGGGGATGGATGCCTACCACTACTACCATCCCCACTCATGGGGGGCTGGATGCCTGTCACTACTGCCATCCCCACTCATGGGGGGCTGGATGCCTACCACCACTACCATCCCCACTCATGGGGGGCTGGATGCCTACCACTACTACCATCCCCACTCATGGGGGCTGGATGCCTACCACTACTACCATCCCCACTCATGGGGGGCTGGATGCCTGCTACTACTGCCATCCCCACCCCTAGGGGGATGGATGCCTACCACTAACACCACCCCCACTCAGGGTGGGCTGGATGCCTATCACTACTACCATCCCCACTCATGGGGGGCTGGATGCCTACCACTACTACCATCCCCACTCATGGGGGGCTGGATGCCTGCCACTACTGCCATCCCCACCCATAGGGGGATGGATGCCTACCACTAACACCACCCATACTCAGGGTGGGCTGGATGCCTGTCACTACTACCATCCCCACTCATGGGGGTCTGGATGCCTACCACTACTATCATCCCCACTCATGGGGGGCTGGATGCCTGCCACTACTGCCATCCCCACCCATAGGGGGATGGATGCCTACCACTAACACCACCCCCACTCAGGGTGGGCTGGATGCCTACCACTACTACCATCCCCACTCATGGGGGGCTGGATGCCTGCCACTCCTGCCATCCCCACCCATAGGGGGATGGATGCCTACCACTAACACCACCCCCACTCAGGGTGGGCTGGATGCCTACCACTACTACCATCCCCACTCATGGGGGGCTGGATGCCTACCACTACTACCATCCCCACTCATGGGGGGCTGGATGCCTGCCACTACTGCCATCCCCACCCATAGGGGGATGGATGCCTACCACTAACACCACCCCTACTCAGGGTGGGCTGGATGCCTGTCACTACTGCCATCCTCACCCATAGGGGGCTGGATGGCTGTCACTACTACCATCCCCACTCATGGGGGTCTGGATGCCTACCACTACTACCATCCCCACTCATGGGGGGCTGGATGCCTGCCACTACTGCCATCCCCACCCATAGGGGGATGGATGCCTACCACTAACACCACCCCCACTCAGGGTGGGCAGGATGCCTGCCACTACAACCACCCCTACTCATAGGACAGGTAATGCATGACACAACTAGCATACTCCCACATAAGGACTGTCTGTAAATTACATCCCACCCCCAACACCATGACAAGCGTGTGTGGTCTGTGTCAAATGCATACAACACTGAACATGACATTGAACATACAATGTGACCCCCTAACACATGTGTCACACATAATTGTGTATGTGGCCTACACAATGCAAGCAGACCATGACCACTGTGGCAATGTGGCCCAAAGCCCCATCACCACAGTGCCCAAAAGGTAAGTGTGTGCTCCATAGCTGAAGCACATTTTGAACAGTGTGGCAATGGGGCCCAAAGCCCCATCACCACAGTGCCCAAAAGGTAATTGTGTGTGCTCCATAGCTGAAGCACATTTTGAACAGTGTGGCAATGGGGCCCAAAGCCACATCACCACAGTGCCCAAAAGGTAAGTGTGTGCCCCATAGCTGAAGCACATTTTGAACAGTGTGGCAATGGGGCCCAAAGCCCCATCACCACAGTGCCCAAAAGGTAAGTGTGTGCTCCATAGCTGAAGCACATTTTGAACAGTGTGGCAATGGGGCCCAAAGCCCCATCACCACAGTGCCCAAAAGGTAAGTGTGTGCCCCATAGCTGAAGCACATTTTGAACAGTGTGGCAATGGGGCCCAAAGCCCCATCACCACAGTGCCCAAAGGCAAGTGTGTGCTCCATAGCTGAAGCACATTTTGAACAGTGTGGCAATGGGGCCCAAAGCCCCATCACCACAGTGCCCAAAAGGTAAGTGTAGTCCTGGTAAAAGCTGCAAAAACAAAACTGCAGGGATTATTCCTGGCCACACAACACCAAACACTACAGTGGCATTGTAGTGCTTGTGTCCCATAGCAACATAGATTGTGTGAGGCAAGCAGTGCAGTGCCAATGACACATCGTTCTGGCCATGTGCACACAAACATCAGCCATGGGGGCCCACATTGTCTACATTCACAAATAACACAATGACAGAAGTGAGCATCATAATGCAGACCCACATATCTGCACCAATGGACACACAAATGTAGATATCCTGTGGAGACTGTAGATGTCAGGTGAACAAATACCATACCATGGCAGCAATGGGACATACTAACCATGATCAATGTGCTGACTGATGACCTAGCAGTCCCAGGGCCAGCAGGGGAAAGCCAACAAACAACATACAGCCAATGGCAAACTAAAGATATGCCAATGCAGTGGTGCAAATGCACAAACACAAACAGGCAGACTCACACTGCATATCATACACAACAGGTGAGGGGGTTGTGTGACAGTGTCCCCAGGCAAACACACAACACATGAGGAGGCCAGATTCACTAATACACAGATGTCAACACAGTCACATACAAAAGTAACTCATGGATTGGATTCCCTATGTGGGCAAACAGGCATTGTGAGATGAGAGGGAGCCCAAATTACACATGTCACACAAGCTTGTAGAAACAGCAACAAACACAGCAAGAGACAGAACCACCACAGCACTCCCCCCAGGGACCACACATTGTGGTGACACTAGCCTGCATGACAATCACACTGTGATGACAAAGGTAGATGTCATCCACACTGTGAACCACAGCCATGTGTCCTGAGCAACAAACTACCATCACACCTATACAAGCACAAAGCACTCAGCATGGCCTGCCAGCCAAGGACAATATGGGGGTAGTGCCCCAGCCGTGCAACAATTCACATTTGCACACACTCAACGCCACACACCTTGAACTCCACCAATGTGCAGCAGTGAAGCTCACATGGACTGCTGACATTGCACATGCACCCATGACAATCCCAGGGGTGGTGGGGGGAAATAAGGTGCAGAAACCCATCACACATGGCCAGTCAACAATTCTTGTGAATGTCTGACACACTGCACAGTATGCCGTACATGGGCATGACGTGAAATCCACCACAATCAATGGGATCCTGGCCATAGTCACACACCAATGAAGAAGCCAAGCTGACCCACAAAGGACACACATAGACAACTTCCAACATTGCAGCTCTGACCCTGAGGAGTGGCAGCAGTCACACACACAACGTGTCACAATCACTGAAAGCATGCACAAACTGAAAATCACATTACTCGTGTAACCAACAAGTGCCAAGAGGAATCCTGACTGTGTCCCATCTGCGTTTGCCCACATCCCCAGCCCTGACAACAAAGACAACTAGGGATGACAACCTCATGAACATTAGTTTGCCATGCACCCACATCCCGGAGAAACCAGGTCCAAGATGCTGGATGAACACAGAACAACTCAGCAAGCATCACAAACAGGAACATCCGTAGGGACACAGCCTGTGTAGGAAAAGGAGAAGGGAACACGCACAGACATGCCTACACAACACACAACACGGGCACAGCCTATATCACGGAATCACGCACTGCCATGAGGGCACTCCAGTCCTGTGGAAGGTCAGCTGTGCCAAACCTTGTCTGTGCACGACTCAAACATGTCAGCAGAACACTCGTCAGTGAGTCAACAACTACAACACACTGAAGGCTCTGCTCATATCAGCCTGGGCACGGGAGTGTCACGTCAGTCATCTGCATACACCCAAGACACGTGTCAAGCAACTTGCACTGTGTACACAGATGAGTCCTCCAAATTTGATGTGCTAAACTGCATGTCCATTGGAGACGGGCACACAGTCAGGGTACTAGGAACATTGGACAGTGGTAAGCCCACCAGATGTGCATCAGTGTAGGACAAAGATGATAATCTACAAATACTAAACGTACATCCCTGTGTCAAATGCTGAACATTACACCCTCAGACTGCAGCAAAGGATGCCATAGATCCAGACTAGATTAGGACACATATCCCATGGACCACATGGAGCCCATCACAGCAAAACTTCATTTACCTGATCTGAACACTATTACAACAGCAAATGCATGATTCTACACATCTACATCGTGTACCTCCAAAGATTAACCACAAGTAAACAAAAAGAGGCTTTATTCAGCAAGTGTGCAACTCAAATCAAAAGTCCAAAATAAACTAAGGCCAATGGCCAGTCCAAATATACAGTCCCAACAGGGTGATGTGAGACAACTTGTCAACAATTGCTTGCCTGCACAGGTACGGACAGGGGACATCCCCCTTGGAGGGGCATACGAGGGGCAGGCCAGGCACCGCAGGGACAGGATCAGGGGATGCCAGAAGGAGGCAGTGAAGGGGATGTGGGTGCAGGAGTGTCACCGGCAACTGCAGTGGATGTGTCTGACTCAGGGGGGGCCGGCACCACTGTGGTACACAAGTCAGTTGGTGTGGGTGCTGCAACCACTGCAGTGGGCTGGACTGATGTAGTGGACTGGGTACCCACTGCAGTGCCCGAGTCAGACGTGGTGGTTGTGGACTCCACTGCAGTGCATGACTCCAAGGGAGTGGAAGGGTGGGCAGATGAGGTGGGCAGGACAGAGGGGGGACCCGGTCTCCACAACAGTGCCACTAACAGGCAGAGCGTCTGGGTTGGGGGTGGAAGAGCAAGTGGCAGGGGGAGGGCCTAAGCAGTCTGGGGATGCGGTATCGGTGTGTGGGGGAACCTGGGGCAGGGTGTGGCGGGGGAACCTGTGCAGTGGTGGACTGGGGGATGGAGGAGAGAGACTGGGCGGTGGAGCTGCGTGGTGGTGGTGGTGGGGTCTTGCTCTTCCTGGTCCGGGGGGACTTCCTAATGGGGTCCTGTGTCTGCCTGCGCCTGGGGGAGGGTGGCCGGGGGCGAGGGGCACTCCGCTATGTGTGGGTGGACTTCCTCTTCCCCCGGTATGCTGGATCAGCAGGATTGGAGGGGAAGAGGCCAAGGTCACACAGGAAGATCTGCTGTGTAGGTGTGGTAGCAGGCGAGTCAAGGGAAGGGGTCTTGGAGGGGAGGATTTGGAGGACTGCGGAGTTAATGTGGATGCCTGTGTGTGTGTGTGTTCACCATCCCCTGTGTCTGTGGTATCAGTCCCCTGAGGATGCTTGTGTGCACGTCTTGCCTTTCTCTTGGGTGTGTCTGTGCTGCTCGTGTCTGTGTGTTTGGGTGACTGTGCAGGTGTGCATGTGCTTTGGACAGGTAGGGGGCAGGAAGTGTGGATGGGGCAGAGGTGGGAGGGGTGAGGGACTGTTGGAGGAGGGACACTGCTGCCGTCAGGGAGAAGTCCATGGACTTATTGCTCCTCTGTAGGGCAGACATACCCGTCAAGATGCCCTCCATGAATGACACCAGCTGTGTCAACAGAGTGGTGTGTGCATGGAGAACACTCAGCATTGCTGTCTGCCCTACATGGAGCTGCCGAAGGAGGTACACAGACTCCTCACTCAGGGCAGCAGGGGACACAGGGGCAGGGGGTGCGGTGCCTGGCACGAAGGAGACACGCTCCCGAGTACGGGAGCCTCCACGGACCGCAGGAATGGGAGCCAATGGGAGGGCGGTGGTGGTGGTGGGGCCAGACAGACTAGCTGGCCTTTGGTGGCTGCTGAGACCCGCCTTCACAAGGGAGTCATCCTCCGAGCTGCTGTGGTCCTCAGCTGAGGTGGATGGTGCTGAGGACTCCTCGGTGTGGCTCCCCTCGCCCTCCATGCCACTGGGTCCCTCTGACCACTCGTCCGATGCTGACCCAGTCTGGCTCCGCTGCTCCTCCTGGTCCGTGGAGCTGTCCCCTCCTGTGGCCGTGGATGTATCTGCAAACAATTAGGGAAACAGACAAACATCAGTCATCTGCACTGACCGCACACACCACAGTAAGTACAGCACATTACAGAGCAAGCCCTGGCATCCTTAGTTGAACATTGCCTAAAGTCCTCACACAGATTCGGGGAAGCCAATTGTCAGTCTGATGGTCAACCATCGGACTCACACCCCTCCTGCCCTTGCACCCATCTGTCTGGTGCCTGTCTGATGGTAAGACCCCAGTGTGGACACATGCACCACCTACACAGTTGTTGGACATTGCAGGGAACACACTTAAGTATGTGAACATGCACACATCACATCTCTTGCCACTGAGTCAGTGCAGGTGTCCGGATAAAGGGATGGCCAGAGTCTAAATAGAAATGCATGTGATGCATACCAGCACCAGACACCATGATGCACCCATGTCCGGATAGTCAATGCCACAATGGAGTGCATGTTGCACATGTCACTCCCCTGCAGGATCAGTCTCAGGAAGTTTAATGCCATGACACAGGAATGCGTGCAAAGTCATACATTACTGTCTCAAGTCACATGGCCATGGCAGCCAGCCAACAATAGTCTGCACTGTGTCACAATCCGAGGGCATGGTGAATGCAAGTTATGTGACTGACAAGTGCACATGTCCATCCCCCAAATACCACTTCATCTGAACTACTATTTGTCCACGTCATACCAACTGGACATTTGGGGGACATGAAACACAACTCTCTGAACATGAGCACCTCACAGTGTGCTGTGAATGACAATACAGCTGCCTGAAAGTCACAGTCGCAAACACCTGTGTGCACAGTCAAGTGATCAGACACCTATAAGTCACAGAAGTATCGTCTATCATGGTCACATCTCAGATGGCATGCTGAGCCCTAACCGATAAACATACCAGTAGTCCTGACAACGAAGACACAGCACAATGAGACAGAGGCAGACACCTGAGGGTACATTTCACTGATCACAACATGCCAGATGATACACTGGAGTGGGAGTACAGAGTGTATTGCATGCCCTGGAGTAGGCATTACTGTCCAGCTCCACCTGTAAGAGGGATGAGTCCTGGACAGTAGGCAGGTGGCTAAGCATGTGTGACACACTGGATACACATACTCTGAGGCCCAAACATTGTTCCCACCAGCAGCATGGGTGTGTGCCAAATTCCCCAGGGACATGTGGTGAGTCAGAGCAGCAAGCGGACCACATATCAAAGTTACACCCAGATTACATGTCAGAACTTAGGCATTGTGTAAGCAATTGACCCACCCATGAATCGCACAACATAGTCACGGGAACAAATGCTGTCCCCCACCTTGAGCAAAGCTAAATGCAATGACACAGTCCCCAAATGACACAATTTCCTGACTATAAGGGCCACACATATGCGCATCAGAGGAGAAGTGGGCATGTCACAAATGAGGGACATGGGTCCTGGACCACATGACTGATGTACTGTGGAAGTTTAACCAGGCCAGAGGAGGGCACATTGCATGTCAGACAAAGTGCACAGTGCAGTCATGGACTCACCCCCTCCTTGCTGCTGTCTGTCCTTCAGCTGCCCATCCAGGTCAGGGAAGACCACCGCCAGGATCCGGAGCATGTGGGGGTAAGGGTCCGGTGTCCGCCCCTCCTGCGAGGAGGCGACAGCTTCAGCTGGACCCTTGCGATCCTCCGGGTCCAGCCACGAAGGTCCTGCCACCTCTTCTGGCAGTTGCGGATCCTGCACCTGTAGACCCCCACGGATCTTACTTTCCGGGCGATGGTCAGCCAGATTTCCTGCTTCTGGTGGGCATCAACCTGTGAGGATGACAAAGTGAAAAGGCCATTACTACACATGCAACATATACGTGCATCACACAGTTGGATATACATGTCTCAATCACAGGGGCATATGATGTACACAGGCAGTGCAACAATGGCTATGAACAGTTTGCCAGCAGTCACTACATGGTATCATTGCATGGGAAGTAAACCTAGTTGGAATGCACTTTTACTGCACTGTACCAGTTCAGTGCATGTAACTACACACTTTGGGGTGTGACAACTACTCAGTGGGCATGCTAGCCAGTGGTGTGCACACTGAAAGCCCTGCTAGTCAGACAACATGCACAATTAGTGAGGCAGTGGACAGCACACTCACCTGCTCCCCTGGTTTCCCATACAGCTTGCTGTACTGTGGAAGGAGGCTGTCCAGCAGGGCCTGGTTCTCCTCAAGGCTAAAGGCTGGGGCTCTCTCCACAGTACGTGCCATTGCAGGAGCCAGAGGATGCATAAACAGCAGCAGTGTTGGTGGCAGATGTCGTCCTGGAGCATATAGTGCAGGCAAGTGAGCTCTCAGGGGAACAGCCAGCATTATATGTGTGCTGCAGAGGCAGATACTGTCCCATGTGTCCAAAGTGATAGGTCCAAGTCGTTAGCATCTTCTGAATCTGACCAATCCATGGAATAGCAGCACTAATACACGCCCACAGCATCCTTCAAATCTTCAACTTCATGACACCCATGATTTTGCAACATTGTTGTGGCTGGCCAACTGAATTCACTGCATCAGACTCGTTGGAGCTTCGAAAACGCGTCCGTTGCCATGCCAGGCACCAGCCAATGTGTGCGCACCGTTCGGTCCACTGCTGTACAACGCGTATTTCGGGATACAACGCGTACCCACACACATCATATGCAATGGGCCGTGCGGGCACACCGATCGATCCATTGCTCTACAACGCGTACCCGGGATACAACGCGTACCCGCTCACATCCAATGCAATGGGCCGTGCGGGCACACTGATCGGTCCATTGCTCTACAACACGTACCTGGGATACAACGCGTACCCGCTCACATACAATGCAATGGGCCATGCGGGCACACCGATCGGTCAATTGCTCTACAACGCGTACCCGCTCACATACAATGCAATGGGCCGTGCGGGCACACCGATCGGTCCATTGCTCTACAACGCGTCCCTGGACAGGTCACACGCATATGTCACCATGCTGGTCACTGGTGAACCTATGCCAGCCACATATACTTTCCAGGGACTCTGGGGCACACCTACAACACCACACCCAGTCCACACTGTATCTAAGGCATGTGTGGCAGCATAACCTTATCTGTGTATGGGGGTGAACATGTGGTTTTTGGGGTGGCATTTGGGGGCAGACACACCCAGGCTGTGCACGTGTTCATGTGGACAGGGTCCTTTGTGTGTTGTGCACCTGACCACTGTGGTGTGCAACTTTTCATTTTGGAGCATGTGTCATGGTCACATTTCCAGGTTGTTTATGTGTATGACATGTCACATACCCCCAGGCTCACATGTGGGAAGGCATGTACGTCACAGGGTGGCCCATTGCCACAATAGTGATGTCCCTCCGCAGTCTGTGTGCATGTTGTGTTTCACATGTCTCTGACTCCATGTGCACAATGGGAGACAGTCTCCACATCCACGTGGTTTGTGCATGAACTTTGATGTTGTGTGTGTTTGTGTCACAGACGTCCATGTCTGTCCTCCAGAGGCTACAGGGGCCACTACCTGTGGGTGTCATGTTAGTTTTTCTGACGTGTACATGATACGCAATGTCATGCCAGTGTCCATGTGGCAAGACAGGGTCCCTGGGAATCTACCTGTCAATGAGCTGTGATGCCTGTGGAGCATCTGTCCAGACATGTCACTGTGGTATGTGTGTGGAACGTGAGAGCAGTAAATGGGTACTGTGACACAGCCTAATGGTTTCCCATAGCACACCCTGGAACCTGTTGTCAACACTTGTTGAACAGAGATGTTAGATGATGTCCATGTAGGTGCCATATATGTCCAAACAGAACGACACACACATCAAGTACTTGTGTTTGTTAATGATGTATCATGTGAAATTGAGTATGGTGAACGGCACATAGTTGGGGTGACTGACAATCTTGCTTTCTTCACCTATGCACTGCAGGGCTCCTGCTGTCCATCGACCATTCCCAGACTTGGCAACGATGGTGGAACGTGACAGCATCCGACGGTACCACTTCACCAGGCAGCTGATTGAGGATTTGGCAGTGCGGTTGGACCCACATTTGCAGCCTGGCCGTCCGTATCCTACAGCGCTGACCCCCAAGGTGAAGGTGATGGCAGCCCTACACTTCTTTGCCACCGGTACCTTTCAACACACTGTGGCGACTGCCGGTGGGATGTCACAGACTATGTTCAGCAGTGTGCTACGCGATGTTTTGGGGGCAATGTTGAGATACCTGAACCAGTACATCTATTTCCCAACACGTCAATGACTCACTGACGTCAAGAGTGACTTCTATGCCCTGGGGAGGATGCCACATGTAATTGGCTCCATTGATGGGACACATGTGGCTTTGATACCACCACAGGCACATGAGCAGGCATACCGGAACCGTAAACATTACCATTCGATCAATGCTCTGTGGTATGTCTTGCAGATATGACCATCACACATGTGTGTGCCCGTTTCCCCGGTTCGGCACACGATGCCTACGTGATGAGGAGTAGTTGCATCCCGAGGATGATGTCACAGATGCCGAACCAGTGTGCCTGGCTTGTTGGTGTGTACTGACTTTGTACCATTGTGTGTGTTCTGCTATGTTGTTTTCCGCACACATTTTCAAATCGGCTAATGTGCAATTGTCTGTCTGTAGGTGACTCGGGATACCCCAACATGCTGTGGTTGCTGACACCCCTCAGGAACCCTGTGACACCAGCCCAGATGCGCTACAATGAGGCACATGGTCGGACGAGGAGGGTGATTGAGCGGACCTGAAGAGCCGCTTCCGCTGCCTGGACAAGTCAGGAGGGGCCCTCCCATATGCCCCAGCAAAGGTGTGCAAGATTGTCATTGTCTGCTGCATGCTACACAACCTGGCAGTGCGGAAGGAGTTGCCTCTCATCCTGGATGACGATGACCAACGTCCGCCACCTGTGGAAGATCCTGGCCTGGGTCACGATGCCAGTGAAGATGATGATGATGATGATGATGGTGATGTCCGCACACAGCTCATCACCAACTTCTTCGGCTGAATGTGAGTCTCCAGAGGGTTGTAATGTCAATGATTTGAGTTTGCATGATATGTGTGTGTGGTGTTCTGGTGCTCTTTGAGTGTGGCCATGTGCTACTTGACTGGATGCGTGCAGAGATGTGTCCTTGCAGGTGGTCTGTACTGCACAACAGTGTTGACATGCTAACTTGGTTTTTTGTAGTTATCTCGTGACATGTATTAGACATGAGTATTGCTGTTCTGTGCTGTTCTTCAGTGGTTTTGACTGTGTGTCATGTCTGTCCTTCACAGGGTGCTGCCGGAGTCGTTTGATCAACTTGGATCCCACGAATCCATGATTCAACTTCCAAGGTGGAAGCAGTCGTTTCCCTACAGGTGATGTGCCACACACCCCTGGACTTTCTATCTTCTGCACTTTTTGACTTTGTGGCCACAGCCAGGTTGGATTAGCTAGCATTTGTAGTGGAAACAACATGTTGCAAATGTGTAATAAACCTGTGCTTCACTTTGGGATGTGCGTTGTCTGTGGTCACACATCTGACTGACATTTGCTTACTGCACCTGTAGTCTAGTTGACAGACTGTGAATAGGTGGCGTGTCTGTGCATTCCACTGTATTTAGTTGCAACATCAGTATAGGTGATGAGTCTGATGGCCCTGGTGTGTATGTGTTGTGTGGCCCTAGTGGTGTGTCTCCCTCATATGTGTCACGTCGCCATGACTGACATGACGGTGTTGGACTTGCTGTAGCAGTTAGCATGCACAGTGTCGTTTTTCTGATCACCATCTCCATGACAGAGAGCACGTTGGAATCACAACAGAGGCAGATATGGTGTATTGGTGAGTTTATTTACATACAGGTGTGAGAATGGTGCACAGGATGGTGGGTGCTGTACATAGAAATTGGAATCCAAAGTTCCCATGTGATTCGGAAGTCTTGGTAGCTGAACTGTCCAGCGTAAAGTCCACAGTCATCTGATGAATCTGGCCAACTAGAGCTCCCCATGTCATGTGGGAGAGTTGGGTTGGCTTCGACAGGGCGTGCAGTTTGCACACAGAGGAAAAGTTCCAGAACAGGTGTTGGCTTCCTGGGGGATGTAGATGGCCATCGGCCTCTCAGTTTCGGCTCCTCGGACGGCCCCTCTTCTTGGGGGGACCCTCAGGTGCAGGCTGCGGCGGTGCAGGGGACTCTCTGCCAGAGTCCTCCTCCCTCCCTGTGGCATTTGCAGTTGTTTCAGCAGCAGATGTTGTGGGCACACAGGGAGGTGAGGCCATGTTGGTGCTGATCTGGCGGAGGCATGTCAGTATGTCCCTATGCACCGCTGTCAGTTGTTCCAATGTGTCCCACTTGGACTCCATGCCAGACATGTGTGTCTCGACACGTGACATGTGTGTCTCGACACGGGACATGTGGGAGTCCAAGCGGGCATGATGGGCAGCCTGCTGCTGTTGTATGTCCTTGAGGATCCCCACTACCTGGCTGACCTCTCCGGTGCTAGTCTGGTACGCATCCGCGATGCGTGCCAGTTGTGGGTCATCATGCAGTCCAGACCCCTCTGCAAAGAGCGACCTATGTCTACCACCCCTCCCACCACCCCTGGCGACACGTGCAGGACCTGCGGTGGCACGCACAGGTGACCGTGGGCCCACTTGGGTGTTGTTCCTGGGCTCGTTGTCACCAGCTCCAGTTTGGGTCTGGGTCCCTGCGCTGTTGTCATCTGTGGTCTTTGGTCTGTCCGTGTTGGCAGGGGTGGCCTGTGTGTTGGCAGTTGTTGGAGGGGTGGGTGCAGGGGGTGCAGATGTTGGTCCTGCTGGTGCTGCATGATGACTCACACCGGAGGGTCCAGCTGGTTCTTCGCCATCCGAGGAGTGCAGAGGCTGATCCACACCTAGTGAGCTCAGTGTTCCCCGGAGCCTGGGACAGGGACTCCTCCTCGTCTGCTGCTGTGTCCCCATCATCACCTGTTTTGGGGAGAGACACAGATTGTATGTTATGTTTCTACTGGCATCAATTGTTCAAACACCTGACAGTTGTGACTGTACCTCTGGATGTGGGCCTGGACATTGCATTCTCCTAAATTGTGACAGTCAGAGAGTGATATTGGTGTAGCACATTGTCCTGCCAACCTGTGGCATGTCAATGTGAATGTTGAGGTGTGTGCATTACCAGCATTGGTGGTATTTGCTTGCCATCCGGGCCTCCTTCTCCCCCCAGCCCAGTTATCCCACCATGAAGCGTGCTTCCATTGCAGGGAGTGCAAGTTGTCTTTCAGGATGTCAGTCAGTGGTGTCCTACTGTTGGTTGTTGCACAGTTCCCAGCAGGGCCTTTGCTCCCCCCAGCAGTACCCAGTGTCAGCCATCTTGTGAGTCCTTTTCCACTCCCTGTGATGTGAGCATGGTTCAGGGTGGTGTTGATGGGCCAATTGTGAGGCTGACCAACATCTGTGACTACCACTCCCATCATGCTGTTGCCTCCACCCCCTTCCCAGCATGCCCATACTTCCTTCCTTTTGACTCTGCTTCCCTGTGGGGTGGGGTGCCTGTGCTGACAGGATGGCTGGGAGTGTTGTCCTGGCAGTTGTTTGGCTACAAGTCCCAAGAGTGTCCCTGTGCTTCACACAGCATAACCCAGGGTGGTGGTTATTTGTGGGATCTTCAGTTAGGATGTGAGGCATTGCATTCTCCCAGGTGGGTTATGTGGAGTTAGTGTTGAGGGGGTGTGTGAGGGGAGGTGCTTGTAACTATGGTCAGTGATGTGAGTCCTCCTTCCCACCCAGCCAGATATCCCACCATGGAACGTGCTTCCATTGCAGGGAGTGCAAGTTGTCTTTCAGGATGTCAGTCAGTGGTGTCCTGCTGTTGGTTGTTGCACAGTTCCCAGCAGGGCCTTGTGCTCCCCCCAGCAGTACCCAGTGTCAGCCATCTTGTGAGTCCTTTTCCACTCCCTGTGATGTGAGCATGTTTCAGAGTGGTGTTGATGAGCCAATTGTGAGGGTGACCAATATCTGTGCCTACAACTCCCATCCTGCTATTGCCTACACCCCCCTTCCCAGCATGCCCATACTTTCTTCCTTTTGAGTGGACTTCACTGTGTGTGAGTGTGACAGCAATGGCAAGATGGCTGACAGTGTGGTCCTGTTGTTTGTTGGTGCCCAGTTCCCAGCAGGGCCTTGTGCTCCCCCCAGCAGTACCCAGTGTGAGCCATCTTGTGAGTCCTTTTCCACTCCCTGTGATGTGAGCATGGTTCAGGGTGGTGTTCATGGGCCAATTGTGAGGCTGACCAATATCTGTTACTACCACTCCCATCATGCTATTGCCTACACCCCCCTTCCCAGCATGCCCATACTTCCTTCCTTTTAAGTGGACTTCAGTGTGTGTGAGTGTGACAGCAATGGCAAGTTGGCTGGCAGTGTGGTTCTGTTGTTTGTTGGTGCCCAGTTCCCAGCAGGGCCTTGTGCTCCCCCCAGCAGTACCCAGTGTGATCCATCTTGTGAGTCCTTTTCCACTCCCTGTAATGTGAGCATGGTTCAGGGTGGTGTTGATGGGCCAATTGTGAGGCTGACCAATATCTGTGACTACCACTCCCATCATGCTATTGCCTACACCCTCCTTCCCAGCATGCCCATACTTCCTTCCTTTTGAGTGGACTTCACTGTGTGTGAGTGTGACAGCAATGGCAAGATGGCTGGCAGTGGTGTCCTGTTGTTTGTTGGTGCCCAGTTCCCAGCAGGGCCTTGTGCTCCCCACAGCTGTGGCCAGTGTCAGACATCTTTGAAGTGGCTTTTGACTCCCTGTGAGGTGTGCATGCTTCAGTGCTAACTTGCTGGGCCATGTGGGTGTGAGATGTTGATCTGTGACTACCACTCCCATCATGCTATTGCCTCCACCCCCTTCCCAGCATGCCCATCCTTCCTTCCTTTTGACTCTGCTTCCCTGTGGGGTGGGGTGCCTGTGCTGACAGGATGGCTGGGATGTTGTCCTGGCAGTTGTTTGGCTACAAGTCCCAAGAGTGTCCCTGTGCTTCACACAGCATAACCCAGGGTGGTGGTTCTTTGTGGGATCTTCAGTTAGGATGTGAGGCATTGCATTCTCCCAGGTGGGTTATGTGGAGTTAGTGTTGAGGGTGTGTGT
This sequence comes from Calotriton arnoldi, assembly GCA_963921515.1. Taxonomy (NCBI): domain Eukaryota; kingdom Metazoa; phylum Chordata; class Amphibia; order Caudata; family Salamandridae; genus Calotriton; species Calotriton arnoldi. The sequence goes on along the minus strand of CAWUFW010012358.1, from coordinate 61,394 downwards.
GAGTGGAGGTGCTTGTAACTATGGTCAGTGCTGTGAGTCCTCCTTCCCACCCAGACAGATATCCCACCATGGAACGTGCTTCCATTGCAGGGAGTGCAAGTTGTCTTTCAGGATGTCAGTCAGTGGTGTCCTGCTGTTGGTTGTTGCACAGTTCCCAGCAGGGCCTTGTGCTCCCCCAGCAGTACCCAGTGTCAGCCATCTTGTCAGTTGTTTTCCACTCCCTGTGATGTGAGCATGGTTCAGAGTGGTGTTGATGGGCCAATTGTGAGGGTGAGCAATATCTGTGCCTACAACTCCCATCATGCTATTGCCTACACCCCCTTCCCAGCATGCCCATACTTCCTTCCTTTTGAGTGGACTTCACTGTGTGTGAGTGTGACAGCAATGGCAAGATGGCTGACAGTGTGGTCCTGTTGTTTGTTGGTGCCCAGTTCCCATCAGGGCCTTGTGCTCCCCACAGCAGTACCCAGTGTCAGCCATCTTGTCAGTTGTTTTCCACTCCCTGTGATGTGAGCATGGTTGAGAGTGGTGTTGATGGGCCAATTGTGGGTGTGACCAATATCTGTGACTACCACGCCCATCATGCTATTGGCTACACTGACTTCACCAGCATACACAGAATTCCTTCCTTTCAGTGAGCTTCCCTGTGAGGTGGTGTTCTAGTGGTGGTTAAATATCTGGGAGTGTTTGTTGGTTCTATTTGTGCCACTGCCTTGCTGTATTTGTTGTTAGGTTTGTACATGTCATGACACAGTTACATATCACTATGAGATGGGAGGTATTGTGTTTGTCTGACTAGCATTCACATCTTGGGATGAATATCTTTTGGTTGCTGTGTATTTGCTAAGGGTGCATGGTTTGCCTATCCCCTTGACTGTGTTGTGTGTGTGTTGTCACACCATATTGTGTATATTAGTTGTGTACTCACCAGGCTCTGGGATGTCTGTTAGTCCGTATACGCTCACTGGTGGTAGGATGGCCCTCACCTTCTCCTCCCAGGGCCTGAGGTATACTGGTTTTGCAGGAGGGCCACTGCTGGTGTGCTGGCTGAGGAGGTAGTCCTTTTGAGTAGGTCCCAGACCCTCCTGCGCACATCATACCACCTGTTCTGGATGTCTTCCTTTGTGCGCAAACATGGTGATTGTGCGTTCACCCTGTCGACAATCCTCGCCCACATCTTGGTTTTCTGCGACATGGGGGTCTGTTGTACCAATGTACCAAACAACTGTGGCTCTACCCTCAGGATCTCGTCTACCAGGACTTCCAATTCACTATCTAGGAACTTATGGTTCTTCTTTGGGGGCATGGTGATGGGTGGTGGTGGTGATTGATGTGTGTGTGTGTGCAAGTGGGGGGTGTGAGTGTAGGTTTAGCTGGGTGTGTGTGAGGGTGCTATTTGTAGGTGTGGTAATGGTGTGTGGCTTGTGTGATGTATGAGCTGTGAGTGTGTCTGTGGTTGCTGTGTGATGGTGTTCTGTGCTGGCAGGTCAGTGGAATTTGCAAAGGATCATGGTAGGGATTTGTGGCCTTTATGTAGGTGGAGTTGGAGGTGTGTCCTTGTTCCATTTTTTTTTTCCTCCCTGTATTTATTGGCTTTGTGGTTGCTTGTTTGGACCTTTTTAAAAAAAAAAATTCCTTGGTGTTTTTGGTGCATGTAGGAGCCGTTCTTGTGTCCGAGTAGGACGCTGCAGTTGTCTGGTGCGATCTTGTCCGACTCGTTCCCGCTGTGTGTCAGCTAGGTTTCATATGCGGCGTACGAGTCGGTCGCGGAGTATTGGGTTGCTTCGGCTGGGTTTTGTATGCGTGTCGGTCGTACGGCTTGTGCTCCGGGCGAGTCGGTCGTGTTTTGCACGCACAGCATCGTACTACGCCGGTCGGAGTTCGCGGGTACGTTTCGTTCGGGTTCAATCGGGGTGCGTGTCGGTCGGTTCGTTTCGCGTGATGGCTTGTTTCCGTCCGGCTCGGTCGGTCGTTTTGTATTTTGTCCGAGTCTATCGGATTTCACATGCATTTCATCGTACTACCCGGGTCGTATGGCGCCGGTCCGAGTCGGTCGGACTAAATTCCCGTACCGAGTCGGTCGGTATGTTTTCCGGCCCGAATCGGAATCGGCCCCTTTGTTTGCAGCTCCATTTGGTATTGAGAGGATCTTGTGTCATCAGGGCTGTTGGTAATAGGGCATTTGAAGGTGGCAGTGTTCTGGTTCCAGTAGTGCTTTTTTTGATTCGTACCTTTATGATCCAGTTTAGAGGTATTGTGTAGTAGTTTTTGGATTTCAGCCGTCAGACATAATTCTGTTTTTAGGTCGAGCATTGACCAGAGTGGAGGTGCTGTCTGGTTGATTAGGTGTATGAGAGTTTTTGGGGGGTAAGTAGGGATATTATTGGTTTGGGGCAGCCTCAGGATATGGGGATGGGTCAATGCCCGTGAAACTGTTCATGGCTTGGTTGGGAAGACGGAGGATATGGGAGATGGAGGTAGTGTGGTGGGTCTGATTTAGATCCCGACTGGGGGAGCATTGTCGTGGAGGGTAAGTGTATTATCTGAAGAGGTGGGAGGTTTATGATTGGTAGGAGTGGCGAACAGCTTCACGATTTCAGATAAATGATTGTGAGAGGAGTTGCTACTATTACTCCATGGTCAGAGTTAATGTTAGGTTCGCTTTTTGATTGGGTAGGGGAGTTGTTCAGGAGATGTTGGCTTGTAGAGGGGTCATCCTCTTTAGGATAGGAGGTGATATTTTGTAATGTGGTAATGTGGAGACTTTTGTTATGGCCATAGTTCTTGAGGGGGGCAAAAGCAGTCTCGGTTGTCATGGGGTCATGGGTCATAGGGAGAGTAGAGGGCACAGGAAAGTGCTGTAGAAAGGAGTGGATGGGATATGAGGATCGCTCTGAGGGGTAGTGGCTGGTCGCGGAGGGGGTGGGCTTATATTATTGCCTATCGTATTTTCAATGTTGGAGAAAATATGGTCAAGGAGCTCCAGGTTATGATTAGATGGGATCAGAGACATAATATCGAGAACACAAATATTGTGATACATAAATATCAATCACAAAAATATCATTTTCCTATACATATAAAGCTAAGTACAATAATATCAATTTTTTTATTTATTATTGAGCAGAAACACAGGAAGTACAAAGCAATACTGCAAGCGATTAGAGAAAATAGGCATCCTTGTGTACATATAAAATTCCAATTCCAACAATTATAACGTGCAACTTGCCATATTTAACCACTATATGTCATTCCAATAGATTTGACGTTGGCAGATCTTTTCCAATAACAGTACAGTATGCCAATTACCATCTAGACATAAAAATTGATCTTTGCAGAAAAACTTAACATAGTGCAATTTCAATAATAACAAACATGTATAAAGTGCATGATGCAATATTTCACAAATATGTGCTATTCCTATCCAATTAACATTGGTTCCTTATAGGTTTATTTCCGTCTAAAGTGCAATGTGCTGATTACCCTCTAAACATGGAATTAAAAAATGTCATCTTCCGGGCATATTTCCGTCTAAAGTGCAAAAGTGTGGCCTGTAGAATTTACTGCAATACTTCCCATGTTAAAAATTACAAAAGTGCAGTGCTAAAGTGCAAAAGTGCAATTTTTTTAATAATAATCTTTTCCATTTTTTTATTCTTCTTCTTCTCTCCTCCCTTCAATTATATATATTTTTTTACCTTTTCTTCTTTTCCTTCCCCTCATATCCCCTTTTATTTAGATTCAGCCTTATTTCTCCGAGAAGGTCTCTAGCTTCTCCAAATATTTTCATGTGGGGTTAAATTTTTTATTGGTACCTACTCTCTTAGCATATGCCTCTTCAAATTTCCTAGTACGAATTAATTTAGTCAACCATTCCAAATAAGTGGGTATTTTTTTAGACCTCCAGTTCTGGAGTATCAGAGAACGTGCCACAAGGGAGGCAATTGCTACAAATGTCTCCTCCCCTCTCGACATTCCAAGTTTTTGTCTCTGACTTGCAAGACCAAAAAGTGCAATCACGGCATTAGGATCCAAACTTTTCTGAACTCCCCAGCTTAAAGCCGAAAAAATCCTCTCCCAGAACTGTCCTAGCGTTGGGCAGGTAAAAAAAGAATGGAGCCAGCTTCCCTCGCCTACCATCTGGCAGCAAAAACATTTGTTCTCTACTTCAGGGCTAATCTTATAAAGAGCTTGGGGAGTATAGTACCCCATCCAGAGTGACAAAAAAGCCATTCTTCTAAAATTAGCCGTTCTTAACGCCTTGCTGCCTAGTTGTGCGATAACTTGCCAATCTCGGCTTGAGAACCTACATTGTGTCTCTAGTGTCACTTTTTCTAAAAAATTATTAACTATGATAGGCTCCCCTTAAGATTGTATACAGTGATACCAATTGCCCACCCCTCTCAACTTTGCTCTAAATAGAGCAATCACAAGTGGAGTTGGGCCGGAGCAAGGTAAGAGACTGCACTTTTTTAGTAGTTGTGAAATCTGGAAGTATTCGGAAAAAGAGGCTTACTCTGGGCACCACACCTCGCTTGGACCTCTTGCCAAGTAATGCCCCTGCCACCAACTAAAAAGTGTCCTAGCTCTTTAAATCCCCAATTGTTCCAAGACCTTAGATGGCTGCCCTGAATTTGGAGACCCAAGCTCTTACATTCGGTTAATTTTAAGAAATAGAATCCTGTGAGGCAGGCCTGCTTAGAATAAAAAATCTGTAGTCTGTAGGTGTACTCTTGTAAGGTCTTGTACCTCGTTTAATTGGGAAGTTTAGCTGTTTTCAGAAATACCGGAACCTGTGAACCAGCTTCTTGCACCATCTTCTCTAAAAAAAAATCATTGACAGATCCCTTGCGGTCAAGTAAACGGGCTGTTAAATCTAAAAAGGCTACTTCATAATATGTACGGACTTGAGGGAGTGCAAGTTGGAGCACCGAGAGTTTAACTCTCAAAGCCTTCTTATTCCAAACAAACCTTCTAAAGATCGTTTCTAACTCCTTAAAATAGGTCGTATTAATTGTTATAGGAAGATTTATAAACAAAAAAACAAGTATGGGTAAAATGAACATTTTTATAAGAGCCACCCGACCTATCAATGTAAGCGGTAGTAGTGACCACTCTTCTAGCAGCTTTGTAATTTTTTTCCTCGTAAATTCATAGTTTAATTTATAAATATCTGTATATTGACTGATGACTAAATATCGGATTGGATTGGGAATAAGGGCTTGTTGTTTAAAATTGTCGAGGAGAAAATCAATCGAAGTATTCATTGTTAAAATCTCAGTTTTATTGCGATTAATTTTGTAACTTCCTATTAATTCAAATTGTGTAAATTCAGCTAATATTAGATCAATATTCTGTCTTGCCGGGCTAAGATAGAGGATAATATCGTCCGCAAACAGCTTCAATTTAGCCATACCTGGTATTGGTGCTTTAATCTCCATGTTATTGCGGATTCTAGTAGCTAAAGGTTCGATAAAAAAGGTAAAGAGCACAAGGGAAAGTGGGCACCCTTGCCTAGTCCCCCGATTGACATTAACCACCCCAGCTAGATTAGAATTAATAATCACCTGGGCCTGAGCCCCTTGATAAATATTACAAAGCATTTTTATAACCTGGGAGGGAATCCCATACCTACCCAGACCATACAAAAGGGCATCCCAGTTCACTAGGTCAAACGCTTTTTCTGCGTCGACCATCATGATGAGAGCTGGAGTTAGATTACAGTTAAAAAAAGTCAAGTGCCTGAACTAAAAACCCCGTATTTGTGGACATCAGCCTCCCAGCAATGAACCCTGTCTGATCTTTATGGATCGCATTTTGTGCAAGAGGAGTAAAACGATGCGCACAGATTTTGATTAAAAGTTTATAGTCTGAGTTGAGTAAGCTGATAGGTCTATATGAATTGATATCTCTGGGGTTCTTCCTCTTCTTTACAAAACTGACAATAATGGATTCCTTAAAAGCTGTAGGAACCAGAGCACTCATTTTTACATAATTAAAAAGCTCCACCAAAAAAGGTGTTAATTCTTTGGCAAAAACTTTATAAAATTCTATTGGTAGCCCGTCGTTACCGCAAGCTTTTCCTACCGCCATTGAGGCAAGGGCTAGCTGAATTTCAGCTACTGAAATATCAGCTTGAACCTCCTCTGCCTGGCTGTTTGATAGTTGCGGGAGATTGATGTCCTCAAAGTATTGTTGAATTGCCTCTTGCCCCGCCATATATTTAGTTGCATCGAGCTGCTCATAATGCTGCAAGAAAACTTTAGAAATCTTTTCCTTATCAGTCACCGGGGTTCTTGTGTTAGGTTCTAAAACTTCAGTGATTAGAGCCGCTACCTGTTTAGTCTTAGTAGACCATGCCAGCAACTTGCCTACCATATGACTCTCTTCGTAGACTCGCTGCTGGTATGTCTGGGAACTGTTAATCTCGTCTAGAGTAAAAAACTCCTTTAACTCCTGCTTAGCTTTTTCAAGCTGGCCTCCCACTGGCTCGTTTCTTCTTAAAGAGGCGTTTTTCTGGAGCAAGGCAGAGTCAACCGCCAACTGGAGTTGATCTATATGAGTCCTGCGAGTTTTAGACTGTTTGGCCATAAAGGCAACCAGCTCCCCATGGATTGTGGCCTTAAAGGCCCCCCATACTGAAAAAAGATCCGCTGTGTGTATCAATTTTTAATAATATATGGGTTAAAACAGTAAATGTTTTGATGTAACATTACTATAATGTAAAAGGCATACATTTAAGTAACATTTTATACTACATAAACACACACAAATATACGTTTGTATGCTTATATATAGAGAAAACATCATTAAAAAAGATGCACATTACAGTAAATGTTTTCATTTACAAATTTAAAATGCATATATGTTCATAAAACAAAATAAATTAAAATACATTTAAAAAAAGAATTAAAATATCTAAAATATGTACACAATTATAAAATTAAACAAAAAGTATTACTTAGATTTAAACACGATTAAAAAGTAGTAACATCTGTGAAAAATAGATATACTATTTGTACTGAAATGTATACAACAGTAGGGAAAGTGTTGGACTCCGGAGGGGCGAAACTTACTATTCCCACTCCACTCTGTGCAGCATTAGAGAGAAAGTAGTTCACTTCAAATAAATAAAATTTTAACAACTCTTAATTTACCAAAAGTATAACATTCTTAATATAAACATTATATATATACATTTGAATTTTTTTTTAACAAATTACATAATTCTTTAAAAAATATATAATTATCAATTAAAACAATTATTAATTTAACTAAAATGGCACAATATGGGGCCGATTACGATGCGGCTTGGAAGGCTCTTCCGAGCCGCATCATCATGGGCTCCTCGGTTTACTTTTCGACTGCCGCATTATAATGCGGGCGGTCAGAAAGTAAACTGGCTGCTCATTCCGGCTGGCTTCCGACGGGCTCCAGGAACCAGTCGGCCATTCAGAAGCCAGGCAGTAATCTCAAGCGCGGGCCTCTCCCCCCTTGAGATTACGATGCGCGGTTTCCGGCATGGTTTCCATGCCGGCCTGTCCGTCATGAAAACCATGTCGGAAAGCGTGTTTGAGGGCCCCCAGCAGGGCCCCCCTGTTGATCCCTGCACCCCGTGGCAGGCACCTTGAGTTGCCTGCCATGGGGTGCAGGGATTAACACCGCCTCCCATCTCCCTATGGGAGCATGCATTATGGCCGGTTTACGGCTGTAATGCTTGCTCCCATAGGGAAATGTTCGGTCGCATCCTAATTAGGCTATTGGGACTGCCGACGGGGTGTTGGTATGTCCCAGGACCGAGTCGATGATTCCGCCCGACATCGAAATCGGTCCCTATATTCCCACAAACATAGCCAAGAACTAAAATTAAAAAACACCCCAAATAACATACTAAGGGGCCCATTACGATGTCGGGCGGAAGCACAACCGCCGTGCTGTCGGAGGCAAAAACCGCTAGTTACCGTCCGCCAGCAACGGCCCACACGCCCGCAAAATTAGGATGCGAAAAGTCAGGCAAACACCGCCCGTAACCCTGCGACGCCGCCCGCCATCAAAGTGCGCCCGTCTGCATAGCGGCGCGAGCCAATGGAGATACACCGTCCGACGAAATGACGTACCGCCCGGCGTACAAATTACGATGCCACAACCAAACAGCCTCACCGGCAAAGAGACACCGCACGAGATACCAAGGCGGAAACCCGACTGTTCAGTACGGAGACTAAAAAGGCGGCCCACCCAGAGATGAATCCTGCACTCCAGGCCATCCCCATGCTCTACCTGATGCACCACCTAGGAGTGAACGCGCCACGATGACGCAGGTAGGCAGACACTCAGCAAGGGCACGCAAACACTGCACACAGTGCAAGGGCGGAAAAAATTTACATGGCCCCCCCAGACACCCCTGTGTGGACAGGACACATCCACCACTGTACCCACACATGTCCCACCTGTCAAAATGAAATAACTTGCAACATCCTGGGCACCAACTACCCGGGACCAGTAAGTGACGTCCCCGTCACGGCACCGCAGCGCACCGACGATGACGCAGGTACACATGCGCACAACGCAGAGGCCAACGACAGCGCCATGCATGGGCTGCACACAAACACCACAGGGTCACAACTACACACCCCACACACCAGCCCCACCCTGAAGGCACATGTCACGTGGCCTTCCTGCATCAATCATGTCCCCAACGACAACTCACAGTTGTCAACTGTATGTCACACAAGTGTCCCGAACAGGGGAGTAATGTTATGCCAAAATAGGATACACCCTTGTGTGCAAAACATGGCGAAGCACAGAGCGGCTGCTACATAACAGCGCAGAATATGGACCACGTCCGCAAAAGGCATGCCAGTCTCATCCAAAAATACCTATACCATCCTGCTCACAATATCAAGCCATGCAATGTACAAAATTGAAAAACCCTGCTGCCTGAGAACAGGTGTTTCCAATTACTACACCCACACAGAAGCCCCAATGTATAGCGGAAACTCAGTGTCCCGCCCACACACGGGAGAGCAGATAGCACTGAATGGCCTTCCATTCCTACTCTGAAATCATCTTGCAACAATTTATGCAGGAGAATGGAGCCATTGTACCAACAAGAAACCAAACAGAGCCATGCAGAGTAAACCGTCCACTGGCAGATAGCGGACAACATGAAAGAAAGTGAACAACACCCAAAAAAATTATACCACTCCTTAATGTGTGTCAAATGCACGTAATCTGGAAGGAGTCAGACACCACTGGCCTTGACCATTCATTGAAGCATGTGGGATGAGGGCCTGTGTCCTCCGCCCAAGCTATAACCCAAGTCCTGCTGCCGTACAACCATTCCAGAATTCCCAGCATCTTCGGAGGTTGCATTCTACTGACTGCACAGGCAGCCGGAGCACGCCATCACATCACCCTGTAGCAAAATGGCTGTTGCACCACTGCTTCCCAACTACGCCGGACAGATGCAGCTGTACATTGAGAGCTTGCTACAGATAGTGGGCTGTGAAAATCTGGCTATGCTGAACGTAAGTTACCGAGTAACTTACCGCATCGCAATGTTCAGCTGCGTCATCCCCGTTTTCTACTGTCGGAGGTGTCCGTTCCACTGTCCTGTGGATTTATGTCTCTCCAACCCGGCATGTCCAAAGGCGGACTTGGTAGACTTGTTTGCACCCCTGGACGCCCACGACAGAATCTGTTCAGTGTATGGGGGCATGGCGTATGTGGCTGCAATCGGACACACACTGCAATGGGACCAGTGTGCCTCCACACAACGTATTCTGGATCACAGTTTCATCGAATGTCATCCAACATGTCCCATCAGGCTTCTACAAGGAACAACTTACGATGAGCACATTGCTAGCCACCATCCGCTTCATTGGATGGCATCCATGTTTACCACCAATGCCATGGATGCCCTGCTGGAAGGTATCGCATACCTGACAACTTGTCAATTCATCGGTCCCCGACTCAATACCCCCAATTGAACAATGATGTCCAACACCGTACCTATGCTTGGCTTCCGCACGGAGTGGGCAGTTAGCTGTACAACAACTATACCATACAATCTGCAACAAACACCTTACCATCAACTCCACTTCCATGACATCGGACATTTTCGGGACATGCACTCTGTTCCTCAACATATCCCGTGGCTCTGCATGAACAGGGGGAGGCAGAGGTATGGGACTTGTGTACAATAACCACATGGCCAATACTGCACGAACAACTATGCCGTATTATGTATTCTGCGCACCTGGACACATGCACCTGTCAGTGCACACCTATCTTTCTGCTGTATTACGTGAGAACTGTCACCTCACCTTTGTCTGTACTTCCGTGCCAGGACTTTTGCTTGGACAACAAATGCAACCCCCTACAACATGGCCCTAGTTATTGTGTCATGTTCAGTAGCCACCACATTGCAACAACTAGTGAGACGCTGCTGCATGCATGTAGGCTCATGCTCTGATGTCACCTCTGACGCAGGTGTGTCGGAGTTACTATTGTAGTAATCCTGTACCATGGAACTGAGATGTACTGTGCCTATGATGTCAAGCTGTCTGGTAGGCAAAATGAATTCTGTCTGTGTCAAAGTCTACAGCTCCTCAGTAATTAGCAAATGTACTTTAGCATAGCAAGGGCAAGGCAGTTGTAACTCTGAAGCCTTCATTCCACAGTCAACAACTAATCACATCTACCCGTACCCCCTTTTGTATGTGTAATCATGCTAAGTATATCCTCCACATGCATTTTGCTGCCAGTAGTGTCCACTATACTGCATCACAGAGGAAGTAAGTCCAAATACATGCCTTGAAGCAAATATGTGACTTGGTAGAATTATTTGTCGAAGACAAGTACGAATGAGAGAGGATGAGTGTGTGAAGTACACGAGAGTAGTGAGATGACCATGTAGTCTACTGTCATTGGATGTCAATGCATATGAGTTGCCGCAACAGTGGACCGAGTGAAATACTACAGCTCGTGGGCCTGGACTTGTCAGACTCTAACAGCCCAACAGATCATCACATTAACACTGACTGCCTGGTCACTACAAAGCACAGTCCTACATATGTGTAGAATTACCTTCACAGTCTGACATCACACTCATCAAGCAAAAGTAGGAGCCACGCAAAAGCATGCTACAGCAATGCATGACAAAACACACACACGATATCAGTGTGGGTGGGCAGGACCTCACAGTGAGTAAGAACTGCAGAAATTCACATACATGCTCAATTGAACAAGGCACAATCTTGACAGTCACACACCCTGCAGACACACAATGTCCTAAACATATCAAGTAGGAGTCATCCTGAACTGCAAGGACACACCCACACACTGCACACTGTGCAACATACAACACACACATGTGAACACATTCACAGACCTGAACACAGATACAAACATCCACCATGGGCCTGGGTAACACATGTGTGTAGTCGACATTGCCAGAGTGCACACACACACATCAACACTACCCCAAAGTCACACCCTTCACACCACACACACCTACACCTCCCAAATGCACACATTGAAAGTAAGCCATGTGCCCAGGCCCAATGTTCATCACAAGACTAACATACACCTACACTGCTGGCCACACAGCAAGTAAGCTCACACATACCCGCATACTCTGCACATGCTACCTGTCATCCTGTGACTAGACTCACACCCTGTGCTTTGCTTGCACGCAAACATGACACGGATACATTTTCCCTGAAATACCACCAAATACATGCAGACAATGCGTGTCACAAAAATACTTATTCATCACACGCACAAGTAGCAGAGTCTGAAAGAAGTGAAGTCCCTGCCACGTGTACAACACATTGGAATGTGAGACCAGACATTGCAATTGTTGAGGTACCATACACGGCATGTGCCTCACTTAACTATGCACACACAGCAACAACTGCAATCAGCAACTACACAGACACAACCGACTACAGGAACAACAGCATCCAGTCACAGATTACATAGACAGGCGGCAATATTGATCAACACCAGGGACAGTGGCCAGTCCGATGTGCCGAGTAGTGACACGAAAAGCTGCATATGCAATGTGTGTGAGTGTCCCCTGCCATGGCCAGCAACACTGCCATGGCAGTCACAATAGCCATTACTGTGTCACAGGTAGATGTGTGAGTGTGCCTACCATTCAAACAGGATGCCAGTCCAACTCGGTGCTGTCTGTGTGCTACGGGACAGTTGGAGGTCTGCCCCTGAGAGAGAAGCACAACTGTGGAAGACACACATGTGGCATGTGAAGCGGGAGGGCTGCTTGGCCCAGGTGGGTGGGTGGCACGGGTAGGTGCACTCATGCAGTGTTGAAACAGACTGTGTGTGGAGCATTCCGGAGGGGTAGATTTCCACTGTGTTGGGTATTTGGAAAGCCCACCTGTCTGGGGATGAATGTGAACTCGTGTGGGCACAACAGGCGGGCACACGATCAATGCTGCATCAGGTGTAGACGTTAGCCCTCCCTCTGGGGACATGCTGGATACTGCTGTGCGTCTGCCAGGCCCTTGCCAAGGCCCTCACATCCCCTGTCCTCCAAGTGTACCCCCTACATTGTCCACCTGCACAGGCTACCCAGGGCACGGGATGGCAGTGGAGCTTGGTGGGTGGGAGGTCATGGCGCCCTTCTCCTGATCACATCTCGCAGGCAACACATTCTCAGTGTGCAGCATGGCACAAGTCCTAAATAAGAAGTGGGGGGAAGCAGACGTCATGACAGGAAGTGACATCATGAAAGGTGGCTTGCACCATCAGACTTATTGCCTCCCTTCGCCCACCCCTTACATGCGATTGCAACAGAGAAGCCAGCGCGTGCACAAGCAGCTCCGAGCTCGCCCCAGAGAGGCCAAAGAGTGAATGTGTGGGTCCATTTGCTCCAGTTATCGGGCTCGCGGTAAAATTAGTGGTGGGACGCCGTCCACCCGCGTGGTACCCCGACTCGAGACCTGGTGTGCAGGCAAAGTGTCCTATTGGCTTTGCGATATGTGTGAGTTGCATGACACTCGTTGGCGGGGGATGGCTCAGAGGCCCGTCACCCTGAGGCCCATGTCTCACCACATGGGTCCCTTGTCAATGGCAGCGGTTGTAATGACTATGCGCGCCGGGGTGGGTCTACCTTTCGTCTGGGATTGTGTTTGCGGCCTGGCCCGCTAGGGCAGCCACAGCCTCTGTGTGTTGCATGTGGTGTATCCGGACTCCGGAGGCTGTCATGCATTGTCACTGTTGTCCAGGTCTCGAGTCGGGGTACCACGCGGGTGGACGGCGTCCCCCCACTTATTTAACCGCGAGACAGATAACTGGGGCAAATGGACCCACACATTCACTCTTTGGCCTCTCTGGGGTGAGATTGGAGCTGCTTGTGCACGCGCTGGCTTCTCGGATGCAATCGCATATGAGGGGTGAGCGAGGGGAGGCAATGAGTCTGACGGTGTAAGCCACCTTCCGTGATGTCACTTCCTGTCGTGACATCAGCGTCCCCCCACTTCTCTTTTTTAGGACTCGTGCCCTGCTGTTGTCAGATGTGCCACTTCCCAGGGGGGTGGAGAAAGGGTCAGGAATGTCAGCCTGAGATTGGCCCAGTTGAAGGCCCACCTTGACTGGGGGGGACAACCATTGGACAGTCTGGTGTAGCCCACCCACGCGTACATGTGGGCCCTCCATGAACTATGTCACATGCGGCAAAGTGATGTCAGGGGCAATGACGTTATTCAGGAGAGCTGTCTGCCCCACGCAGAGATGGCGCATAAGCTCAACAGACCCAGCACTGAGGGCAGCAGGGGTCACATGTGCAGGGGCAGCTGTGCCTGGTGTGAAGGACACTCTATCCTTCATCCCTGTGCCGACACGTGTTGCACCAGTGGAAGTAGATAGGAGGGCAGGCATTGGCCTCCACGTGGCTGAAGAGGAGCCAGAGTCCACGTCCCCTGTGTTAGCAAACATGGATGCATCACCTCTGTCCTCAGATGACTCAGAAATTGCCGTCTCGGCCTGTGATTCATCCAGCACACGTCTGGCACCTCCGAGGCGCTGGTCACATCTGTCTCACTCAGCACCTGTGCAGCTGCTACATCCGATGCCACACCACTGTTGACCGTCCCCTGTCCCTCAGCACCCACGGGAGATGCCACATGAGAGAGAGCGAGGTGGCCTCACTCATCTGGCATCAACTAAACAGACATGTGCAAGGGCAGCAGCACAGAACATACCCAAATCCACATTTTCCCCGATACCTGTGCAATTGCATACAGCCACCACAATCAACACGTAATGGCTGGCGTACAGCAAATGAAGCCGCTAATAAGTGGCACATGTGTTGTGCACATAGCACTGCACCCGGCATGTGTCACCCTGCGACCATAGCCACAAATCGCGGTGTGCACACCCACTGTCCTGATGGTGGCAAGGATGACCACCACGTAATTAGGCCAAAGACATACCTGCATGGAGCAGAATGGGAAACCACTCACACAGACTGCAACATGACAGGCCACAATGGCCATGATCCCATGCCATCCACCTGTCGTTCACACGAGCACAACTGCTGTTGCACAGTGTGCCGGATGTGTAAGTACCAGAAAAATGAGGTGAGGCATCGCACACATATGACCGAACGGAATCAGAGTAGGCACAGTGCCTCAAACACACATGTGAATTGCCACTCCAGCCTACTACAGGTTGTTCCTGAAGGCTACGACTCTGAGTGCATTGAGAATGCAGAGTGCTCATATTACATCTTGACCCTCAGGAATAGCATATGCATGTCAGATGCACACAGCACAGTGTACACTTACAACCCACTGCATCACACAACAAACATCACATTACCCAGATTATGGGTAGGCTGTGGACACATGCTGCCTCTCACAGCAAAAGACACCATCCCACAATACTGTACACTTGCTTGCTGCTGATGCCCCTACAAACGTGCATCCGGCACAGGCTGTGTGACTGTCAAGATGCAGACCATTACTGGTGAAATGCAGCGCCGTGCTGATCTGACAATACGAGGGGGCATCCCCCGAATCATTATCGCCACGTAGTAGCTCATCCGGCAGATGACGTCACACCCTTTGTGGAATTGGCTGCACTGTCGGTCACACATACACAGAGGCATCAACTTGGATGCAATGGCTCATCACAAGCCCTTGGGCTGGAGGACTTCAAACTGCAGGGATGGTACACAAGAGGCTTGGAATATCACTCATACACTTCTCAACAACACCCACATCCACCAATCACAGTGGCATGCTGCTGACCCATCCCAAATACTCAGAGATGTGTAACAGAGCCAAGAAGTAATCGGACATGGCCCAACAGCATGTGTACACCACACGTGAATGCATGCTGGTGGGAGTGTGTACACAGTACCTGTCCATCCCATTCACATGCAGGTTGCCAGCACATTGAGCAATGTGTAGTCTGCCCACATCTACTGTCCATTGTCAGGTGGACCAACACATAGATCACAAGGCAACACATCTTTGTGGGTGGACTCACTGTGTCCAACACTGCGCAGCCCTCAACGTACTCGCCCTGTGAATGGCTCACCCCGCAATGGAGGTCACATGCAGTGCCACTATCTCTCACACATCCCTATCACAAGGCATGGTGTGTCCAATCGACAGGGCTGAGTTTGCGCATTTCAGGAGAGTCCTGAACTAAAGACACATGTAACCCACTGTACAGTCAGTGTTGTATCCTTCTAGGATTGTGCGGTCAATGTGCAGCCCAGGTCTGCTGCGACTGTGAAGGCCAGCAGGGACCCAGCCAGACATTCACACAAGCAATGACTGCCCTGAGTCCTGCATTGCCAAGTGGCTGCGTCACTGGATGTGTGACATGGAAATGCCATGTACCACCACTCGTGAGGGACATGCATGGGAAAGCCCCAGAGAGCCTACATACCCCTTACACCTGTAGTTAGCATGGTAAGCAGTGCATGTTGGGATCCCACAGGCTCAGAATCATAGTGCTGCGGATCAACGACATGTGTGTCCCCCACATGCACTCCCACACACACTGTAGTTGTCTTACACACACGACTTTTGCTAGAAATAGCCTTGGGCAGTGTGCGTGGAGCTCGGAATCCATGATCTCCAGCTCCTCGCTGGTGAGTGGACCTGGACATATCTTCAGAGGCGTCGACATGTAGGTGGACATGTGGCAGCAGCGGCAGGTGCTGTTGAGGGATGCCAGGCAGCAGTCCCTGGAAGCTGTGGTAATGCCGGTCTCCCTCCCACACTCATATAGCCCCCTGGGGCTGTTCCAGTGGGTCCAAGCTGCTGCGATTGGTGTACCATGTCTGCCTACTTCAAATGCACACAATGGCCTGCACCGAGCTGTCCCGGTACGCTTACCTCTATCGTCGAACACGCAGGATGCAGTCGCGAGGGCCATTGGAGTTGGCCTCAAGGGCCTGGTCCATGGCGGGTACAGTCCGCTGGTGCCATGTGGAATCCACAGTTGAATGTGCGCCATGCATTTGCAGGTGTGGCCATGATTCGTGTGTGGGAGCATGTCCACACTGGACAGGGCCACTTCATGCTGTGTGCATAGACATTGACGGCCAGTGCTCAGCCTCCACATGTCTGTTGGCACATCATCATGTACACATTAGCATGGGAGCATAGGATGTGCATATGCACACACATGCCATATTTCTCAATGTACATCTCCCACTTGGCACGTGCAACGTTACGTGTCACTTGTGATGTGTGTTTGCATTCACACAGCTGTGTTGTCATGGAGTTGTCAATGTGTACACCTGTCAATTTGTGTTGGAGGTGTGATACGTACAGTGCTGTACATTGGGTGAACTAGGGACATCATTGACTGTCTCATATCCCGTTGTGCAAAAGGACCCACTTGTTTTGGCCGCTCAGCCTGTGTACATTGTGTTGTTGGTGTGTGCCATACTCACCCAGCCTCGGTAGCTGTGTCTGGCACAGCAGCTAGGTATATTGCCGTTGTGTTTCCGCTTCCCACATATGCAGTCTGAAATCATCATGATGCCTTTCAAGCTATTGGGGCCTAAATCCCCATGTGCATGCTCATAGCAATGGTTTGTGTCAGTAGCCATTGCTATTGGTAAGGGGACCTGTGTAAGAGTATTGTAGCTGTGCTGTCCCTACTTGTCAGCTGTTCTGTGATTCTATTGCTTTGTCAGTAATTGTAGTTATGTGTATGTGAAAGTGCCATGTGGTGTGTTGCATTGACATGTGTCCACTTCCATCTGTCCTAGGAGGAGACCAAACATACATCGCCCCTACCAATTGCTGTCAGACATGGAGGATGTGGAGGTCATTCGTAAATTCCGGCTGGACCGACCCACCCTGCATCACCTATGTGCCATGTTGGAACCCCACCTTCGTCCTCGCAGGGTGTATCCAACAGCATTCACCCCCACGGCTAAGGTGATGGCTGCACTGCATTTTTTCGCTACCGGATCTTTCCAACACATGGTAGACAGTGGAGGTGGAATGTCCCAACCCATGTTCAGCATGGTGCTACGGGATGTCCTGTCAGCCATGATGCTGTACAGGAACCGGTACATCCGATTCCCCAGGGCTCGTGATTTGGCGGCAGTGAAGGGTGCTTTCTATGCCCTTGGTCGCATCCCCCACGTTGTTGGTGCAATTGATTGCACCCATGTTGGCCTTGTTGCACCACAGGCCATGGAGCACATATTTCATAACCGGAAACATTTCCACTCCCTGAATGTGCAAGTGGTGTGCCTGGCGGACATGATCATCACACACGTGTGTGCGAAGTTTCCCGGTTCCACCCATGACTCGCACATCATGCGCCACAGCATCCTCCCACGATTGATGTCCAATCTTCAACCGGACCGTGCATGAATTGTTGGTGAGTATGCATACTCGTGTAGCGTGCTGGGTGTGACATGCTGTCTTGTATCCTGTAGGAATTGCAATGATTCTCTGTGTTTCTCACACCCAGGTGACTCGGCATATCCTAACGGGCCTTGTCTGCTGAGCCCACTTCGTAATCCCAGGACACCAGCTGATGTCCGATACAATGAGGCACATGGGAGGACCAGACATGTGGTGGAGCGGACTTTTGGACTCCTGAAGTCCAGATTCAGATGCCTGGACCGCACCGGGGGTGCACTGGCATACTCCCCACAGAAGGTGTGCCAGATAGTTGTGGCATGCTGCATGCTGCACAATCTCGCTATTCGCAGGCAGATCCCCCTGATAGTGGATGACGATGATCAGCCAGGGCCCCCGCCTGCAGACCAGGCCGTGTCCAGTGACGAGGACAGTGGAGAGGAGGAAGCAGTGAATGAGCGTCAGCAGCTCATCGCCCGCTACTTCACTTGACGGTGAGTGACCATGTACGTCGGCTGATGTTGCTGTAGTTGTGTAGGTGTATGTGTGCATTGTGACGGCGGCCTATTGTTCACTGAGTGCTGTGTGAAAATGGTCCATGTCCAGGGAGTATGCCACTGACAGTGGCTGTAGCATTGTGCCCTGTTGCTCTGTGAGATGTGTGTACATTGCTTAAACTTGATGCCAAGTACTGTGTGATGAGTGTGTGACACACACATTCAATGGACTCTTGTTCTGTTTTTCACCCCTAGGCCCCTACAGCCTCTCCTGGCCTATCGATATACCACACTCCTGATGCATTTCTGATCATGGTGACGGTTGCACATCCTTGATTAAACACAGAGCAGATACAACAGAATGTGATCCAGGTGTATTTATTTTGAGCAGTGACATGTGATTGTGGGCAAGGTGATGACAAAAGTGGTGCATGCTGGAACAATGAGTTGACGGACATGTCCGCGTGATGGTCAAGGTGTACCCATGTAGTTCTGGGTCCACAGTCCGACAGACACATGCCATTCACATGGCAGTGTGGGGTAGGATAGTAGTCCAAGTGGATGCAGTAGATGGCCACCGTGGCTGGCTGTCTCACTGGCGTTTGGAGCGTGCAAAGTCATCTCTGGACACCTGTTTCCTCTTCGGACGACCCCTTCCACGTTTGAGAGGGGGGGTTGTGTTTGTGGGCTGCTGGTGGTGGCTGAGGATTGCCCACTCGCTGTGGACGCAGGGGAACTGGATGTTGCACGGACCTGTGCCCCAGCAAGTGGTGGCGGAGGTGGTGTGGTTGGCCTTGATTGGGCCCTCACCGCCACCACTAGCTGGCCCATGAGGTCGACAAGTTTGCCCATACGGGTCACGAATTGGCCCATATGGGCGTCCATGGACCTCAACACCCCAAGGACTTCCTGCATATCGGCAGCTAACCGGGCCCATTGTCCCTGGGCCTCTTCATAGGCCCCAAGGACTCTGGCGATTTGCGGCAGGGCTTGGCTCCCAGGCTCTGATGGCGTTGGCCTGACCCTGCTCCTCCCACCTGAACTGCTGCCACCGACCTGCCCACTCGCCACAGTGGTCACCCGGGGCCTCGTTGTGGCTCCCAGGGTCGATGTGCGTGCAGCCCCTTGCGCAGGGTGAGTGGTCAGGGAGGCCCTGGTGGTGGTGGTGGTTGCGGCGGTGGTGGTGGCCGCAATGACCGTGGCAGCAGGGGCCTGGGACTGGTCACCAGCCCTGGGAGATGGGTTGGTGGGTAGGAGGGGTCCTGGGGAGCGGTTGCGCCCTGCCACACCAGATGTGCCTGGTTGGGAGTCCTCGTCCGAAGAGGTGTCCAGGTCTTCCACATCCGTGAGTCCGGGTGGAGGGCTTGTGGACTGGCTGTGATGGCTGCTGTCTCCCTCTCCAGCATCATGCAGTTCGTCACCTGTGGGGCGGAGATGAAAGGTTATTGTGTTGCACCTTGCAAGGTTTGTGTTAGATGTCTGACATTCACAGTTGGTGCACAGTTGTGCACTGATTTCCCAGATGCGTGTGTATGGCTCTACAATGTGTGTGCGTGATCAAGGCAATGGAATAGTGTGATGAGTGCACATGGCATGGGATGGATTTGGATAGCCAATCGGTGTGTGTTGCAGTACCCCTACATTTTGTGGCTTTGGTGTAAACGGGGTACAGCCCCATGAACGCTTTGGAGATGAAATATGGTTTTGGGGTTCAAATGAAACGCTTAGTAACGCAGATGGCAAAAGGGATACAGCCCCATGAACGCTTTGGAGATGAAATATGGTTTTGGGGTTCAAATGAAACGCTTAGAAACGCAGATGGCAAAAGGGGTACAGCCCCATGAACGCTTTGGAGATGAAATATGGTTTTGGGGTTCAAATGAAACGCTTAGAAACACAGATGGCAAAAGGGGTACAGCCCCATGAATGCTTTTGAGGTGAAATATGGTTTTGTGGTACATACTGTGACATATGGGTGCAGAAGGGGACATGTGTTTTGGCCACACGACACTGCAGAGACAAAGGTGTGTGTATGTCTAACATTCCCAGCATATCTGCTCACTGTTATCATTTAGGGACATACACTGCAAGCATTGTAGTGAGTGAGTAATGGTTGTGTGCCACACAACGTATTGCAGATGGGACAATTCCTTGGTGTGCGTGTTACCCTCAGCCATGTGCAGCAATGCAGTGCTCTTGGGGTGTTGACTATATTAGGTATGTTGTAAATCACAGTGTGACGTGCGCTTCAGACACTGCAGACACATTATTGGTCATCGGCAGGAATCTTTGCTGAACTACTGTATATGGGACAACTGTTTAGATATTATACCTTTCATGACACTGGGGCTGAAAGATGAGATGGATGAGATATTGAATGTGCATTGTGTAGCTGTGTGGTTCATGGGTCCAGTGGTGTATGTGACATTACTGGGGTTCCACTCTGTTACATTGAGACAGGATAAACTTACATGGGTGATGTTGTACGATGTCAAGGGAACAAGCAGACACGACTACATGGACAAGACTTCGATGGTGTTGCTGATGTGTGTGATGACTGGCACAGTGCACGCCATGTGGGTCAGTACTCCAGTGAGACTTGTGCATGCAGACGTGACTCCTTACGTGTTAGTGTATTTGAGATGGCTCATGTGGGCTATGACTCTGTAATTCATGTCCGTGTGCACATTAGTCACATGATTATGACAGGGAGCAGTGCTACCTATTCCTCTGCTACGTGACATGTCCCAAATGTTAGTCGTAGTACAGTCCTCATGCCTACAGACACCCCGCACTGTACAGTAGTCTACCTACTTGTTGGTTTGGAGGGAGCAATGCAATGGCTGTCACATGGTTATGAGAGGGAGGGGTGCTCCATCTTGCTGGTCTGTGGGAGTGGGGGCCGTGTTGTGAGTTGTGGTGAAGGCTTACCACCCACAGTCACCCCTCCATGTATGGAAACATATCTACCTGCCGGGTGGAGTTGTGCACTGCAATGGCTGACACATGGGTGTGGGGAGTGCTCCATCTTGGTGCGCTGTAGGACTAGGGGCCTGGTGGGGGTTGTACTTCTGCAGTCCCCCCTCTGATACTCAGAGTTTGTGGTAAGGCTACTTACCTGTTACTTGTTGGTTAGTGCAGCTATGGCTGACACATGAGTGTGGGTGTGGGGAATGCTCCTTCCGGCGCATCTGGGGTACAAGGGGACCTGGTGGGAGTTGTGGTGCTGGCTGACTGTACACATGCCCCCATGGTTTTGTTTGTTGGTACCTTTGGGCTGAGTGTGTGGGAGTGTCTGTTGCATGTGTGAGAGATGTCTTGTGTATTGTGTACTGGACATGGGGGTGTTTGGCCCTCGGAGCTATGGCATTCTGGTAGTGCATGACAGTACATAGCGGTGTGCTGGTATACATTAGTTTGTACTTACCAGCCTCCACTCCCCCTGGTATTCCGGTGAGACTCTCCGGATGTAGAATGCCTCGCACCTTCTCCTCCCATGCCTTGAAGGTCTTGAATAGCGTGGGATTTCCGCCGCCAGTCCTGTCAGCCAGCTCACGGTTCTTGGCCTCCTTCTTCCTGACCACGCTTTTCAGGTCGTGCCACCTCTTTGTGATTTCACCCCGGTTGCGTGGCACGTTCCCAACTGGATTCACCTGGTCTACGATCCTGCTCCACATTCTGTTTCTGGTGGCTACTGGTGTCTGTTGGACCTGATTCCCATAGATTTGTGGGTGCACCTTGATGATCTCGTCGACCATGACCGTCAACTCAGTGGCAGTGTACTTGGGCATTCTTTGTGTTGCCATGGTGTGTGGTTTGGTTTTGTGGTGCTGGTGTGGTGGGTGTGTGATGTGTAGAGGGTTCGTGGTGCCGTTGTTTCAGTGGTGATGGTGGTGGTAGTGGTGGTGGTGATGAGTGTGATGTGTGCGTGCGTGTGGTATGCTGCTTTCCTTTGTGGATCTCTGTGTTCTCTGATGGCGTCTTTGCTTTGTCGTAGTGCAAGGGATTATGGTCTGTGAAGGGGCTGCTTTTGTACTGACCTATGTGGGTGTGTCATGATGGGCTGTCGTTTTCAGGTGTGTTGTGTCTGGTGTCCTGGGATTTGTAGTTTTTTAGTTTTGGCAGGGGGGATGTGACTTTGGGATGTGTTCTGTGTTTGGGTATTTTGGCGTAGTTTGCTGTGTGGACTTGTTGGCCATGTTGTGTGTATTTCTTTGTTCCGCAAATGATTTCTGTGCACGGACGTGGCCGCCAGGCCTTCCGACGTGTCAGTTATTCATCACTGTTGTTGACCGTGGCGGGCGGGGAATATGTGGATTTCCCGCGCTCATGTCGGGGAGATCATAATTTCACGGTCGTTGTCTAGGTCGTCAGAGCGGGCGGATTTGTGTTTTCGGGCGGGATTGCGTACGTGGCGGACGGTTAATCTTCTACTCGGACATGGACGGGCGGAATTTTGTGTGTTTTTACCGCCGCGGGCGGAGGTTTCTTTGCGACTTCATAATTGCTCGGTCGGTATTCCCATGGTGCAGGCGGGCGGTTTTCTCAGGCTATCGTAGATGGCGGATTTTTTACCGCCAGTTATCGTAATGGGCCCCTTAGTAATAAAACAATTAATAAATAATTTTACATTTATCTTTTAAATAACTTCTCACTCCATTCTCCTACAAAACAACAAAAAACACCTAACATATAACATAAAAATGTAACTAGAATTTACACAATTATCAATAAATTAAATATTTAAATGAAAAATATATGATAATTAATTTTTATTTAATTAACTTCCCACTGTAGTGCCCTACAAACTAAGCAACCTGCACCTAAAATGTAACATGAAAAATATGATAATTACACAATTTACATAATTATCAATTAAATAATAATAATAATTAATTATCAATAATTACTTAACTTCGCACCCAAAATCCCCTACAAACACAACAACCCACACCTAAAATATAATTTAAAAAATATAATTGCACAATTTACATAATTATTAATTGAATGAATACATTAGCACTTTTTAAATATTTATAATTAAATTTTCACCCTGTACCATTACAAAACCCAACAAGCCGTGCCTAAAATATAACTAGAAAAATATAATTACACAATTTACATAATGAGCAATTAAACAATTAATAATAAATCAATAATTATTATTAATTAATTATACTTATTAACTCCCCACTGTTTATCTGCTACACCATAAGTTACAATTAGCAATTAAATTAATATGATAAAATAACTAAAAATTACAAACCATATTTGAAAAAAAATTATACAGTTTATAACATACAATTATACATAAAAATAATTTAAAAAGATATTTTTAAACTATATCATTGTAAACGATATTTACAACACATTTTTGTAAACAATATAACAACTCATATTTTTGACGATATTACTTACCTAAAAAAGAAAATCGTTATTTATGTAAACAATATTTCTGCATCACGATATTTAAGTATCTTGATATTAGAAACTCAATATTTATGTAGCTCCATATTTTGGATTCAATATTTTTTTGGGGCCGATTCCGATTCGGGCCGGAAATCTCTCCGACCGAGCCAGACCCGGAGAGATTTCTGATTGAATCGGACCCGTGCAGCCCGACCGAACGAGTACGATGCGTCCGTATGCTATCGTACTCGAGTCGGTCGGACTCCCATTGAAGTCAATGGGAGCCGGTCGTACAACGCGTGCGAGGCGAACAAGGGCGCCCCCTACAGCGGGTATGCGGCGAAGCGACTCGCGCCGTACACGCACAGGTAGGGGGGACCCATGGGTCCCCCCTGTGTGCGACTCGCGCGGCTATGCGTACAGGGGGGTCCGACACGGACCCCTGAAGTACGGCTCCGACTGCTCTTTTGAGCCGGACGGCGTGGCTCGGTCGGACTGCTCGCGGCGCGCATCGTACTTACCCGGCCGGGGAACGTCTCTATTGCGCGGTGCGAGTCATGTCCGAGTGAGTCGGTCGGAGCGGTTCGACCCGGGAACGAGTCGGTCGGAGCGGTTGGGACGCCCGAACGAGTCGGTCGGCGATTTCGCATCGTACTCGCTCGTCCGGACGCGCGTACGGATCGGTCGGGAAATAGGGCTCCGAATCGGATCCGGTTAAGCCGAATCCGATTCGGAGCCCTACCGGCCGAGAACGGAATCGGCCCCTTTGTCTAAATACCGATTGAATGATTGGCTGAGCACAGTGACGTAATTGTAAATGGTAATGGTGGTCTCATTATTGTGCACAGATGAGGGTGAGCTAGCAAGTTTGAGGCTGTGCAGAACCTTCTTGGTGGAGGTGCCTGAGTATGGAGTATAAGGCTTTCTTCCATTTGGCGCGACGGTTGTTAAAAAAATAAATAAATAGATCGTTGATTATTGATCACTTATTTTTAGCAGAAATAGGACCTAGAAAGTGTGTGTGTCTATGCAACTTGAGCATTTTTCTTTGAATTTTTTTGCTTTGTTTCTGGTAAAGTTAGGTGGAAAAATGATTCTGACAGAGTTGTGCCCAGCGAGAGATAGTAGGGGGCTCAACATAATGATGGGGGATGATTCCATGGTGAGGTCACTGGGCAAGGAGGAGCTTGGGTCCAGTTCAATTCAATATGTTTATTAAGAATTTGGATCTCTAATGAGGTCCACTTAAGACGTACATAAATAGTCATGTTAGAAACCCAGCAATAATTATAAAAACACTTCAGTAAAACCATTCTATCTACATCACTACATCAATTTATACAGAGTTAGATCATCAAGAGACATTAAAGGTTTCCAAAATCGATAATGGGGGTTTTTAGGCAACAATAGGACGCTCCAGTAGAGGAGAACGAAAACAAGACACCATATGAAATTTTAAAACGTGTGCAATTAGTTCGAATAACATAAGAAAGCAGTTTCATCTAACGGCAAATTATTAAATAAAGTGCATCATATAGCAACAACAATGACAGATTATTAAATAAAGTGCATCATATAGCAGCAACAGCATAGTAGCAATCGAAAAGTTACCTCCTATATTAAAACGGTAAAGGATCAAATCCTGTTAAGTATAAGTACAATTTGGAAAGATATCATACCATAGCAGCACCATATATTTTATATAAAGTGCATCATAAAGCAGCAAAAACATTTCCCTTAGGACTTATTTGAGATGGAAAAAACCTAATTTAGTGCAAACAGCAAAAAGTTAACAACAATCGTAAGTATATATTTTCCGCAAGTGAAAAGTAAGTACAAAAGGTCGAAGAGACATAAGAGCTTGGAGCTTTGAAGGCAGTATAATAAAAAAACGAATTAGATGCATAGCCGACCACACTCGGAGTCTAATTAAGAAAATTTTAAATATATTCATAAACTCCCTTAAAAAGTTAAAAAGTTTTGTGCATACTATTTAATTTTTCGGACAAAACAAAAATTCTCTAGCAGACAAAACATTTTTGATGCCATTCTGGATAAACATTGGTCAAAGCCACCTAAATCGAGATGCAGTCAAAGCCGGACATACAAACAAAATATGATCAAGATTCTGAATATCCTGATTACAGAAGTTGCAGTTTTTTCCACCTTCCCTATTAGGTGACCAATTTACGGTTAAATCATTTAACGGTAAAAGGTTCATACGACAAAGGGTAATCCATCGGCGAATACCATGGCTTAAATTCCAGGAGAGGTACTTCTGAGGAACTTTCGGGGAAGCATTCTTGACTATTGTTTCCATTCTGGCCCTTGCTCTACAAATACTGACATCTCTCTGATAGCTAATTAAGCCACTTGAAATCTTTAAAAAAGATTTCAAATCTGTGGGAGAGAAGGATAGCACGAAATCCTCTTGCACATTAAAATGTTGCAGTGCCAAGAAGAAATCGCTAGAAAAAGAGTATTTATACATTTGTCCTGCAAAAATTTCCTGTTGCATAAAACTCCTCAAAGAAGAAGATTCACTGTTCTTTAGCTGATAACCCCAGCGTATTACCCTAGCTAAACCTTGTGAAAAAGAACTTACCAAGCCAAATTCTAGCCTAATGGAGGCTATTGGGACAAGTGTATTAAGGTTACATAATTTACGGAAGATTTGGCCTTCGATCTTATCCAAGAAGCTCCATTCACTTACTGGTATGGATTCAATTGCGTATAACAAGGTAGGAGGAATTTTGATTTTAAAAACCAAAAGCAGATGTGAGAAATGTCTTCGACCCATAGCACTATAAAATAGGCGTAGGCCATTTGCATGTGATGTCGCTTTAGAAGAGCTATGTTCAATATGGGGACTAATCCTTGTACTACTTGAAATAACTTTCCCCAGATAAAGGTAAGAATCTACAATCTCCAATTTTTCGAGACCAATTCTCCAATTAAAATTACAAACTTTTCTATTTTTTCCTCGTTTCATAACCAAAACCTTACTTTTAGAAACATTTATCTTCAAAAATTGTGCAGATGTATAGTTTTGTAGTTGTGACAATTTTTTGTTTAAACCAATAGGGGTCAGGTCCATAATTACAATATCATCTGCGTACATAAGGCAAGGAAAAGAACGGCAACCTATCTTTGGCGCGTCCCCTTCCGTTAAGGAAAAACAATCCGGTAGATCTCTTACATATAGAGAGAACAGTAGAGGTGCTAATAGGCAACCTTGCTTCAAACCATTTTCCGTAGAAATTACGGAAGATAGGGCCTGAGTTCCCCCCATTAATACCTGGCACCATGTTTGCGAGTGTAGAGCAATAACTAAGGATAACAGAGTTGAAGACACCCCCATTCTGTATAACGTTTTCCAAAGAAGTGGCCGGTCTACCTTATCGAAAGCAGTAGAAAAGTCTATAAATACTACATAGACATTTGTCCTGCGAAAGACCGTAAATTTCTCTTCTATTAGTTTCAACAAACAGATGTTGTCTAAGGTGGAATGGTTTTTCCTAAACCCTGCTTGCTCAATGGGGAGGATTTTCTCCTCTACTACCCAATCAGTGAGATTCTCAAGAATACTGTGGGCAAAGATTTTCCCCACTGCGTCTAATAAGGCTATTTGTCGGTAGTTACCTGGAAGATGTCTTTCGCCCTTTTTATACAGCGGAATTAGGATGCTACCGGACCATGACGAGGGGGTCCGCCCATACAGATTGCAATATTCAAAAGGGTTAAGATATGCTGCCCATAATATTGGCTCTATTTTTATAATTGACATGGGGATTTCATTGGGGCCTATTGCCCCTGAAGCTCTCATTTTTTTAATCAGTCTCACGACTTCCTCCTTAGTAGGAGCATTATTGTAAACTGAAATTTTTGGGGAGTTCATTCAAAAGAAGTCGGGCCAAAAGGAATTTAAATTCGCGGAATAAAGTTCTACTAAGTGGGATTTCCATTCTTCTTCATTTATTGAAATGGGAAGAGATTTAATTCTAGTACCACAACTTTCCGCAATTATTTCCCAGTATCGTTTTGAATTATTTTTGGAAGCAGCTTCTTTTAATTGATCCCATTCATAATCTTCCTTTTTTGTTTTAAGGAGCGTTTTTCCGTTGTCTTTTCCTCTTTAGTAAACTTATTAGTCTATTTCGTTCAGGGAGTAATTCAAAAATTGGGCCCTCACTAATTTGTTTAAATCCTTATTTATTTGAAGTAATGGATTAAGACCAGATCTCTGTTTAATTATTGGGTGGAAGGATTTACAAGACATGACCATACTGTTTATACTATGACTATAAGATTCCAGCAAATTATTTTGGGGGTGATCTAAGTATTCTGTTACTCTAAGCTGCTTATCGCCTATTAAAATGGTTAAAGACTTTTAATTTTGAGACGGCCAAAGAATTCCAGTAAATTCTGCCATTTGCTTTGTTGAAATCTACCACTTTATCCTTAAAATTCCAAGAGCTCGCCCCAGCACAGGACAACTCTATTTTTAAACTAATCACCATATGGTCACTAAATTGATTTTCTAAAATTTCCACATTTGATAATCTATTAAAAAAATCAACCGAAGAAATTTCATAATCAATAATGGAGCCACCCTTCGGTCCCTTATGTGTATTTTCCGCTGGGATATCTTTTTCTAGTCTCCCATTGACTACTAATACCTCCAAATTTCTTAAGCCTTCTAGTAAAATTGTTCCTCTTTTATCGGTTCAGCTATGATTTGGGAATTGAGCAGGCGGTATATTTAATGCTTCATCCTTAGCGGAGTTAGTAAAAAGCCCCAAACTATGGGTGGAAACTTTAGCATTCAGGTCTCCAACCAACATTAGGTTCTTACATTCTGAGTTTTCGAGGATAGGCGAGACAAAGGCAAGCAAATCTTTTAGTAAATGTGTATTAGATGAGCCTGGTGGAATGTATGCATTCACGATTAAGAGGGACTCGGAGTTAACAGAATCTTCCTTGGTCTTTAGCTTAATTGCCTGAAATAGATTAGAGGTATGTGGAATTGTTTTATAAGACCATTTAAGGCTTGATCTAAGCAAAATGGCGATGCCTCCTTTCGCATGTCCCCTGCTCACCGGAAGCGCAGGCCTGCTCAGCACATAGTAATCTTCCATGGACCAATTCGTAATAATCCAGGACTCTTGAATACATATTATGTCGGCGTTCTGTTCTTTCAAGAACAGCCATATGTTTTTACTTGTGCTTAAGCCGTCTGCGTTCCAGTAGACCAATTTAAGGCCCTTGCTAGGAAGAGTTCCCAAACCTTAGGCCTACTGAACTCTTTGTATTTAGGGCCCCTGCCACCCAACTCCATTTCTTGTTTTCATCGTCTACAGATAGTACTCCGCCACTCTTTTTCTCTGGTTGGAGGGAGACTCTCCTTCCATCCTTACTGAGAGAGATCTGCAATACCCTTTCTCATTCCAAATGGTGAGCATCAAGAGGCGATAGATCTTCTATGGTGGGAAGCTGCCTATTAATGGACTCTTTTTCAGGGGCTTTCTCCTCATTGGGGACAAGAACATCAATACCACAGCACCGTAGTTTATCAGAATTTGAGATAATTAAATGGGACGTCACCTTAGACCCAAACGTCACTCTGGCACCCCCAAGATTGCCATATTTTTTAACTTGAACCAAAGCCAAATCACTACTCTGTATCATTTTTAAATCATATATTTCAGCGAAACAACTCAATAAATAAGACCTGTTCATATATAGCTCATAAATAGCTCATAATCAAATATGATGGGGGATGATTCCATGGTGAGGTCACTGGGCAAGGAGGAGCTTGGGTGATGTGGAATGGAGTATTTGTAGGGCCCTATTGGAAGAGGACTTGTTCCAGAATGTCTGCCCCTTAAGATGAGTAGGGAGTTTAGTCCTCTTTCTGTTTCTTTTAATGTCTGTTCCAAAAAGAAAGGTCCTACCTAGGGAAGAAGAAGCCCTCTTCATTTCTATGGCTCCTTCATGTAAAAATACAATAACCTAGGAGTCCCAAAATGTGCATAACAAAGTGGCCATCCCTGAACCCTAAGCAAAGGAACAGGCAGGACTGCATCAACATTGGATGCAAATGGAGGAAAATCTATAGCATTTATGTGGAAGGAGTGGCTCGATCGGGTGCGAGAGGCCTGCAGGCACCGTGCTCATGATCAGCCCTCCTTAAAGTGCATCAGTACAACGCACATCCTGGTAAAGGCCGGTGAGCATTGAGCCCATCAGCCCTCTAGGAAGAGCATAATACATCGGGGCAAGGCTGAGCAGTATATTGTTAGAGATCTTGGTAGGGAGGGGGGGTGCCAGGTTACCCATTAGGCTCCAATTCGGTGAGTCTTGGCATGGCCGCATACTGCCTTCTGATCCTCAGCAGTCTAAGGATCTGATTACAACTATGGCGCAGTTGCGCTGGCTCTCCGCCGGCACATCTGCGCCAAAGCCGTGCAAGGACCGCCCGCCCTCTTAAGAGTTAAACTCGTGTAAGGTGGACGGTCCTTCTCCTTTTCCATGGCGTGCCTAGAAAACAGGCACTGCAATGGGAATGGCAAAGAAGTTCCAGCACGGCATGGATGGGTACGTCCATGGCGTGCTGGAACTTTGGGAGAACACAGACAAGGGGGCACACGTTGTGCCCCCCTGAATGTATCCCCATAGGGGGGGCATGGGGCCCTGTAGGGATCCCTTTGTTCCTCCACCACCAACTTTTTCATGGCAGGGCTCCTGCCATGAAATGGCTGGCGGTGACGAAACTCTTAATATGCTAAGAAGTACTGTGCCAGTCCTGCTCAGCATGTTACATTGTGGCGCAGCTCCACCATCGCCAGGGAATGACTGTTCCCTGGTACAGCCGGTGGTCCTCCACCACAATGACTTTTGAAGTCTTACTGCAGCGGACGGACCACCACCGCGAGTCTGGGGGTCTTACGACCGCCAGACTTATAACCAGCCCCTAAGTCTTCAGCAGGATTGACTCCTTAATGGATCGTTAATGACCCAGATCTGCTTTCTTCATGAAAAGCTTAGCCTCACAATGGGGGCTATCGGGCTATGAATTTCTCTCAGTGAAGTCACAGAAGGAAGGACCTGGAGCATTGCTGGTCCGGCACCAGAAGGATTGCACATGTTGGCATTCAACATCATCATAAATCTCTTCTCCGTGACTCCGAGAGCCCAATTCAGACCTCACGATTGACGCCGTTGCGAGATTATCGGCGATCAGGTACTGTTGCAGATCTAATCAGGTCTATAAAACTACTGAGGAGTTAGCAGTTGAGTTGCAAAAGTGTCAGGGCACAGAAGGCTTGCTTAAAGGGGATTTAATCCAAAAAAGTCATCCAGAGCCCTGGAGCCTCTGAAAGGCTCAACTTTGTGGTGGCCATCGTGCCCCACGGCAGACCTTGGAGATGCACCCCCCTGCTGTCTGTATCTGCACCTGGCAGGATCGCCTGATTCACCTTGGAATGATCCTTGAGGGTCTGCAGAGTGCAGGCCTCACTATCAAGGTAAGCAAGTGTCAAATAGGGCTGGCTCTGTTGTATACTTAAAAAACAATGTCTCAACTGGAGGATAATTAAAAGAGGTCAATTTAAAACAGTGAAATAAATCACAAAGAGAAAGGGGGACAAGGGAAGGGAGACCACAACGTAAGAGTAGGGTGAAATAAATTAAACTATAATTCCGTAAGTAGTTTAATAAGCACTACAGTACATCATTATACAATGACCATGACACACAACGTGAGCACTGGGCGTGCTAGTGAAGGTAGACGGCGCAGTGACATAAGTGTGCAAAAAACAGCGTGAACGGCGAAAATAAGTAAATTAAATTAAAGGTGGTCAAAAATTGCAAAATATATACAGTTTATATATACAAGATAGTCAGAAAATTAAATTTGACCACAATAACGCCTGTGTTCTAGGCTGGATAGTCGACGGCGTTTCAACCTGAATGATTGCAGGTCATCATCAGGACAATGGTCATTAATTTGACGGTAGTGCTCTAGTAGAAGGAGCGAAGTGGACGTGAGGCATCACGGAGGGATCACAATCTGCGATTTCTTCAGGGTGGCTTGTGAAGTCCAAGATGTAGGTCCAGAAGCGCGATGGCAAAGTAAGGGGGGGGAAAGGAAGGAATCCAATATCAGCCCGGTTGGTGGGCGGTGAGGATAATTTTGTTTGTTAAACTTAGTCAGGGCGGTCTCCAATGTGTCCGCAGTGCAATGGAGGGGGGAATGAATCACCGTGCCAGAAGAGGGCGAGTAAAGCGTCCACTGATATTGGATTCCTTCCTTTCCCCCCCCTTACTTTGCCATCGCGCTTCTGGACCTACATCTTGGACTTCACAAGCCACCCTGAAGAAATCGCAGATTGTGATCCCTCCGTGATGCCTCACGTCCACTTCGCTCCTTCTACTAGAGCACTACCGTCAAATTAATGACCATTGTCCTGATGATGACCTGCAATCATTCAGGTTGAAACGCCGTCGACTATCCAGCCTAGAACACAGGCGTTATTGTGGTCAAATTTAATTTTCTGACTATCTTGTATATATAAACTGTATATATTTTGCAATTTTTGACCACCTTTAATTTAATTTACTTATTTTCGCCGTTCACGCTGTTTTTTGCACACTTATGTCACTGCGCCGTCTACCTTCACTAGCACGCCCAGTGCTCACGTTGTGTGTCATGGTCATTGTATAATGATGTACTGTAGTGCTTATTAAACTACTTACGGAATTATAGTTTAATTTATTTCACCCTACTCTTACGTTGTGGTCTCCTTCCCTTGTCCCCTTTCTCTTTGTGATTTATTTCACTGTTTTAAATTGACCTCTTTAATTATCCTCCAGTTGAGACATTGTTTTTTGTTGTAAACTGCGCCTGGTCTCACCTGGGCTAACGGGCCTTACTCCTGTTAATTTTTACTCTGTTGTATACTTAGGCCACCCTTTCTGTGACCAACGCTTTTTGAAAGTCCAGTCAGGGCTCCAATGACAGGCCTCGAAAATCATAAAAATGTTACTAGACCTGCAGGTCTAGTGACTTAAATAATCTACTCGACCTGTTTGTAATGCTCTTCACCCATAAACTGGTTTCAAATGATGTGATCGTGGTCAAATAATTTAATTCATTGAGCCGCCATTTTCTTCATTATCCCATGAGAGAACCTTCAAGTGTGCGAGTTCAGCATTCCTGCTGAACAAAAAAACTCTTTTGTTTGATTTAAGAGACTTAGGGGCCCATTACGATGGCGGGCGGAAGCACTACCGCCGTGCTGGCGGATGCAAAAACCACCAGTTACCGCCGGCACGCAGCAGTCCACACGCCCGCCCAATTACGATGCGAAAAGCAGGCCAAACACCGCCGGCAAGCCAGCAACACCGTCCGCCATCAAAGTGCGCCCGCACACGTAGCGGCGCAGCACAACTGACACACACCGTCCGACGAAACACGTCCCGCCCGGGCGCATAAATTACGATGCCGCAAACAAACGGCTCCCACGGCAAAGAGACACCGCACGTGAAAGAGAGGCGGAAACACGGACGCAGAGCACGGACAACGAAGAAGCGGCACCCCGGGCATGAATCCAGCACTGCAGGCCCTTCCCATGCTTCTGCTGATGCACCACCAAGGACGCAACGTACCGCGGAGACGCAGGTAGGCACACACACAACAAGTGCACGCAAACAGCGCACACAGTGCAAGGGAGGAAAAAGCGGACAACCCCCCACCAGCGCGTGCACACTACACATCCACCATCGCATCCACATATGACACACAGGCCAAATCCTAACATCGCGGAACACATGTGTACACACCACCTGGGACTAGGAACCAACCACCCCGTCACGGCCCCAAAGCGCCGATGACGCCGCCACACATGCGCACAACGCAGAGGCCAACCGCAGCGCCATGCATGCGTCGCACACAGACACAGGGACACAACCAAGCAGCACACACACCAGCCCCACCCCGAACGCACATGACACGTGACAGGCCGGCCACAGACATGTCCCCAACGCCCAATTCACGGACAACACCCAACGCCACACAACCGACGCACACATGTCAGTGAAGTCACGCAACAGCAGGACACACCCCAGTGTAACAAACATGGCGAAGCACACAGCGGCGGCAACACCAGCTAGGAGAAGCAGGGCCCCTTCGGGAAGAGGAACGCCAGTACCACACTGAAAAACCCATACCACCCTGCACATATGAACAAGACACATGAAACGGAACACCAAAGAGCCCGGTGACCGACAACAGGTGGCCCAAGAATTACATCCACACACAAGGCCCAACGCAGAGCGGAAAGGCAGCCTGCCGCCCACACAAGGGAGAGCAGACAGCACTGAATGACCTTCCATTCCAACACCGAAACCACAGCCCTACGACAGAAGCCGGTGAATACAGCCATTGTCCAAGAATAGACCAACACAGGCATGCCGAGGAGACCGACCACACGGCAGATAGCGCATATCACAGAAGCACACAACGGACGGGGAAGAAAGAAGAAAACACTCCCCCATGTCGGCCACATGCAAGTTAATTGGAAGGAGTCACACAGCACTGACCTTGAACTGTCTGAGAAGCATGTGGGAAGAGGGCCCGTGTCCTCCAAACAAGCCAACAGAACACAAGTCCTGTCTCCCTACGACTACACAGAGCTCACAGCAACCTCGGAGCGTGCACATTGCAGACTGCACACACAGCCGGAGCACGCCACCACAACGCACCGCTGCGAAATGGCAACCGCAACACACCTACCCAACTACGCCGAAGAGCTCAAGCTGTACCAAACCAGCACGATACATACATTGGGATGCGATCTCCTGTCCCTGCTGAACGTAAGTTACCGACTGACTTACCGCATCACATTGTTCAGCTGCGTCATGCCCGTCTTCTACTGTCGGAGGTGTCCCTACCAGCATCCCGTCGAGATATGCCTCTCCAACCCGGCATGTCTGAAGGCGGACCTGCTACCACTACTCCTCCCTCTGGACGCACATGACAGGGCCTGCTCTGCCTATGGGGGCATGGCGTATGTGGCCAACATCGCACGCGCACTGAAATGGAACCACTGTGCCTCCACACGACGGATCATCGAGAACAGCTACATCGAATGTCACCCAGCATGCCCCATCATGGTCCTCCAAGGGACAACCTACGAACAACACCTTGACAGCCACCATCCGCTTCATTGGCTGGCAAACATGTACACCACCAATGACATGGAAGCCCTGCTGGGCGGCATCGCATACCTGACAACCTGTAAATACGTCGGACCACAACGCAGGTTCCCCGACTGACCTATGAAGTCCAACCCCGCACCCATGCTCAGCTTCCGCACGGACTGGCCAGTCACCACCACAACAGCCATACCAAACGACCGGCAACTGTAACCACACCATCAACGACATCGCCATGACATCGGATATGACCGGGACATGCACACTGTTCCCCATCACATCCAGGAACACCGCATGCATCGTGGGAGGCAGTGGCATGGGCTCTGTGCATCGCACCCACATGGACGGAACTGCACGAACAACCAGGACACGACATGGATCCAGCGCACATGGACACACACACCGCTCAGTGGACATGAATAGGTCGCCTGGAGTCTGTGGGTGCTGCACCCCTCCCACCCCCGCCCCGGGAATCCCATACCAGGACCTTTGCATGGACGACAAGTGCATACAACAACAACACGACCCCAGTGACTGTGACATGTCCAGTAACCACCACAGTGCAACAACAAGTGGCACGCCGCTGCATGCACGCAAGCACATGCCCTGATGTCATCTCACATGCACGCGTGCATGAGGAACAACCGCAGCAAACCTGTCACATGGAACTGAGATGGACTGTGCCCATGATGCCGAGCGGTCTGGTAGGCTACATGTATACCGTCTGTGTCAAAGTCCGCAGCTCCGCAGCTATACGTAAATGTACATTAGCACAGCCTTGGCCAAGCAGATGTAACCCCACACCCTATCCCATTTGTAATCATGCTCAGTATATCCTCAATATGTATTCCGCTGCCAGTAGTGTCCACTATACTGCATCACAGAGGACAGAAGACTCAATATAATGTTTGAAACCAGAACTGTCTCCGCTGACTCATTTCACAAGTACGAATGAGAGAGGATGAGAGTATGTGAAGTACACGGCAGTCGTGACATGACCATGTAGTCCACTGGTATTGGATGTCAACGCAAATGAGTAGCACTACTGTGGAAGACACACATGTGTCGTGTGAAGTCGTATGGACGCAGTGCTCAGGTGGGTGGGTGCGACGGGTAGATGCGCACATGCCATGTTAGAGCCCCATCTCCGTCCCCGCAGGGTGTATCCGACTGCTGTCACCCCCACGGCTAAGGTGATGGCCGCCATGCATTTCTTCGCCACTGGGTCATTCCAGCACACAGTGGGCAGTGGAGGAGGGATGTCCCAGCCCATGTTCAGCAAGGTGCTGAGGGATGTACTGGCAGCCATGATGCTGTACCGGAACAGGTACATCAGATTCCCCAGGGCTCGTGAATTGGCGGCAGTGAAGGGTGCATTCTATGCCCTTGGCAGAATCCCACACGTCGTGGGAGCCATTGACTGCACTCATGTTGGCCTTGTTCCACCACAGGCCACTGAGCACCTGTACCGCAACAGGAAGCACACGCACTCCATGAATGTGCAAGTGGTGTGCCTTGCGGACATGGTGATCACCCACGTGTGTGCAAAGTTTCCAGGCTCGGCCCATGACGCACACATAATGCGCAACAGCATCTTGCCACGACTGATGGCCAATCTGCAACAGGATCGTGGCTGTATTGTCGGTGAGTATGTGGAGTGGTGTAGCGTGCTGGTTGTGCGATGCTGTCCCCTGTCCAGTTGGAATAGCAACGGTTCTCTGTGTCCCTCACACCCAGGTGACTCTGCGTATCCGAATGGGGCATGGCTGCTCAGTCCATTGAGGAATCCTCGCACCCCAGCAGACGATCGATACAATGAGGCACATGGGAAGACCAGACGTGTGGTCGAGCGTACCTTTGGCCTCCTCAAGTCCAGGTTCAGGTGCCTGGACCGCACCGGGGTGCACTGGCGTACTCCCCACAGAAGGTGTGCCAGATAGTGGTGGCGTGCTGCATGCTGCACAATCTGGCCATTCGGAAGCAGATCCCCCTCATTGTGGATGACGGAGATCAACCAGGGCCCCAGCCCGCAGACCAGGACAGCTCGAGTGAGGTGGACAGCGGAGAGGAGGAAGCTGGGAATGTGCGCCAGCAGCTCATCGCCCGCTACTTCACTTGACGGTGAGTGTCCATGTACGACGGATGATGTGTCTGTATCTATGCAGGTGTGTGTGTGCTGTGTCAGGGTGGCCGTATGTTCACTGCGTGCAGTGTGTCAACGCTCCATGGCCAGGGTAGTATGCCACTGTTGGTGGCTGTGGCATTGTGCCCTATTGCTCTGTGCGATGTGTGTACATTGCTTGTAGTTGTTGACATGTACTGTGTGATGGGTGTGTGACACACTCATTGAATGTGCTCCTGTTCTGTCTCCCACCCCTAGGTCCCTACAGGCCCTCCGGATTCCATTTCCATGCCACGCATCAGGTGCCTTTCCGCCCAAGGTGGCCGTTGTATTCCGTACAATAAAGACACAGGGCACAAACAGCAGTTAGTGAAAAAGGTGCATTTATTACAAACTGTGACATGTGATTGTGTGTAAGGTGATGACAAAAGTGGTGCGTGCAGTGACAATGAGCTGTCGGTCATGGCTGCGTGATGATCAGGGTGTACCCACTGGTTCTATGTCCATAGTCCAACACACACATGCCATCCAGCTGGCTGTGTGGAGTGGGATCGTAGAGCAAGTCAATGCAGTGGCTGGTCAAGGAAGGCTGGCGGAAGGCTGGCTGGCTGCCTCACTTGCGACTGGAGCGTGCGAAGTCCTCCCGGGAGATCTGTTTCCTCTTCGGACGGCCCCTTCCACGTTTGGGAGGGGGTGTGTGGTGGCGACCTGCTGGTGGTGGGTGAGGTGTGCTCACTGGCTGTGGACGCAGGGGAAGTGGACACTGCTGCCCGAGCCTGCGCCCTAGCAGGTGGTGGCGGAGGTGGTGTTGCTGGCCTTGCCTGTGACCCCACCGCCACCACCAGCTGGCCCATGAGGTCCACGAGTTGGTCCATACGGGACACGAATTGGCCCATATGGGCGTCCATGGACCTCAGCACCCCCAGCACCTCCCGCGTGTCAGTAGCAGACCTGGCCCATTGTCCTTGGGCCTCTTCATAGGCCCCAAGGACTCTGTCCATTTGAGGCAGGGCATGGCTCCCAGGGGAGGCTGGCGTTTCCCTGACCCTGCTCCTCCTACCAGTCCTGCTGCCACCGGCCTGCCCACTAGCCACATTGCTCACCACGGTCCTCGCTGTGGCTCCCAGGGTGGATCCAGTCGGCCGGGCCACCACCTGCGCTGGGGCTGGTGCCAGCGAAGACGTGGTGGTGGTGGAGGCGGTGGTGGTCGGTGCGGCGATGGTGGCGGTTGCGGCAGTGGTAGTGGCCGCAATGACCGTGGGTGTGGCCGCAACGACAGTGGCAGCAGGGGACTGGGACTGTTCAGCATCCCTGGATGATGGGTTGGTGGGTAGGAGGGGTCCTGGGGAGCGGCTGGGCCCTGCCACGCCAGATGGGCCAGCTTGGTGGTCCGTGTCCGAAGAGGTGGACAGATCCTCCAGATCCGTGTGTCCTCGTTGGGGGCTTGTAGGCTGGCTATGCTGGCTGCTGTCTCCATCCCCAGCGTCCAGCAGTTCGTCACCTGTGGAGAGAATGAGATTTGTTATTGTGTTGCACCTGGCGAAGTATGTATTAGTCGTCTGACATTGGCAGTTCGTGCAATCTCGTACATGGATTTCCCGGAGGCGAGTGTGTGGCTGTGGCATCTGTAGTTGTGTGTGCTAGGCAATGGGACTGTGTGCTGTGCACATGTGGCATGGGACGGATTGGCCATGCCGATGGGTGTGTTGCTGTGCCCCTACTCATTGTGACTCTGGTGTATGCGGGCTCCTGGCCCATCCTGGGTCTGGTTTGTACTTTGCTTTTGGAGTTCAAATGGAACGCTTAGGAACGCATATGGCAACATGGGGGCCATGCCCCAGATTCGCATTTGGGAGGGTATATGCTTTTGGGGTACATGCTGTGAGCCATGGGTGCCGAACGTGACATGTGTTGTGGCAGCATGACAGTGCATGGTCTGAGGTGTGTGCATGCCTGACATGCCCTGCATATTTGCTGTCTGTTGTGGTTACTGGACATGGCATTGGACGCATCGTTATGAGTGAGTGATAGTTGTGTGCCAGCCAACGTATTGCAGTTGTCCCATCTCCTTGGTGTGCGTGCTGCCCTGTGCCATGTGCATCACTGCAGTGCTCGGGG
Source organism: Calotriton arnoldi (assembly GCA_963921515.1). Classification (NCBI taxonomy): domain Eukaryota; kingdom Metazoa; phylum Chordata; class Amphibia; order Caudata; family Salamandridae; genus Calotriton; species Calotriton arnoldi. The sequence continues at coordinate 22,161 of CAWUFW010012358.1, read as the reverse complement.
GTGTGTGGCCCATGTTGTGTGTTGTTGCTCACAGTGTGTCGTGCGCTTAATTGACTTCTGGCACATGGTTGGTCATGGGCATGTGTCTTAGCGTGACTGCTGTATGTGTGGCAGCTGTGCGGATGACATGCCTTTCATGAGACTGGGGCTGACGGATGGGATGGATGGTATGTTGTATGTGCATGGTGTGTCTGTGTGTTTGATGGGTTCAGTGGTGTTCGTGTGCATTTCTGTTGTTCCGCTCTGTTGCGTCTAGTGTTGTTTGTCTTACATAGGCGTAGTTGTGGGGTGTGTGGTTGACAGGCAGTAGGGGCTACATGGACAGGACTTCAATGGTGTTTCGGTTGTGTGTGATGAGTTGCACAGTGGCTGCCGTGTGGGACTATATTCAGTGTGGCTTGTGCATGCAGACGTGGCTCCTTGGGTGTTGCTATGTCTGTGATGGGTCATGTGGGGTGTGAGTCTGCTGTTCATGTCCGTGTGCACATTGTTCACTTGTTCGTGACGGTGGGCGGTGCTGCGTGTTCGTGTGCTACGTGACATGTCCCATGTGTTGGTGGTGTTATGGTCCTCATGCCTCCAGTAATCCAGCCCTGTCCAGTTTCCCACCTGCAAGTTGTTCGTGCGTGCACTGTACTGGATGCCACATGGCTCTTAGCGGGGGTGCTCCATGTTGCAGGTCTGTGGGGGTGGGGGGTGTAGTGGGTCGTGGGGGTGGCTGTACACCCACTGACACCGATTGCTGTGGACCGTGATGTCTGCCTTTCGGCTGTCGTTGTGCACTGCGGTGGCTGACACGTGGGTGTGGGGTGTGGGGGATGCTCCTCCTTGCTGTGCTGTGGGACTGGGGCCTGGTGTGTGTTGTACTTGGGCTGTCCACCGTCCCACCCACTGCACTTTGTGTTCCTGCCACTTACCTGTTACTTGTCGGTTGGTGCAGCTGTGCCTGACACATGGGTGTGGGGAGTGCTCCACCTTGCTGGTCTGTGGGAGTGGGGGCCTGGTGGGTGTTGTACTTCAGCTGTCCCCCTCCGACCCACTGCACTTTGTGTTCCTGCCACTTACCTGTTACTTGTCAGTTGGTGCAGCTGTGCCTGACACATGGGTGTGGGGAGTGCTCCACCTTGCTGGTCTGTGGGAGTGGGGGCCTGGTGGGTGTTGTACTTCAGCTGTCCCCCTCCGACCCACTGCACTTTGTGTTCCTGCCACTTACCTGTTACTTGTCAGTTGGTGCAGCTGTGGCGGACACATGGGTGTGGCGGGTGCTCGTTGTGGCGCTTCTGGCATATTTGTGGACCTGTTGGTGGTTACGTGGCTGGCTTAGTGTACACATGTCCCCACGCATCTTACAGTTGTTCGGTTTGGCCTGTGTGTGGTAGTGTCTGTTGCATGTGCGTGTGATGTGTTGTGTATTGTGTGCTGGACATGGGGGTGTTTGTCCCTGGGAGCTGTGGCATGGTGGTTGCGCATGTGTGTACATAGCGGTGTGCTGGTATACATTAGTTTGTACTTACCAGCCTCCACTCCCCCTGCTAATCCGGCGAGGATCTCCGGATGGATTACGACTCGCACCTTCTCCTCCCACGCTTTGAAGGTCTTAAAGAGCGCGGGATTCCCTCCGCCAGTGACGGCAGCCAGCTCTCTGTTTTTGCCCTCCTTCTTCTTGACCAGGCTCTTTACGTCATTCCAACGTTTGTTTATCTCGGTTCTGTTCCTGGGCAGGGTCCCGACTGCATTGACCTGGTCTACGATCCGGGTCCACATTCTGTTTCTGGTGGCTAGTGGTGTGTGCTGGACCATGTTCCCATAGATTTGTGGGTACACCTTGATGATCTCGTCGACCATGACCGTCAGCTCCATGGGCGTGAACTTGGGCATCCTTTGTGGTGCCATGGTGTTTGTGGTGCTGGTGCGGTGTGTGTTGTGTAATGTGCAGGGGGTTTGTGGTGCCGGTGTTTGGTGGTGGTGGTGGTGGTGGTTGTGATGTGTGCGTTTCTGTGGTGTGCTGCTGTCCTTGCTGTGTCACTGTGTCCTCTCCTCTCCTCTCTGGTTTGCAATGTAGCAAGGGGTTGTGGTCTGTGGGAGTGCTGCTTTTGTACTCACCTATGTGGGTGTGTGCTCATGGTCTGTTGTTTTCAGGTGTGTTGTGTCTGGGGTTCTGGCCTTTGTATTTTTTGTTTGTCCGGGGGTGTTTTCGGGATGTGTACTGTGCTTGTGTATTTGTGCGTGCCTTGCTGTGTGGACTTGTTGGCCATGTTGTGTGCTATTGGTTTTGTGTGCGGATGGTTTCTGTGCAGGTACGTGGGCGCCATGGCTTCTGCCGTGTCGATTCTCATCGGCGTTGTTTGCGCTGGCGGGCGGTATTTTTGTTGTTTTCCGCGCTCATGGCGGTGCGATCGTAATTTCACGTGCGGTGTGTCGGCCGTGAGGGCGGGCGGTTTTGTGTTGTCGTGCGTGTTTCCGTCCGTGGCGGGCGGTTTGACTCCGACTCGGACGATGGCGGGCGGTATTTTGTATGATTTTTCCGCCGATGGCGGTTTTCAGTTTGTGTACTCATAATGGCATGGTCGGTGTTCAGGCGGTGTGTGCGGGCGGATTTTTGCCGCTTCCATGCCTGGCGGATTGTTTTACGCCGGGTATCGTAATGTGCCCCTAAACTTGTTTTCCATATATAATACAAATTTAGCCACATATAGGGCACACATGACACCTGACTTGCCTCTTAGTTCATTAACTGCATTTTTATCAGGGCGGGGCAGGGAGTGTTTCTCAAATCATGTTTAAAAACTCTCACTTTTGATAAATACACAACTAAAGCAAGTGGTAGCACACACTCATTTGTAATCAGCAGATTTTACATGGAAATGGCCACAAACTTTCACCCTGACATGTGGCTCTACTGATAAACCTATGTAGGGGGTCATTTCAATGTCAGACGGAATCACTTCTGCCCAACACCGAATCGGTCATGGGACTGACCGACACCCAGTAGGTGGTCCCAACCGCCCCATTAGGATGCGACCAAACATTGTTCGGTCGCATTCCTACATTTTACTATGGGAGCATGTATTCTGGCCGTAAACTGTACCATAGTAAAATGAGAGGCGCAGTTCATCTCTGCATACCTTGAGGTGCCTTTCACGGGGTGCAGGGATCAAAGCCCCCTCGGCCTCCAACCGGAGGCCGTGCACCCAAGGGGGCCCTGCTGGGGCCCCCAAAGTCGAGTTCCGGCAGTCTTTCTGTGTCGGAATGGCCGGCATGGAAAGGCTGCCGAAACTTGACATTGTAATCTCAAGGGCGGAAAGAGCCGCCCTTGAGATTTCAGGCAGCATTGCAACTGGCCAGTGGGCTATCTGAGCCCATCGGAAGCCAGCCAGAATGACCGGTCAGATTCCTTTACGACCGACCGCTTCCATCAAAACAAGGCAGTTGTAAAGGCTCGGGCCGAGGGTCAGAGCCTTTTACGGCTGCATCGTAATCGGCCCCATAGTGTACAAACAATGGGGCCAATTACGATGGCGGTCGGAAAAGCATTCCGACTGCCGTGGTAGCGGTAAATAACCGTCCGCATGTACCGTGGCAAAACCGGCAGTTAGATTGGGATGCACTGCCAGAGAAATCCGACCGCCGCGGACGGATTCCACAAAACTCCGCAGGGAACGTCCAGAACAGCTGAAAATCCGTCCGCAGCGTTCGGATTTGCTGCGGAAAGACCCAAAACCGCTGATCGACCAGCGGAATGACCGCAAGTGAAATTACGATACAATGGCGGTGCCAGCGGAACGATCAGTTGTTTCTGACTGCCGCGATCGCAACTAATGCTGAATGGGAGAGCCGGCAGAAGGGCTGTTGCGTTCCGACCGCCGCGGTCACGCCGGAAGAGTAATGGCGGCCGAAAGCAACCACACAACAAGGCTACCAAGTGTGGCTGTATATCTGGCTCAGCCTCAAAAAACACCTAACACACCCCAATGACACATCCCCATGGCAAGTAAAAAATACAAATCCCAGGTCAACCCAGACAACACACCTGACATGAATACTCCATTTTGACCCATCCACATAGCTGAGTATAAAACCAGCCCCTTCCCTGCCCAGAATCCTTTGCACAACTCCAGCACTGAAGAGCCCAAGCCCACAGCACAAAGGAGAGGCAAATCAGCACACATCACACCATCACAACCACACACACACACCACACACATCTCCACCACCACCTTCCCACCTGCACTTTTCACACATTTGCACATCACACCATGGCACAGAAAAAATGCCAACATTCACTGACAATGAGTTGTCAGTCATGGTAGATGAGATAATCAGAGTAGAACCACATTTGTTTGGAAGCATGGTCCAACAGACACCAGTAGCCAGAAAAAATCAAATGTGGGCAAGGATAGTCAACAAATTCAATGCAGTAGGGACCACCCCACGCACCCTGAAGGACATCAGGAGGAGGTGGCATGACCTCAAGACCAGGGTGAAAGAGCGTGCCAACAAGAACCATGAGCTGGCTCAGAGGACTGGCGGTGGCCCTCCCATTCCACCACAAACATTCAACGAATGGGAGGAGAAGGTGCTTGCCATACTGCATCCAGAGAGTCTCACAGGAATACCCAGGGGAGTGGAGGCTGGTAAGTACCAACAAATGTATCCCTTCACACTGCTATGTACTGTCTTGAACAACTAGAAAGCTACACTTCCTAAACACAAATGCACTTACGTGCAACACACTCTTCCCAACACATGTCTCACACATCTAACATTTCCTTCCTCTGAATCACCCCCAAGGGTAGCTAGCAATATTTCCATGGGGGCATGTGTACAGGCAGCCAGCACTACAACTCCCACCAGGCCCCCTTGTCCCACAGCTGAGCAGGATGGTACACTCCCCACACCCAGAACCATGGGCAGCCATCTCATTGCTCTCCTCAAACTTACAGGTAGTCAGCCTTCTCATGCTCTCTTGTCTCACCCCTGAGCAGGATGGAACACTCCCCCCACCCAGAACCATGTGGCAGCCATTGCATTGCTCACCTTCACCTAACATGTAGGTAGCCTTCTGAACAGGGAGGGGTGTTTGTGGGTGGGAAGCCAGCACTACAACTCCCAACAGGCCCCCTTGTCCCACAGCTGAGCAGGATGGTACACTCCCCACACCCACAACCATGTGGCAGCCATTGCATTGCTCACCTTCACCTAACAGGTAGGTAGCCATCTTAACAGGGAGGGGTGTTTGTGGGTGGGAAGCAAGCACTACAACTCCCACCAGGCCCCCTTGTCCCACAGCTGAGCAGGATGGTACACTCCCCACACCCACAACCATGTGGCAGCCATTGCATTGCTCACCTTCACCTAACAGGTAGATAGACATCTTAACAGGGAGAGGTGTTTGTGGGTGGGAAGCCAGCACTATAACTCCCACCAGGCCCCCTTGTCCCACAGCTGAGCAGGATGGTACACACCCCACACCCACAACCATGTGACAGCCATTGCATTGCTCACCTTCACCTAACAGGTAGGTAGCCATCTTAACAGGGAGGGGTGTTTGTGGGTGGGAAGCCAGCACTACAACTCCCACCAGGCCCCCTTGCCCCACAGCTGAGCAGGATGGTACACTCCCCACACCCACAACCATGTGGCAGCCATTGCATTGCTCACCTTCACCTAACAAGTAGGTAGCCAACTTAACAGGGAGGGGTGTTTGTGGGTGGGAAGCCAGCACTACAACTCCCACCAGGCCCCCTTGTCCCACAGCTGAGCAGGATGGTACACTCCCCACACCCACAACCATGTGGCAGCCATCTCATTGCTCTCCTCAAACTTACAGGTAGTCAGCCTTCTCATGCTCTCTTGTCTCACCCCTGAGCAGGATGGAACACTCCCCCCACCCAGAACCATGTGGCAGCCATTGCATTGCTCACCTTCACCTAACAGGTAGGTAGCCATCTTAACAGGGAGGGGTGTTTGTGGGTGGGAAGCCAAGAACTCCCACCAGGCCCCCTTGTCCCACAGCTGAGCAGGATGGTACACTCCCCACACCCACAACCATGTGGCAGCCATTGCATTGCTCACCTTCACCTAACAGGTAGATAGACATCTTAACAGGGAGAGGTGTTTGTGGGTGGGAAGCCAGCACTATAACTCCCACCAGGCCCCCTTGTCCCACAGCTGAGCAGGATGGTACACACCCCACACCCACAACCATGTGACAGCCATTGCATTGCTCACCTTCACCTAACAGGTAGGTAGCCATCTTAACAGGGAGGGGTGTTTGTGGGTGGGAAGCCAGCACTACAACTCCCACCAGGCCCCCTTGCCCCACAGCTGAGCAGGATGGTACACTCCCCACACCCACAACCATGTGGCAGCCATTGCATTGCTCACCTTCACCTAACAAGTAGGTAGCCAACTTAACAGGGAGGGGTGTTTGTGGGTGGGAAGCCAGCACTACAACTCCCACCAGGCCCCCTTGTCCCACAGCTGAGCAGGATGGTACACTCCCCACACCCACAACCATGTGGCAGCCATCTCTTTGCTCTCCTCAAACTTACAGGTAGTCAGCCTTCTCATGCTCTCTTGTCTCACCCCTGAGCAGGATGGAACACTCCCCCCACCCAGAACCATGTGGCAGCCATTGCATTGCTCACCTTCACCTAACATGTAGGTAGCCTTCTGAACAGGGAGGGGTGTTTGTGGGTGGGAAGCCTGCACTACAACTCCCACCAGGCCCCCTTGTCCCACAGCTGAGCAGGATGGAGCACTACCCCATAACCATGTGGCAGCCATTTCATTGCACTCATCAAACTTACAGGTAGATAGCCATCTTAACAGTGAGGGGTGTTTGTGGGTGGGAAGCCAGCACTACAACTCCCACCAGGCCCCCTTGTCCCACAGCTGAGCAGGATGGTACACCCCTCCCACTCATAACCATGTGGCAGCCATTGCATTGCTCATCTTCACCTAACAGGTAGGTAGCCTTCTGAACAGGGAGGGGTGTTTGTGGGTGGGAAGCCAGCCCTACAACTCCCACCAGGCCCCCTTGTCTCACCCCTGAGCAGGATGGTACACTCCCCACACCCAGAAACATGTGGCAGCCATTTCCCTCCACTGTGTCACCGAACAGGTAGGTAGTCAGTGCATGTACCCTGCCATCCTTCTCAAAAAACATGGAGCCAGATGACCACACCAGCACTCAAATATCAGCCAACTTGGCATAGATCCAAAAGCCACATCCAGTGTGCAGACAGCCAAGCGCACGTAACTGTCACAGAAATTAAACTTTGACTCACCAAGTCACATGTGAAAGTAATTCATGGCACAATCATGCACTGCACAGAATGCAATGTGTAAGTGCCATGGTGTCAGAGCATGAACACAAAACATGCATGGTCAATCTGACAAACAAAGTAAAGTACATTATATGAAAAAGGTATGTATAACATTCCAATGGCTAGTTCTTGCTTAGCTGAAATTGATTCCATGAAGAGCAAACAAAAAAGATGCATTACATAAAGTTGATGTGCCGCAAGTTGTTAGATGATGACATGTCCTTGTAATCACACAATCTGTATGTGGCACATGGTTTCAATTTACATGTCACACCATGGACAAGTAATGTGTGTACCTCAACATCATGTCATGATGCTCAGTATTTTGCTGCCATACCAAGGGGCCGATTCCGATCTCGGTCGGAGGCGCACCCAATACTATTCGGTCGGGAAAAAAGCCATGCGAAAGCCAGTTTCCCGACCGATCCGTTACAGCACACCGAACGAGCAAGTACGATGCGCACAACAGCAAAAATCCCGGCCGAGCCGTACTCACCCAAACCAGGTCCTGTTCTCCGACCGAGGCGAATCCGGAAACGCCGAATCGAGTCGCACGGAAGGGAAAATGCAGCCCCGTCCGGCCGGACAAGTACGATGCGCTTTCCGTACGCGCCGAACCCGTCGCTACGCACGGCACGTCAAAGCATCCGGGAGAGGCGCACATAAGCTCCGAATCGCGCCACAACACGATCCACGGCTACGAGACGAACACAGCACAGACGAGGACGACGCAGCGACGAGGACGAAGCGAAGCGACGAGGACGAAGCCAAGCGACGAGGACGACGCGAAGCAACGAGAAGGACGAACGACACGAACCAACCATGAATCCCTTCGTCCCGATCATACCAATATTCTACATCTACTACCGGAACAGGCACGGACGCGTACGGCGCAGAAGGTAAGTCAGACACCAACCACAAAACACATACAACACGGACACGACACATCACACACATACACTGGGAATCTGAATATACTTACACCAGCAACAGCAGCACCATAGGGGCGGGATGCCCATCACCAATGCCACATATGCACACAGGGGCCTGAATGCGCGCCACCACCCCAACCCAGGGGGGCTGGATGCCAACCACCACAACCACCCTTAGCCAGGGGTGCCAGATGCCCACCACCACTACCACCCTTAGCCAGGGGGCTGGATGCCTACCACTACTACCACCCTCACCCAGGGCGGGCTGGATGCCTACCACCACCCTTAGCCAGGGGGGCTGGATGCCTACCACTACTACCACCCTTAGCCAGGGGGCAGGATGCCCACCACTACTACCACCCCCACCCAGGGGGCTGGATGCCTACCACTACTACCACCCTCAACCAGGGGGGCTGGATGCCTACCACTACTACCACCCTCACCCAGGGGGCAGGATGCCCACCACTACTACCACCCCCACCCAGGGGGCAGGATGCCTACCACTACTACCACCCTCACCCAGGGGGCAGGATGCCCACCACTACTACCACCCTTAGCCAGGGGGGCTGGATGCCCTACCACCACCCTTAGCCAGGGGGGCTGGATGCCTACCACTACTACCACCCCACCCAGGGGGGCAGGATGCCTACCACTACTACCACCCTCACCCAGGGGGCAGGATGCCCACCACTACTACCACCCTCACCCAGGGGGGCAGGATGCCCACCACTACTACCACCCTTAGCCAGGGGGCAGGATGCCCACCACTACTACCACCCTTAGCCAGGGGGGCTGGATGCCTACCACCACCCTTAGCCAGGGGGCTGGATGCCTACCACTACTACCACCCTCACCCAGGGGGGCAGGATGCCCACCACTACTACCACCCCCACCCAGGGGGCAGGATGCCTACCACTACTACCACCCTCACCCAGGGGGCCAGGATGCCCACCACTACTACCACCCTCACCCAGGGGGCAGGATGCCCACCACTACTACCACCCTTAGCCAGGGGGCTGGATGCCTACCACTACTACCACCCTTAGCCAGGGGGCTGGATGCCCTACCACCACCCTTAGCCAGGGGGCTGGATGCCTACCACTACTACCACCCCCACCCAGGGGGCAGGATGCCCACCACTACTACCACCCCCACCCAGGGGGCTGGATGCCTACCACTACTACCACCCTCAACCAGGGGGCTGGATGCCTACCACTACTACCACCCTCACCCAGGGGGCTGGATGCCTACCACCACCCTTAGCCAGGGGGGCTGGATGCCTACCACTACTACCACCCCCACCCAGGGGGCAGGATGCCTACCACTACTACCACCCTCACCCAGGGGGGCAGGATGCCCACCACTACTACCACCCCCACCCAGGGGGCAGGATGCCTACCACTACTACCACCCTCACCCAGGGGGCAGGATGCCCACCACTACTACCACCCTTAGCCAGGGGGCTGGATGCCTACCACCACCCTTAGCCAGGGGGCTGGATGCCTACCACTACTACCACCCCCACCCAGGGGGCAGGATGCCTACCACTACTACCACCCTCACCCAGGGGGGCAGGATGCCCACCACTACTACCACCCTCACCCAGGGGGGCAGGATGCCCACCACTACTACCACCCTTAGCCAGGGGGCAGGATGCCCACCACTACTACCACCCTTAGCCAGGGGGGCTGGATGCCTACCACCACCCTTAGCCAGGGGGCTGGATGCCTACCACTACTACCACCCTCACCCAGGGGGCAGGATGCCCACCACTACTACCACCCTCACCCAGGGGGCAGGATGCCTACCACTACTACCACCCTCACCCAGGGGGCCAGGATGCCCACCACTACTACCACCCTCACCCAGGGGGCAGGATGCCCACCACTACTACCACCCTTAGCCAGGGGGCTGGATGCCTACCACTACTACCACCCTTAGCCAGGGGGGCTGGATGCCTACCACTACTACCACCCTCAACCAGGGGGCAGGATGCCTACCACTACTACCACCCTCACCCAGGGGGCAGGATGCCCACCACTACTACCACCCTTAGCCAGGGGGGCTGGATGCCTACCACTACTACCACCCCCACTCATAGGATGGACAATGCATGACACAACAAGCACACCACAACCTAGGGAATGCAAGATTAAGACATCCCCCACCACCATGACAAGCGTGTGAGCAGGCTGTGTCAAATGCCTACAACACCGAACATGACATTGAACATACAATGTGACCCCCTAGCACATGTGCCACACATATATGTGTGTGGCACCCACAATGCAAGTAGCCCATGACCATTGTGGCAATGGGGCCTAAACCCCCATCATCACAGTGACCAAAAGGTAAGTGTGGGGTCCATAGCTGAAGCACAGTTTGACCATTGTGCCAATGGGGTCTAAACCCCCATCATCACAGTGACCAAAAGGCAAGTGTGGGGTCCATAGCTGAAGCACATTTTGACCATTGTGGCAATGGGGTCTACACCCTCATCATCACAGTGACCAAAAGGTAATTGTTGACAAAGAAAGAGCTGCAACTGCCAAACTGCATGGATCATTCCTGGTCACAGAACCAAAAACTCATCTGTGGCAAAGTCGTGTATGTGTCCCATTGCAACATAAATTGGGGGAGCCAAATACTGCAGTGCAAATGAAACATTCCTTTGGCCATGTGCAGACAAACAACACCCATGGTGGCTGAGACCGTCAACAGTCATCAATGACACAATGACAGAAGTGACCATCAGAATGCAGAACCACATATTTGCACCAATGGGCACACAAATGCAGATACCCTGTGGAGACAGCAGATGTGAGGTGAACAGATACCATACCATGGCAGCAATGGGACACACAAACCATGATCACTGTGCTGACCGATGACCTAGGAGTCCCAGGGACAGCAGGGGAAACACACCAAACAACATACAGCCAATGGCACACCCAAGATATGCCAATGCAGTGGTGCAGATGCACAAACACAAACAGGCAGACCAACACTGTCATCATACACAGCAGGTGAGGGGTGGGGGTGCCATTGTCCCCAGGCAACAACACAACACATGAGGAGAGCTGAATACCAATCATACAGATGTGCATACACTGCCACACTAAGGTAACTCATGGATCCAAATCCCCTATGTGGGCAAGCAGGCATTGACAGGTGAGAGGGAGCACAAAACACACATGTCACACAGGCACGTAGGAACAACAACTGACACAGCAAGTCACAGACACACCACAGCACCACCCCCAGGGCCCCCACAATGTGGTGACCCTGGGCTGAAGAAAAATACCACTGTGATGACAAAGCTAAATGTCATTCACACTGTGAACCACAGTCAGGTGTCCTGAGCAACTAACTACCATCACACCTACACAAGCACAAATCAATCAGCATGGCCAGTAAGCCAAGGCCAACATGGAGGCAGGGGACTAGCCGGGCAACAACTCTCATCTGCACACACTCAAGACCACACCCCTCGACCTCCAACAATGTGCAGCAGTGAAGTACACATGCACTGGTGACATTGCACATGCACCCATGACTATTCCAGGGTGGTGGGTGGGAACCAAGGTGTAGAAACACATCACACATGGACACTCAACAAGACTCCTGAATGTCTGACACACTGCACACTACGCTGTACATGGACATGACGGCAATACCACACCGACCAATGGGATCCCAGCCACAGTCACACACCAATGAAGAAGCCAAGGTCACCCACAAAGAACACACATAGACAACAACCAACATTGCAGCCCGGACCCTAAGGAGTGCCAGCAGTCACACACACAACGTGTCACAATCACTGAAAGATAACACAAACTGGAAATCACATGACAGGGGCAAACAACAAGTGCCAAAGGGAAACCTGACTGTGACCCATCTGCGTCAGCACACAAACTCTGCCCTGACAGCAAACACACCTATGGGTGACACCCTGATGACCAGTAATGTGCCATGCACCCACATCACAGAGAACACAGGGAGAAGACTTTGGGGGAACATAGCTCAAGTCAGCAAGCATCACAAACAGGTACAACACTAGGGATCACAGCATGCGCAGATGAATGGAAGTGAACACACAGACATGCACATACAACACACACCTTGGGCGCAGGCAATGTCACACGTGTACACACTGCCATGAGGGGACTCCACTCCTGTGTGAGGAAAGCTGTGCCATATGTTGCCTCAGTAGGGCCCCATCATGTCAGCTGAGCACTTGGTCACACAATCAACAATTAGCACCAAATGAGGGCTCCCATCACATCAGCCTGGTCATGGATGTGCCAACGGAATCATCAGCACAGATCCAACACACTTGTATAGCAATGTTGCACTGACTACACGGATGAGTCCCTCCCCATTGATGCCCAAACCTGCATGTCCACTGGAGATGGCAACACGGTCAGGGAAGTAGACAAATGCAACGATGGCAGGCACAACAGATGTGCAGGGGTGGAAGCCACAGATATGAAATTGCCAATGTAAGTAGGAAACCCATTGCCAAATACTGAACACATGACACCCTCAGATGCTGCTATTGATGACATGGATACACCACATGATAGGACACATTCCCCCTGGACCACATGGGTTCCTGCACAGTAACACTTCATAATCATGAGACCAGATATCACCATCACTGCAGCAAGGGCATGGTTAGCTGCACCAACAACATGTACATCTGAAGCATGACCACTAGAGAAAAGAAAGTTGCTTTATTCAGCATATGTGTTGTTTGATAACGACGTCCAGAAGAAATTAGAGCAAAGGCCAATGGCCAGTCCATTGTCAAAGTTCAAACAGGGTGACACTGGCAGATGTCACCCTACGCATGCCTGCACAATACCAGGGACAATCCACTAGGAGGGGCAACCGGGGGGCAGGCCAGGCACCGCAGGGACAGGATCAGGGCTCACCAGGGGAGTCAGGGAAGGGGTGGTGGGTGCTGGAGAGCCACTGACAACTGCAGTGGAGGTGTCTGACATGGTGTGTGCCGGCACAACTGGGGGGCATGACACAGATGTCGTGGGTGCCGGCACAACTGCAGTGGACCCTGCAGATGGGGTGGACAGGTCCGCCACTGCAGTGCCCAAGTCAGACAGGGCGGTAGTGGACTCCACTGCAGTGCCTACCTCCAGGGGAGGAGAATGGGGAACAGGCAAGGTGGGTTGGACAGAGGGGAGGACACCCTCACCACATCAGTGGCACAGACAAGCGCAGCGGGGGTGTGGTGCTGGGAGAGCAAGTGGCAGGGGGAGAAGGCCGGAGCATCTTGGGGATGGTATATCTGTGGGTGGGGGAACCTGGGGCAGTGTGTGGTGGGGGCACCTGTGCAGTGGGGGCCTGAGGGATGGAGGACGGAGACCTTGTGCCTGAGCTGCAGGGCGGTGGCGGGGTCTTGCTCTTAGCACTCCGGGGGGACTTGCGGGTGGGGGCCTCAGTCCGTCTGCGCCTGGGGAGGGTGTCCGGGGGCGAGGGCACTCTGCTCCGTGTGGGTGGGCTTCCTCTTCCCCCGGGATGCTGGAGCAGCTTCATCGGTGGGGAAGAGGCCGAGGTCACAGAGGAAGAGCTGCTGTGACTTTGGGGTTGCAGGTGAGGCAAGGGAGGGTGCTTTGGAGGGAGAGGGAACTGAGGACTGCGCAGTGCATGTGGATGCGTGTGTGTGTTCCAGGGCCCCATCCCCTGTGAGTCTGGCTTCAGTCCCCTGAATGTGCGTGCGTGTGCGTTTTGTCATTGGCGTGTGTGTCAGTGTGCTGGATGTGTGTGTGCTGGTGTGTGCCTGTGCCAGTGTGTATGTGCCTGGGATGGGTAAGGTGCTGGGGAGTGTGGATGGAGCAGAGGCAGGAGGGGTGAGGGACCGTTTGAGGAGGGACACTGCTGCCGTCAGGGAGGAGTCCATGGACCTATTGCCCCTCTGTAGGTCAGACATGCCCGATGAGATGCCCTCCATGAACGACACCAGCTGAGTCAACAGCGCGGTGTGCGCATGGAGGACACTCAGCATGGCTGTCTGCCCTACATGGAGCTGGCGAAGGAGGTACACAGACTCCTCACTCAGGGCAGCAGGGGACACAGGGGCAGGGGGTGCGGTGCCTGGCCCAAAGGAGACACGCTCCCGGACATGGGAGCCTCCACGGACCTGGGGAATGGGAGCCGATGGGAGGGCGGTGGTGGTGCTGGTGGTGGCGGGGACAGCAACACTAGCTGGGGTGTGGTGGCTGCTGACACCCGCCTCCACAAGGGAGTCATCCTCCGAGTTGCTCTGGTCCTCAGCTGAGGTGGATGCTGCTGAGGACTCCTCGGTGTGGCTCCCTCGCCCTCCGTGCCACTGGGTCCCTCCGACCACTCCTCGGCTGCTGACCCAGTCTGGCTCTCCGGCTCCTCCTGGTCCGTGGAGCTGTCCCCTTCCGTGGCCGTGGATGTATCTGCAAACAATGGGGAAACAGACAGACATCAGTCACCTGCACATAACGCACACACCACTGTGAGCACCCCAAATCACAGAGCAAGCCCTGGCATCATTAGTTGTACATTGCTAAAAGTGCACTAATTGAACAGGAGAAGTCAATTGTCAGTCTGATGCCAAGCATGGCACTCACATCCCACATGGCCTTGCACCCATCTGTCTGGTGTCTGTTGGATTGCAACACCCCAGTGTTGACACATGCACCAAGTACACAGTAGTTGGACAGTGCAGAGGACACGGTGTGGACACATCACAGCTCTTGCCACTGAGTCAGTACAGGTTTACGGATGTAAGGGATGCCCAGAGTCAAATAGGAAATGCATGTGATGCATACCAGCGACAGACACCATGATGCACCCATGTCCTGATAGCCAGCGCCACTATGGTGTGCATGTAGCACATGTCACTCCCCTGCAGGCTCACCAATCAGTAGACACATGCCATGGCGGAGGCATGACTGCAAAGTCATACATCACTGGCTCAGTGATGTATGACTTTGCAGCCAGACAACAACACTCTGCACTGTGTCACAATAGTAGGTCATGGGGAATGCAAGTCCTGGAGCTGCACAAGTGCACATGTACATCCCCCCACAACACATCCTCTTAACCCTCATCTGTCCAGGTCATACCTATTGGACATATGGGAGACCTGTGACACTACCCTCTGAACCTGAGCCCCTCACACTCTGCTGTGCATGGGGAACAGCTGCCTGAACTTCACATTTACATGCCCCAGTCTGCATGGGCAGCTGATCAGACACCTATGTGTCACACAAGTATCGTCTCCTATGGTCACATCTCCAGTGGCATGCTGAGCCCCTACCAAGAAACTCCACAGCAGTCCTGGCGACTAATCCACAGCACACTGACACAGAGGCAGACACCTGAGGGGTCAAATCACTGTGCACAATGTGTCCTCTGATACACGGGAGTGGGAGTACAGAGTGTATTGTATGGCCTGGAGTAGGCATGACTGTCCAGCCCCACATGAATGAGGGATGAGCCCTGGACTGTAGGCAGCTGGCTAAGTATGTGTGACACACGTCATATACATACTCCTGGGGCCCAAACATTGTTCCCACCCGCAGCATGGGTGTGTGCCAGGTACCCCAGCCACATGTGGTGGATCAGCTCAGCAATTGGACCACAGATCAAAGTAACACGCTGAATACATGTCAGAATACAGGCATTGTGTAAGCAATGGACCCACCCATGATGCCCACCACAGAGTCAGGGAAACAGATGCTGTCTCCCACCTTGAGTCAAGCAAACTGCAAGGACACAGTCCTAAGTGACAGAATTCCCTGCATGTAAGGGCCACACCTGGGTATCAGATGAGGAGTGGGCAGTGCACAATAGAGGGACATGGCTCCTGGACAACATGACTGCTGTACTGTGGCAGTTCAACCTGGCCCGAGGAGGGCACATAGCATGTTAGACAGAGTACACAGTGCAGTCTTTGACTCACCCCCTCCTTGCTGCTCTCTGGCCTTCAGCTGCCCATCCAGGTCTGGAAAGACCACCGCCAGGATCCTGAGCATGTGGGGGTCAGGGTCCGTGTTCCGCCCCTCCTGCGAGGAGGCGACAGCTTCAGCTGGACCCGTGCAATCCTCCGGGTCCAGCCCCGAAGGTCCTGCCACCTCTTTTGGCAGTTGCGGATCCGGCGCTTGTAGACCCCCACGGACCGGACAGCCCGGACGATGTCCTTCCAGATCTCATGCTTCCGATGGGCAGAAGCCTGTCAGGATGACAAAGTGATAAGGCCATTACTACACATGCAACATATCCGTGCATGACACAGTTGCATATACATGTCGCAATCACAGGGGCACATGGTGTACCCAGGCAGTGCACGGCTGCCCATGGACAGTTTTCCAGAAGTCACTACATGGTATCATTGCATGGGGAGTAAAACCCTGTTCAGAAGCACTGTCACTGCACCATACCTGTCCAGTGCAAGTCACTACACACTATGGGGGGTGACAACTACTCAGTGAGCCTGCTAGCCAGTGGTGTGCTGACTCTCAGCCTTGCTAGTCAGACAAAATGCACATTCAGAAAGGCAGTGCACAGAACACTCACCTGCTCCCCTGGTGTCCCATACAGCTTGCTGTACTGTGGAAGTAGGCTGTCCAGCAGGGCCTGGTTCTCTTCAAGGCTGAAGGCTGGGGCTCTCTCCACAGTACGTGCCATTGCAGGGTCCAGAGGGGCAGAGACAGCAGCAGTGCAGTGGCAGATGTCGTCCTGGAGCATGTAGTGCAGGCAAGTGGGCTCTCAGGGGACCATGCAGCAATATATATGTGCTGGAGAGGCAGATACTGTCCCTTGTGTCCAAAGTGATAGGTCCAAGTCGTTTGCATCTTCTGAATCTGGCCAATCCATGGAATAGCAGCACCAAAACACGCCCACAGCATCCTTCAAAATTTCAACTTCATGACATACATGATTTTGCAACATTGTTGTGGGTGACCAACTGATTTTCCAGCAACCGACTCGTTCGAATATTCAGAACGCGTCCGTTGCCAGGCAAGCCCATTGTCAATGGGTGCGCACCGATCGGTCCATTGAGGTACAACGCGCACAGGGGTACAACGCGTACCCGCACACATTGAATGCAATGGGCCGGCCGGAGGCACCGATCGGTCCATTGCAGTACAACGCGCACAGGGGTACAACGCGTACCGCACACATTAAATGCAATGGGCCGGCCGGAGGCACCGATCGGTCCATTGCAGTACAACGCGCACAGGGGTACAACGCGTACCCGCACACATTGAAAGCAATGGGCCGGCCGGAGGCACCGATCGGTCCATTGCTGTTCAACGAGCACAGGGGTACAACGCGTACCCGCACACATTGAATGCAATGGGCCGGCCGGAGGCACCGATCGGTCCATTGCAGTACAACGCGCACAGGGGTACAACGCGTACCCGCACACATTGAATGCAATGGGCCGGCCGGAGGCACCGATCGGTCCATTGCAGTACAACGCGCACAGGGGTACAACGCGTACCCGCACACATTGAAAGCAATGGGCCGGCCGGAGGCACCGATCGGTCCATTGCTGTTCAACGCATCACTGTACATGTGACTGGCATATGTCAGCATGCCTGTCTCAGATGGACATATGCCAGCCACAGATAGCTCCCAGGGAGTGAGGGGCACACCTACATCACGACAGCCTGTCCAAACCTTATCATAAGGCATGTAAGGCTGCATTTCCTATTGTGTGTATGTTGGTGTACATGTTGTCCTGTGGGTGTCACCTGTGGGCAGCCACCCCCAGGCTGTGCACGTGTTAATGGGGACAGGATCCTGGGTGTTACGTGTACGTGACCACTGTGATGTGCAACTGTTCATATCTGTGCATGTGCCATGGTCACATTTCACAGTGGTGTTTGTGTATGTCATGTCACATACCCCGTGAGTCCCATGTGGGACGGTATGTTTGAGCCAGGGTGTCCCAGTGGCACAATAGTGATGGCCCTCCACAGTCTTTGTGCATGTAGTGTTTACAATGTCTCTGATTTCATGTGCACAATGGGAGACAGTCTCCACATCCACGTTGTGTGTGCATGGACTCTGATGTTGTGCGTGTGTGTCACAGACGTCCATGGCTCTCCTGCCATGGCAAGTGTGGCCACTACCTGTGGGGGTCATGTTTGTTTTGTTGTGGTGTACACATGATACTCCAGGTGATGCCAGTGTCCATGTGGCATTACAGGGTCCCTGGGAATGTGCCTGTCGTTGAGCTGTGGTGCCTGGGGCACATCTGTCCTCACATGTCACTGGGGGGTGACTGTGACACAGCATCATGATATCCAATGGGCCAACCTGGGACAAATTGATGCCACCTGTAGGACCGTGTTGACAGATGTTGGCCATGTATGTACCATACATGTCGTTCCGGTACTGCACACTTCATGTAGTTGTGCCTCATGATGATGTATGTTGGGATCTTGAGTGTGTTCAATGCCGCATATGTGGGGTGACTGACGATCTTGCTTACTTCTCCTCTGCACTGCAGGGCTCCTGCTGTCCATCGGCCATTCCCAGACCTGGCAACGATGGTGGAACGTGACAGCATCCGACGGTACCGCTTCACCAGGCAGCTGATTGAGGATTTGGCAGTGCAGTTGTCCCCACATTTGCAGCCTGGCCGGCCGTATCCTACAGCGCTGACCCCCAAGGTGAAGGTGATGGCAGCCCTACACTTCTTTGCCACCGGTACCTTCCAACATACTGTGGCGTCTGCTGGTGGGATGTCACAGACCATGTTCAGCCGTGTGCTCCGCGATTTCTTGGCGGCAATGTTGCTCTTCCTGAACCGGTACATCTATTTCCCTAGACTGCGACGACTCACTGACGTGAAGAGTGACTTTTATGCCCTGGGGAGGATGCCGCATGTCATTGGCTCCATTGATGGGACACATGTGGCTTTGGTACCACCACAGGCCCAGGAGCAGGCCTACAGGAACCGCAAGCACTACCACTCGGTCAATGCACTGGTGGTGTGTCTTGCAGACATGACCATCACACACGTGTGTGCCCGTTTCCCTGGTTCAGCACACGATGCCTTTGTGATGAGGAGTAGTCGCATCCCCAGGTTGATGGCACAGATGCAGAACCAGCGTGCCTGGCTTGTCGGTGTGTACTGACTTTGTGCCATTGTGTGTGATCTGATCTGTAGTATTCCGCCCACTTTTCCAAGTCAGCTGATGTGCACTTGTCTGTCCGTAGGTGACTCGGGATACCCCAACATGCCGTGGTTGCTGACACCCCTCAGGAACCCTGTGACACCTGCCCAGATGCGCTACAATGAGGCACATGGTCGGACCAGGAGAGTGATTGAGCGGACCTTTGGTCTCCTGAAGAGCCGCTTCCGCTGCCTGGACAAGACCGGAGGGTCCCTCCCATATGCCCCTGCAAAAGTGTGCAAGATTATCATCGTCTGCTGCATGCTCCACAACCTGGCAGTGCGGAAGGAGTTGCCTCTCATCCAGGATGACGATGACCAACATCCGCCACCTGTGGAGGATCCTGGCCTGGACCACGATGCCAGTGACGATGATGATGATGTTGGTGATGGTGATGTCCGCACACAGCTCATCACCAACTTCTTTAGCTGAATGTGAGTATCCTGAGGTGTCATGTGAATGATGTGAGTTGGCATGATGTGTGGGTGGTGCTCTGGTGCTGTTGGAGTGTGTCCATGGGCTACTTGACAGGATGTGTGTTGCGATGTGTGGTGACAGGTGGGCTGTACTCCCCAACAGTGTTGACATGCTAACTTGGTTCTGGGTGGGTATCTTGTAACATGTATTGTGCATGAGTTTTGCTGTTCTGTCCTGTACTGCATTGCTTTTGACTGTGTGTCATTTCTGTCCTTCACAGGGTACTTTCAGATTCGTTTGGTCAACTGTGTCCACCGACGACGTGATTGCACATCCAGGCTGGTAGCTGTTGTGTCCCTACAGGTGATGTGCGCCACACCCATGGACTTCCTTCTGTCTACAGTTGTTGACTGTGTGCCCGCTACCAGGTGGGGTTACCTTGCATCTGTAATGGTTACGGCATGTTGCTACTGTGTAATAAACATGTGCTTCACTTAGTGATGTGCGTTGTCTGTGGTCACACATTTGACTGCCATTTGCTTACTGCACCTGTGGGCTACTTGACTACAACTGGGAATGGGTGTGGTGTCTGTGCATTGCACCGTCTTCCCTGGCAACATCAGTGTAGGCAATGAGTCAGATGGCCTAGGTGTGTATGTGTTGTGTAGCCCTGGTGGTGTGTCTCCCTCATATGTGTCACGTTGCCTGTACTCACATGCCTGTGTTGTCCTTGCTGTTGCAGTTCGCATACACTGTGTAATTTTGCAGTTCATCATCCCCATAACAGCACCCACGTTGGAATCACGACAGAGGCAAGTATGGTGTATTAGTGTGTTTATTGTGATAATAGTGCATAGGATGGATTGTGCTGTACATGAATCTTGCAATCCCAAGTTCCTAGATGAATAGAAAGTCCAGGTAGACAGGATCCCCAGTATCGGGGCCACTGTTGTCTGACACATTGTTCCAACTTATACTCCCCATGCAATGTGTGGGAGTAGTGTTGCCATCAACAGGGTGAACAGTCTGTGCACAAAGGCGAAAATCCAGAACAGGTTCAGGCTTCCTGGGAGTTGCGCTTGGCCATCAGCCTCTCACTTTCCCCTCCTCGGACGACCCCTCTTCTTGGGGGGGCCCTCAAGTGCAGGCTGCTGCGGTGCAGGGACTCTCCGCCAGAGTCCTCCTCCCTCCCTGTGGCAGTTGCAGTTTGTTCGGTACCAGATGTTGTTGGCACACAGGGAGGTGTGGACTTGTTGCTGTTCATCTGGCGGAGGCATTGTAAAATGTCCCTGTGCACCGCCGTCATCTCATGTAGTACATCCCACTTGGACTCCACGCGGGTCATGTGGGAGTCCACACGTGACATGTGGGAGTCCACACGTGACATGTGTGACTCCACTTGGGACATGTGGGAGTCCAAGCGGGCATGATGGGCAGCCTGCTGCTGTTTGATGTCTCTGAGGAGCCCCACTACCTGGCTGAGCTCTCCGGTGCTGGACTGGTACGCATCAGCTATGCGTACCAGTTGTGGGTCTTCATGCACACCAGCAACGTCTGCAAGCAGCGACCTCTGTCTCCCACCCCTCCCACCACCCCTGCTGACATGTGCAGTGTGTGCAGTTGCACGCACAGATAACCCTGGTCCACCTTGGGGGTTGGTGGTGGTGGTGGTGTCCATGGCCCCAGGTTGGTCCAGGGTCACTGCGCTGGTGTTGTTCCTTATTCTGTCCATGTCGGCAGGGATGGTATTCGTGGTGACAGTCGTTGGAGGGGTGGGTGCAGGGGGTGCAGCTGGTGGACCTGCTGGTGCTGCAGCTGGTGGTCCTGCTGGTGCAGCATGTTGACTTGCACCGGATGTGCCAGGTTGTTCATCGTCCGAGGAGGACAGAGGCTGTACGACGCCAGTGAGCTCGGCATCCTCTTGAGCCTGGGACTGGGACTCCTCAGCGTCTGCTGCTGTGTCCCTATCATCACCTGTTTTTGGGAGACACAAACAATGTATGTCATGTTTCTGCAGGCATCAGTGGTTGACACACCTGACAGTTGTGACTGTGCCTCGGGTGCGGGCCTGTACATTGTATTGTCCTAAGTCGTCACAGTCAGGGGTTGATATTGGTGTGGCACATTGTCCTGCATTATTTGGGCATTTCTATGTATTCTCTGGGGTGTGAACATGGTCTGCATTGATTGTGTTTGGTTGACAGCCAGACCTCCTTCCCACCCACCCACCCACCCAGTCAGTTATCCCACCATGGAACGTGCTTGCATTGCACACAACTGAATGAAGCACAC